>VZZY01009553.1:168143-268748 GCA_013400335.1 Eurystomus gularis
GGGGGGGTCTGTTTGCTGTGGATCACAATAAAAGCAGTAAAATGTCTTTAGATGCTCCAAAGCTATTACCTCTCCTGTAGCAAGGGAAGTTCCTCAGCCCAGCTGCCGTGGGCTGCAGAAGATGCTGCTGTTGGTGGCCATGATCACTTCTCTGGAAGTGGGTGAGTAACATGGGCATGAGTTGCAGCATCACAACAAAGCAAAACCCACCAAGAAGTTACGTTATTCCCAGTTAAATTTAGCTTGTCTCACACACAACCAATTTAATGGCTGTGTTAGAGGCATGTCTCAGTTACAAAAGGAAACACCAGGTAGTATGATTTTTGGGGGTTATTACTCTCAGATCTAACACTGACACAGTTGGGTCATGACTTTTTCAAAGCTGATGTGATGTTAGTTGTAAATCCAGATAATTCTTCAGTGGCACCTGCTGAGGCTTTATGGTACCTCACCGTCTGGTTGGTCTCTGATGGGCATCAGCTGACGCCTTTCTGGAAGCTCTGCCGCAGCACGATTTATGGTGCCTGGAGTGAATGAGGGTACCTGGGAGCAATGTAAATGGATGCAACGTTAGCATTAAATGCTTCAAAGCAGTTTATCTGCTGTGAAAAAGGGTCAAAATACAACAGTGAGAAGAATCTGCAAAGTTATTTTGTTCTCTTGTGTACTTGGCTTCACTCCAAGGCTGCAGCCTGCAGCCTCCCCATGCCCATGTCCCTGGAGACACTATTTGGGAAACCCACCCCAGGGTTCACTGATGTCCACCTTGCTCGGACTCAAGGCTGCGGCATGGATGGCTCACACGCATCTGTTCCTGTGGACAACAGGCCAGGCAAACGCTGCATGATCAAATACAGAACCAAAGTCCTGAGCAGGAGTGAACCAGCTTGACACAAGTCCAACAGCACATTGCCCTTCACTGGGATCACCCCACCTTACCTGTAGGTCTTCAGTACAGCAAAGCTGATGTAGTAATGCTGGGTTTTTGTTGGAAAACTCACAATAAGAGAGAGTTACACCATTAACCTGAATCTCCCTATGATGGGACTTTGCTCCAACCAAACCTGGAAAGGCAAAAAACAACAGCTAGTGCTGATGTGTCTGTCAGCACTTTGCTTGTCACATCCCTCGCAGACCAATTTCAGCTGCATTTATTAATGAGGAATCACTGAAGCACAAGCTAATTCTTTTACCTACAATTTTGTCCCCGCAAACTTGTGTTTAATTGCCAGAATGAAAAAAATCGTGGGTGGACACTGTAGCAAAGACAACCCCATTGATTCTCATCACAGAAACAGTTAAAAGTCCTCTTTATTTCCACACAGGAGTCTGTTCAGTATATTTGTAAAAGCCACAGAGCTGCTTTGGACTGTGGGCGGGTTATTGTGTACTAATTTCCACTTGCCAGGTTTTCAAATGCTAGATTATCTCCAACAAAAACGATTGTGGAGTGAAGCTGAAAAGGTTCCCCGAAGCTGAAAAGTTTCAGTTACCTCCAAGTATAATGGCAGATTCAGTACGTGCTCATCTTACCCCATGAAAATTCCCCTATGTGTGTTAGAAGGAAGTTCTGCAAACTTCTTTTCTGGATTCATAATTAAGTCAGTGCACTTTCCACCTAATCTGAATGTTACAGGGCTATACTATGGGAAAAGGGAAAAAAGCATGAAATACAGTTTCTGTGACAGTAAATAAAAGGAGAAATACTGAAAAAAGCTTTGTGAGAGGTTTAGTAAGTAACTAAATGACCAAAACCAAACAAAGTACTTACCACTGGGAAGTCAAACTGTGCCCAAGCCCTGTTTGCAAATGTTGAAGGCTTAATGACACAACCGTTTAATTCTTTCTCTTCTCTCAGACTTTTCTCTTTTGAACTCTATTGAAGCGTACAGACAATGCAGCTTAAGATAAAGCCACCTTCATGCAAGCCAAGCAAGTCAACCCGCTGAAATCAGTCAGAGGCTTGCTGGCATAATGCAGTTTCAGCTATTAGGATGTAAAAACTGCATTTTTATAATAAAATTTTATGACCTTCCTGGACCCCAATCCAGCCCAAAGCACATTCTTTCTTCTGATAGTTTATAATTAGTTAAAAATATAATTAATATATCAGAGGCTATTAATCTGTCAGAAAAGCGTAGGTTTAGAAATCACAGCATCTTAAATAGCAAGAGTACGTGCAGATTTTTGCAAGTCTTTTAAGTCTCTCAGAGAAAAGTAGCACTTGCATAGGCAGCAGCTCCATCCACATTCACAGGTCATGTATGGCATAAACGGAAATGCAGCAGAGCATGGAAATAAGCCAACATTCAAGAATAAATGGCTTTTTTTGAGGTTTGCTCCACTTGAGACCATCATACCCTCATCGTGCACTTGGATGAGGTGGAAAACCTGTTCACTGCTCCTCACCTGGCATTAGAGGCAGGTGTTCTTGGTTTTCGGCTATTGTTAGCACTGCTGCTGTGCCTTTGCGTTCTTGAAAGAGTAATTAATTGAACTGCTGAATAACGCCGAGAGGAGCAGCAGCAGACTGTTGAATTAGAATCTCAGGTTTTGGCTTCACATCCACTCTTCATGGATGCAACAAGAGAACAGAGCAGGACATTTCAACACTTCCAGGCAAGAACAGAACAGTAAAATATGAATTAAAACTGAAACAAACCAAAATTGTACTGTCGCCTAGAACCTCAAACTATTTATCTTCATGAAGAAAATAATTCAATGGAGCACGCAATATTGTCCATTGCCCCCCTCTTTTAGGAACAACTCAAGGTGTGTTAGGAATATTTCAAGCTATAATCTCCCCATATACTCACTGGCCCACTGGTCCCATGTAGCCATTCCCATACAGGCGTTATATCCTCACCTAATTAATTCCCAAATCCTGCTGAAATCAATGAGAATTTGGCATAAGAAAATATTACAACATATCACACTGTAATCATCACGTTACGGCACGTCAGACTAACATGGCAACAAATGGCTGAGCACAAAGAATTACAGAATCACAGAATCACTTTGGAAAAGACCTTTAAGATCATCGAGTCCAACCACTAACCTAACTCTACCATGTCCACCACTGAACCATGTCCCCTGGCCCCACATCTTCATGTCCTTTAAATGTCACCAGGGACAGTGATTCAACCACTTCCTCGGGCAGCCTGGTCAACCCTTACATCATGTGTTTGAAGGGCGTTGTCCAAACGCTTCTTGAATATTGTCAGGCTTGGTGCCATTACTGCTTCCCTAGGGAGCCTGTTCCAGTGCTCCACCAGTTTAAACTGATATCTATATATAACACTTAGCACCATAGTGCTAAGCAGCTTTAGTGACTCCCGCAATGGTAATTGATTAACGGTAATATGTTAAAAAACACATAAATAGATGCATTAGCTAATTATGAAAGAATCACTTTCTTGTCTAGTTGCATGAAGAGCACAGGAATGATTTCCCAGCTCGTTGAGTTAGTAAATGAAAAAATTTAAAAAAAAAATAAATAAAAATATCAAGCTGCATGTGCTGGAAGCCAGTTAGTAGAGACAGAGCTGTGCCACAGAGGCAGAGATTTCATAGAATCATAGAATGGTTTGGGTTCGAAGGGACCTCATCTGGTTCCAACCCCCCTGCCATGGCAGGGACACCTCCCACTAGACCAGGTTGCTCAAGGCCCCATTTCCCTGCTGGAAATGAAAGTATGGCCAAAACCCGAAGGAAGGCAAAAACTGAAGGGTTTTTGCACACAGTCTATTAGCAGACGTGTATGAACAGAAGAATAAATTTTTTTTCCCTAATATTTGTCCCCAGCACTGCGTGTCTCTCAGCCTTTCAGCCATGAGGTCTTCACTGAGCTCAGCGTTTTCTGCTTTAAGTCACATGAAGGACAGTCAAAGAGCCAGGGAAGTGGAGATGCCCACCCGGTGCCAGGCTGTTGGTCTCTACAAGGGTGAGGGCAAAGCCCAGCTCCAGTTTGGAGGGGAGCAATGGGGGGGTTGTGCAGCTGGGGGAGCTCTTCCCACAGCAGAGAGAAGTGCGGCAGCTGAGGGCTTGCTGGGGAGCCAGAGATGAGCGATGCCTGCTGGTGTTATTGGGCCATGAAGCCAACGTCCCAGTAATGAATTGAGAAATAACCGAGTGAGGAGAGGTCATGAAAATGAGAACAAGTAGCTGATGTTTGCTGCGATACAAAGAGGAGCTAACGGCGGAGCACTGCCAGGGGGATGAAGTGCTCACATTAGAGAACAAAATATTCATTACTGAAATATTTTGAACGTATGAGAGCGAAACACAACGGGATTTGTCAAGGCCAGGGTACGAGGTTGATGTGTCCTTTCCTTCCATCCCAGGCAGAAGTCCCTCTGAAAATCTGAAATAGCCCCTTGGGTTTTTTCTCCCACTAAAGCACAACTTGCTGCATTAATCAGGGGTTACTGAGAGCTTCTGTTTACACCAAAACTCTGTGGCAGGGCACATACAGAACTAGGGTAAATGGGCAGTTATAATAAATATTTTGATTACAGCTAATTTGTCAGCTACAGCAAACAAACAGAAGACTAATTAAATGGGCCAAGATGCAGCTCGCATAAGCAAAGTCAAGATTCCAGGTGTTAGAAAGCAAACCGAGAAAGAATTGCCAGGTTTTGTATTTTCCACAACTTAGAGAAAGCAAAACTGCTGATGATCTGATACATTTCGCAGAACTTGCTGCGAACAGCATGGCACAGAGGTTCAGGCAAACACGCTGTAATGAGAAGATGCAGAATGTAGAAATAATTAGTCAAGGTTTATGGAGCCGACCAGCTAAACACAGGACACTGAAATTATCAAAGACACTGTACAGAAGTATAGTAATATGAAAGTGGTGTATGGCAGAGTCACAGAGAGGATCTACAGGCCTTTGTAGCACAACTAATATACCTTCATTGCCAGTTAGTCTTGTGATTAGTCATTCTAAGTACAGCAAAACATGGATTAAACAGCTTACTTGCAATCTATCATCCTGATTCGTCTTATAAACTACTTGCTCCATCTCTGCTCTTAACACATTTTGAAAGAAAGACTTCCTGAAAGCCATCTATGGGACTCAGATGCTGATTCCCCTTCAAACAAGAGGGCTCTGAATGCCAAAATCACAGAAGGAGCTTTGGAAGCGGTCGCCTCCATCTTGCCCTCCTCTCATCATTAAAAATACTGCTTCCCCATCACCAGTAATTTTCATCTGCCGAGATCAGAGAATTCTGCATGCCAGGGAGGAAACACAGTCACCTAAACAGCAAACAACCACCATAAGCTCCTGGAGACGCAGTTATATTTCCAAACAGGTAATGCAGTGAGTCACAGAGTGCAAAATATGCACCTGCAGAAAGCTTTAGAGCAAACAGCCATCCCTGGGGAAGGGGAAGACTAATTAAAACTAGTGCTACAAAAAGATGTTGCTGTTCGAACATGTGTTCGTATGAGGTAGTGCACAAGAGAGCAATAAAAGAAATGTCAAAGGAAGGGAGCAATCATGGAAGAGCCTGAGCTAAGGGATGCAAAGACATGTGTCTGGGGAAGCAGGGCAGAAGCTCTGCTTATGGCAAATAGAGTTCTCTAAAAAATTGAAGGGTGGGGGAAAGAAGCTGCAGCTGAGCAACTCTGCCATGGGAACAAGGCAGGATCAGTGCTCTCAGAGACAGGTGTTCATATCTGAATGGATGACATTGCCAAATGACACCATTTGATTTGCATGTAACCATTGTCTAGGACATGGACTCACCTGTGTGTATTCACAGGATAACTACTGCTCCAAAGTGGTTGGAACTGCGCTGAAATAGAAAAGAGAAGACTCAGATTTCCAGTTCTTTACCCAAACCTCAATCTGCAACCCACAAATCACTCCCCAGTGCTGCTGGTCAGCTATGCATGTCACACCATGCCTGTCCTTATTACAGACACACCTCAGAAGTCCCTACCGGCCCCCGTTATGGGTGTGCAAGGCAGGGCTTGGCTTCTTGCTTCTGCTCCTTCTGGCACTCAGATCATCAAAGCATTGGGCAGACACTTGCCTGGAAGACCAAACTGTCTGGCAAATATACCTTGATGTGTGAAGGACTGAATTCATTCCTAGATCACATCCGTCATGCTACCGAGCATAGCTGGATCTTTTATGAGAGGCAGTTTTAGGTGGTAAAGTCATCTGCGTTGCAACCAATGTTCTGCAGACTGAAGCTTATTGAGCACCTCACCCTTCTCATAAAGTAACAAAGAACTGGGAGTCTACCTTCACCTCCTGTATTCAGCCTCCCCGAAAAAGAAAAAAAATAAATTCTCAAGTGCCTGAAACTAGGCAAGATCCAGTGCCTGAGCTTCTAAAAGCAGTATGATAAATCCTTTCCCATCTGGTTGGTCTTCAAGTAACTAACTGATATGGCTGAAAATGAGCACCAGCTAATCGGAGCACTATGTTCTCCCTTTCCCTGGCTGGAATGAAATGGATTCCAGATGATCAGTGGTTCAACATTCTCCAAGTAATCCTAATTCAGTGCCACCAGTTCTGGGCCAGCCTCCCAGCAACTTGCGCACATCCTCACCCTGGCCTATGAATGCAAAGAGCACCATTGGAAATGGAAACTTGCCAACTATCCTAAAACGCCAGGCAGATGTGTGTAGTCTTCACTTTGTTCGATATACTGGAAAAAATGCCACCTGCAAGTAATAAGAGTCCAGCTGAGCTACAGACTTGTCTTTTCTCTGAAGCCAAGGAAATCCTCCAAGCTAACCCATGCAACCTAAAGGCTCCACACCATCTGCAGTGCTCTTTGCAAGAGAACTGCAATGTTAAACAGACGGTTCTGTGAATGCCCTGCAGGTGATGGGCACCAGGTCTCTGAATCTCAGGTCCTATGAAGTAGAAAAAGCATCTGTGTGTTGCTGCTGAGTTAAAAATGTTAAAGCACAAAAAAACCTTGTATTACCTTAAGGACTTGTGGAGCCTGCCTGCACCGAGAAGTGTCCTGGCTCACCTGCCAGGCAAAGCAGCACAAGACATCTCTGCAGGCTTTTGGAACCAGTGACTGGGCAGAGCCCCCATGGTGCAGCCTGCCTGCCAGCCCAGCTGACTCTCACCCAGACCTTTCCTGGCTATTCCCACAGCTACACAGTTACAGAGAGACTCTCACTCCAGACAAGTTGTTTGTGAGCACCAGCTGCCATAGAATCGAAGACTTCTGAGTTTGGAAGGGACATTTGAAGGTCATCTAGTCCAACCCCCATGTCTCATTCCTCCAGGAAATTCCTTCTCTCATAGGTGCTGCCATCCAAGGATAGGATTCTATGATTTTCATTCTCCATTCTTTCATGCTCCAGCTCCTGCTGGCATTCCTCTCCTAGGCTTCCAGTCCCTTTTCCAGTGACTTTCACAGTGACATTATCCACTCCCAAGCACAAGGAATCGCTTTCAATGACAGTAAGAAATCCCTGAAACACTCTCCATATCTCCCAATGTATAGAATCAGTGGAACAGGTTAAACTATGGCCACTGCCAGTGACGTCTCCATTCTGTTGTGGTCATTTGCCCACAGTTGGTTTCAAAACCCACATCCCACAAAACACAAACAAAGCAAAACAAAAATCACCTCCCCAAACACACAGGCGAGCAAAACGGTTTGTAAAAATACTTGCGGCAACACAAGCACCAAAACGTTAAGAAGATCAGGCCAGATGTTGTGATCCAGCTGCACTGTGAGTAATATTCCCCAGGTTTTCCCTGAAATGTAGGGACAAATACTGAATGTCCATGAGAACATATTACACAGAAGAACAGGTAAAAGGGTTAAAATCGTCTCATTGTAAATTTCCGTCTCTGCACCCCGAAATGTTTCTTTTCTTCAAATTAGCAGCTAATTTATATGTCTGGCTGCTCATTTACAGACCGAGGGAAATGAAGCAAGCCTTTACCTCCTTTTCATGCAAAAAATAATAATAATTTTAAAAAATTAACTTTTTTTCTCATTATTAGGTATTGCCAAGGAAGACATCAGCCAATTATCCAAAGAAAAATATATCAGCACCCTCCCTCAAAAATGAGGCAGCTTTACGTTGCCAGGTGACAGGAACAACGAGCTCCCAACTGCACGCAGCATTCACTACAGCCAACAAACTCCAGGCTATTTCTGTCCTATGCATGAACCGAGTATCCAGGACCCCACCGCATTCCTTTTGTTTGATTCTGAAGTTCTCATCAAGCTCTGCGTGTTTTTGTCAGAAGCAGCAAGGATGGCAGGTTTGAAACCCACAAGTAGATGGAGTAACTAGGACTGAAACAAAACGTCCTAAAGCTGTTGAAATAGAGGTTGATGCAACTACTGTCTCCATCCAGTGTTACCCTGAGCCTACAAAGGGCCCTGTTGACACCCAAGCAGATTCAGTTGCTAAAATAGACTTTCCAGAGCACTCTATATATATACACATAAAATACAGACGTTTCCAAGGCAGGGCTGGTAACAGTAGGACACGAGGTGCCGCACAACAGAAAATATGGGATTTAAAATATGGGGTTTCCATTTCCAGAGCTATATGCACCCTCCAGTTACCTGTACCAAAAAACCAGTTCCTGGTTTCTGTTCCCCTTATCTCTTGCTTACCAAAATTACACATATGCAGGTATTTTTTTACTGCTTTAACAGTAGTCCTTTAATATCAATAATCCCTCGGAGCGCTGGTATAGTGCAAACTGGTGAGGTGCAAACGCTGAACAAGAAACACATTTCAGCAGAAAGCAAAAGGCAGCAGATGGATTCGAACAGGAAGATGCAGGATGGGTGATGGAGGAGATCCTTTGCTCCTCTAATGACTTTTGTTATTGGGCTGTGATGTCCACCCCAGTCTGCCAGTGCTTCTGACCACACCGTGCCCAGAACTGCATGCATTGCTTGAGTTAAAGCAGGACCTTATAGAATCATAGAATAGAATCTCAGACTGGTTTGGGTTGGAAGGGACCTTTCAAGGTCATCTAGGCCCCCTGCGCTGAGCGGGGACATCTGCAACTAGAGCAGGTTGCTCAGAGCCCCAGCAACCTCACCTGCAATGGTTCCAGGGATGGGGCAGCGACCACCTCTCTGGGCAACCTGCGCCGGGCTCTCACCACCCTCAGGGTCAAAAATTTCTCCCTTCTCTCTAGTCTAAATCTCCCTCTTTTAGTTTAAAACCACCACCCCTTGTCCTGTCCCAACAGGCCCAGCTAAAAAGTCCGTCCCCATCTTTCTGACAGGCCTCTTTAAGTACTGAAAGGTCTGTACATATAAGAAGGGTTTATTTTCTCTCTACAGTGAAAATCTATGAGCAGAGATTTATAGCAGTCTTCTGTCCCGGAAGATTTCGTGTGTTCGATTCTTTTCCTGTAGACACAAAGGCTTGCATACTTTTCTCTGTGGTATCACTTTTCATAGTCCAGCTATTACCTCTCCATTTTCAAATGCTCAAATTCAGCACAAAAAAAAGAATTCTGGGCCAAGGCCATGCGCTGAGCTCCTCCAAACTGCCACTTTCATGTGAAATGTTTCTTTACAGGTGCTACTTGCTCCCAGATTAGGATCAGTAGAAATTGCTCGACATCCTTTAGGGTATCTCGCATTCATACTGTTATATAATTAACTCTTGTTACCACCTGCATTGGTCTAATTCCAGCAAAAACAACTTTCTTGCCAGTGACCTCACTTTTGGAAGAGGGAAGAGCACCGTGACTCAGCCTGGGGGTAGGTGAGAGCAGTCACTCCAGCACAAAATAGCTGCGTTGTGTGTCAAGGATATTTATTAGTAATTGGATTGCCTCCGAAATTACTACAACAGTGGATAATCTACCCCCTAGAAAAAAAACCTGGATATCGATAGCAAGTACAAAGGTGATTATTATACATGCCAAACGCATCAGCCCTGACGTGTGCGCGTTCAAAGCGCTCTGCATGTCGTTTAATTTTTCTTACGATGGTTTGGAGAAGGAGCATCCTCTAGAAAGTCTGCACAAGAGATAGGAATCAGGTCCTTCTTATCTCACTTGCCCTGAAAAAAACCAACTCTCAACTGGTGTTAATTAAACTAAGCAGAGGGTGGTAATCTGGGCAACATTTAGAGTACTATGAAAAAAAGACCCTGTTCAAAAGGTACAACAGTGCTCAGCAGCCCTGCCCGGCATCAGCACAGCCCATACATAAGCTAAGAGCTGTGGTGGGTGAAATAAGCTGCAGAGGATTGAATTTGGCCCTGAGTGAACGTGGAATATTATTCCATGTTTCAGAATGCATTGAGAAAGACTCTTCTTTTCACTCCTATATTTTCCTGTTATGCTCGTCTTTTGGTAGAGGTGCTGCAGGAGTTGTGGCACAGCTGAGCAGATTTTCTGCAAGGACATTTCAATCTCCCAGGTATGAAAGTCACTCAAAGTCTACTATTATTATCGCCCTTCAGGAAAAACATCTGCGAAAACTCTGACTACCTTCACTTTAAGGCTCGCTGTTACATTTATAAACAGAACTGTTGGTGATTTGGGTTTCTTAGAAGCCAATTTTACTGTTTATCTGTAGGGAAAACAACTCCACAATACAGAAGAACAAGTACATTTCAGAAGGACATCTTAAACAGTACAAGTAGAAAAAAATTTTCCATCTGGTACAATTCCATTAAGTGCTAAAATGTGGAATTTTCAAGCTTGTGATTTGGGCGGTAAAGGTTTAAAAGGCTCTGCTCACATTTAGAGTTTCCATCCGTCCGGGCATATGGGGACTGTTCATAGATAGCTGAAAAATGCCTAAATTTGTACACACAGAGCAGTTAACTTTTATTAATGAATTATATTGACACATAACCCTCTGTTTGTATGTCACAGATTTCTGAGTGCACAAACAGCTTCTGACAGGGAAATATGCCATTATTAAACAGAAATTCAGTTTAAAAGATAATATCAGAAAAATAGCTACTACGTATCTCTCGCTGGTATAAATCACAGCATTTTTGGCCTGTCTCTGCCTTTATAATAATTTTGATGTAACATATTTCTTCAGGAATTAGCTTAGTATAAAAACTGAAAAAATCATTAAGAAATATGCTCTGATTTGGTTTCAGCTACACGATTGGGATAGTCAGGAATAGTTAGCTGGTTTTTCCAGCAATGGGTACACTGTGTGTTTTAAGCTTGCTTCTACTTAGCACATCCTCACCCAGCTTGTTTGCCGTACAAACAGCTCAACATGACCTGCATAGAGGATAATTATTTTCAACTTCCATAACAGTGCCAATAATTACTTTCAACAAAAAGAAGAGCTATTTTACATCTTCTCTGTCAGTGAAGGGCACAGCATATCCTCAGAAGACATCGTACACACCAAGAGAATCCCCTAAACTTGCACTGTTTGAACAAATTAACAATATTTGCACCTAGAAATTGAATGTCCACATGGGCAGGTAGCAGTCTGGAAACTTGTGTTGATCATTATAATCGAGATTTATGCCTTTAAATAGAAAACTTGCAAATGCGTGCCTGGTAAGTTAGTGTGTGCTTTGCAGATGAATCTACCACTTGCTCAGCTCAAAAATTAGTGCTGTCAGTTACAAAATGAACTCAGATAGGTATGCAAGTGGTAGACACGCTTGTGGGATTGAATTTTAAGTGCAACTTGCATCTGTCCTGATTTTTTTTGCAATCTCAGCTTTGCTTCTGACTATTTCTAAGTGACAAATAAAGTACCATATTCTATATAAGAAGGGAAAAAAATCCCAACTCAAAGCAATCCTGCCTGAGGTTATAAAGAACATAGTTCAGCGATGATAAAGGATCTAAACAACTAAATGAACTTCTAATGGCCAACTAGCAAAATGAGTTTCATGACAGGATATAGTCACAGAATGGTTTGGGTTGGAAGGGACCTTTCAAGATTATCGAGTCCAACCCCCCTGCAGTGAGCAGGGACATCTGCAACTAGAGCAGGTTGCTCAGAGCCCCAGCAACCTCACCTGCAATGGTTCCAGGGATGGGGCAGCGACCACCTCTCTGGGCAACCTGGGCCAGGCTCTCACCACCCTCAGGGTCAAAAATTTCTCCCTTCTCTCTAGTCTAAATCTCCCTCTTTTAGTTTAAAACCATCGCCCCTTGTCCTGTCCCAACAGGCCCTGCTAAAAAGCCTGTTCCCATCTTTCTTACAGGCCCCCTCTTACTACTGAAAGGCCATAAGAAGGTCTCCCCAGAGCCTTCTCTTCTCCAGGCTGAACAACCTCCTTTTGGGACTTCCTGGTAATTAAACAGAAAAATGAAATTGCCATCCTTTTTTTCTTCTATATTCTTGAATTAGGGTAGTTTACTAACCTTTGGTAGTATGACAATTCTTCAGTTCTATTTTAAATAAAAACAATTCAGAAAGATGATTATATATTATGAGATACAGTTGTATAGTCTATGTAATATATTGTAAGACCAAAGAAAACCCAGCAAACATTGATCTTCTGTTTCTACCCAGACTGGGAGTTACTGGAACAGAAATCAAGTGTACGGAAGGTTACAGAAACACATTTCTTTCCTTTCCTTCACCCTTCTGAAGAGCTGAGACAGGCCCTGAAGCTCCCAAACCATCAGAATTAAGGCAGGAAGGGCAATATAGTCCTCTCAGGAGCTTTCCCAGTGAGAAGACTGTTACGGCACAAGCTGTCAGAGAGCTGCAAGGGGAGCACACACCTGCTGGCACTGCTTCCCCTGCAGAGTTGCTAATGGCAAAGCAGAGGCGGGAGGCAAGCGAAAGGAGCCCTTGCTTCAAGACAACAACAAAATTATTAAAGAATGATACGATTAGTGGAGTTTTCCTTCCTGGAAATACTGTCAAAAGACTCCAGGTGTGAGCAGTCTTGTTCTGTAGGTGGTGAGCTGAGCTCTGGCTCTCCCAAAGTGATGCGGCTGGGCTGGGAGCCAGAGATGGCAGGGATCAATCTTGAAGCAGTGGTGGCTTTAAAGGACAGGATTGTGCTCCTGGATTGCTAAGGAGCAGAACTGGGTTCAGGGTGTATACAACTGCAGACACCAATATGTTACGTCCTTCATCTACAGCAAATTCTATGTGCCTTATTATGCCTCTTATTATTTGGCCTCTTATGCCAAAATAGACCAACAGTCTTGACAGTCTTATTTTCCATCTCCTCCTCCTCTTGGTACTTCATCTATCATTTGTACATTTTTATGCTGGAGGCAGAAATGGAAAGTCTTTGGTTTAAAACAAAATGTTCTAAGTTCAGCTATTTTTCTCACAATCTTATCTGAAATGTCTTGACCTTCTTTAACATCTTTTTAAAGATTAAAACCTCCTTTAACATCGAGCCTCTACTCTTGCCTTGCCCAAAAATGCCTTATGAAAAGTATTAATTGTACCGAATTACCTAATATTTACTCCTTGAGACACTTATTCATGGTGGCATTTGTAACAACATGGGAATATTCACAAGGCTGCTTTCTTTTTATTTTAACTACAGCACAAATTTTATGAAATCTATGAGAGACACATGGCAGCATGTATAGTGAGGCATTGCTGAATATAAAACCACAGAGTAAAAAGCCACTTCTTCCTGCTCCAGATTTTAGGCTATAAAAAGATATAAACCTCGTGACATTACTCTCTGCGATAAACACATTTCAATTACAGACCTCATTATTTTATTGAGCATCAGTCTTTAATGCCACGGCAATCACTGAAAGATATTTCTACCTCCCTGCACCATGTGTCTTTCCACCTGCCCTGGTAAATAGCTTTCCACTGTCTGCTGTCCATCAGATAGACTGGAGGATGTGCTGGAAAGCTGCGATACGCACGTATAGATTCACTAAGCCTGAAGAAGGTCTTACTGTTATCCAGTTATCTCAAATTACAATCCAATCCCAGCTAAGGTAAAGCGTAGATAGAGGTATTTATAATATCAAAAATAGACCGCACGCTAACAAATGACATTGGTGAATAAATAAAAGAAAAACTACTTTATGTATCCTGAGGCCACGTCTGAATGTCATCTCCTGCACTTCACTTGCTAATGGACAGTTCTGCTTCAGAGAAGTGTAAATCTGTTCCTCCTCCTCTTGGTAGTGACATTTTGTTCTTCTGTAAACCATATATAATACCAACATCCAATACCAAAATACCAATGATATCAAAATTTGTCTACTGCTGGTTCTTGAGATAGAGCAGAGCCTGCAGCAAGCAGCCACTCTGCAGCATTACCAGGTCTGGGGCAATGGATACTTCATCTCTTGCGGTACACGCTGGAACACATCCAAATAGCCTTTTAAAATTGTAATTGAAGTTTTATATATGCAATAAACTGACTACTGAAATGCAAATTAAAAATAAGTACTATTGCTGTCACGTACCTATCTTCAATAGGCATGAGTTGTCCTACACCATAACAACTGGTATCTACTGGGGACCTGGGGTATCACTTCAGCTTCAATGCCTTGTTTCTTCAGAAGAGGGGAACAGGGGGAAGAACAGGCTGGAGGAACATTTACCCCCTATTTCCATTTAGCCATTCAAGCTTAAAATCCTACTCCCGGCCTTGCAGGCATCTGCACATGGAGGCTTTAAACGTGTAACTGCAGATTTTCCCAGCACGGAGAGTAGTAGTGCTCTTGTTTCCTCTTAAAACGTGGTGCAGTCAACTGTATTTCACTGCTTATGCTCCCCCACCCATTTCATGGTTCTGTTTCAGATACGATGTGCACAAGGAGCGATCTCCAGACTGTGCTACACCCCTCACCACTGGTGATACAGAACTATTTCAAAGTATTATGAAAAGGCTGACTGAATAGCTAAACGTCTCCTTGGACATGTGCATTTGCCCTATGTATGGAGTCTGGCACTGCAATAAACCAGGAACAAATTAAATCTGGTAAGCCATGAATGTCAATGCTCCAGGCTGAAGATGATGAAATTATGGATCATTGTGGCACAGACCCTACCTGAAAGAAGAGGTTAAGCTCATTCTGGAGCAGCAGGTGAGAAGCACATTTAGCTAAGCTGATGCTGTTTAGTTATCCAGAAGCCTACACAGCACTTGAGGAACAGAGACCGGGCACTCATGTTTTGGCTGATTATATTTAGAGAACTTTGCCTTTCTGAACAACAGCACTTCCATCTTTCCTGAATTCAGCCTGTGCCAGCTGCTCCTTGTCCATGAGCTCCTTTCCTCCAGGCTCCATAAACCTGACTGAGAAGTTTGCAGAGTTGATACATAAACTCTATCTTTCCAAGAAAATGCCATCTGTATTACATGCTAAAATTAACCGAGGCTAATTGGTTGCCACACACAGAGCATGATATGCTCTGCTTGATAAAGTTACAAATGTATTAGTAGATTTAAACTGTTCCATTACTCTCTGTTACAGAAAGTTAGCTCACCCTATTAAAGCCGTGGCATTAGAGCCGCACTGCTGGCTGCACAACAGGAACTGAGGAGCGTGCTCATACACGCTGAGTAAGGAGACCCAGGCCAGCCCCTCAGAATTAACCAAAAGGAAACAAACCTATTTAAAATACCAATTCTGACCTTTCACATCTCTTGGAAGGTAGTTGCAAATAAAGCTCCACTTCTCTAAGTCTCAGAGAAAGCCTTTTGGATTGATTTGTGCTTCCTGCGACAACACTGATATTTTTCTTCAGATACTTTATATAGTGTCGTGGTTTAACTCCTGTTGCAACTAAGCTCCCCCCCCCCTGCAACCTCTCGCTCACTCTGCCCAGTGGGGTGGGGAAGAGAATCTAAAAGTGAGAAAACCCATGGGTTGAGATAAAGACAGTTATTAAAGTAAAGCAAAAGTCACACATCCAAGCAAAGCAAATCAAGGACTTCATCCACACAGGAGTTCCAGGCTGTCCAATGCAGCAGCACAGGACCAGCAGTGCTGTCCTGGCCATCTGCCAGCCCCGGGACGTCACCACTGCTGTTACCACAATGTTCCCAGGCCCAGCAGAGTCAGATGGTCAGCAGCACAGCAAGTAACAAAAGCAAAAGGCAGCCACTAATGAGCACTAGACTCTACTATACAGTGAGACGAGCAAGCACCGTGGCAAACACCAGAACCTGATGACCCTGGTCACCACCAGAGCTTCAGAGCTGGAGAACCAGGACGCTGTGACCAGTTATTTCCCCTCTTCTGGATAAGACAAGTAGGAAAACTGAGACAATGCAAATAAGATTTTGAAGGAGTGAGCACCCCTGTGATTCTGCATCAGCACAGGAAATGGAGCCTCTGGTTCATCCCTAATCCCTTCAGAAGCCCGTGAAGCAATCAAAGAAAAGGACTTTGCCTAAAAAACACTTCCCCACCTAATTGCACACTAGCACATTTGGTATAAAAATAAGAGCTGAGATGTGCATCTGGTACGTAAAGAAACACAACCGAACTTTTTGATGCATTAAATGGTGCTATATTGGATAAAATTCCATTTTCATTTAAAACTCATTTGATATTAAAGGCAAGTTTAACAAGTTATTATCTAAGGCTTGATTGCATACATTATGTTTGTAGCCTTAGGTACTGCAGGTAGTTCTTTAATTTTTCCTGCAATATATTGAGATCATGGCGTAATCATTTAATTCTGCTTGGAGAATGTTCCAGAGATAACTATGGCAAAGGAAGTGAGAACATTCAAAAGTTTTGGCTGTTGAGCGAAAGATCTATGATTTTAAAGAGGCAAGACTCAGGTTATGGCAAACTCTTGCAACCTTTCTGCTAACAGCAATGGATTTGGGCCCATTTACAGGGAACTTTCACAGTTTTAGTTGTAGCACATTAGAAGCATATGGACTGTCACTAGTGCATTAATTGAGTCCACTCTTGACAGTCAGATACCACATTAAAAAAGAGAAGTTCTTTCAAGCTGCAATATGGGTGTTTGGAATAGTGTCAGATATTTTCCTTCAAAGGTGTAAAATGTGAAATGGGCCCAAACATTTAAATAGGGCAGCACTTTACCCCTCATGGTAGAGAGGTCTGATCTTGCTAATAACCAGAGCCCACGATGGCAGCTAAAATCCAAGCCTGTGCAGGAGCAGCACGGTATCTTTTGAGTCCTTATTTTCAGTTCTTTTTCTTGTTCGATAGTGCTCTGTTTGCCAAATGTTTAAATTATTAGAATATTTGCTTATTTAAAAAACAATCTTTGCAATGAACAATGTGCTGCCTGGCACCTGTGTATTTTACTGTGAATTGAGAAGAGAGGACACGAGGAAGCCCAGCTGGGCTCTTGCAGAAATACTCTACACTGAGCAAACAACAAGATACAGCTTCTTCATTTCATAATCAATCATTTCAAATGAATTCAAACTTTTTTTCCTTGTCATTTAATTTTAAATTAGTCTAATCAGACATCTGCTAGGATCTGTCTGAATTAAGAAAACTGAACACAAATCTTACATGAGCATCCAAGTACGGCTTTCCTCAAATCGCATTAACTCGCATGGACACTCTGTGGAACTAATTGAACATCCCTAGCACAATGGTCTAGACTTTGATTTAACTTTGTTATAGTCAGAAGAAATAACAGTATAGAAGGAAACATGTTGCTAAGGACTCAGCAGCAAGCAGGTCTGAAGTGGCTCGGTAAAGGCAGGCTGCTTATCATTCTTTGTCGTCTTTATTATTGCTACATCAAGATGGAAAAAGAATTCCCTCACAAGTCAGAAAACCTGAGTTTGTCTCATAGTTCTTTCTTTTGAGTAGCAAGGTATATGGTTGACTACTTAGAATTCCATGGGAGTTTTATTCTTGCTAGTACAGGGAATTTTGGTATTGCAGTGGTCTCTTCCTGTGACACAGCATGGTTGCATTTTTCACTGGTTACTAAAGGTTTTGAAATTGCTCTACAATGCTGAAGAATATTCTGCTGACTCTGGACATATCCTGAAATAAGAATCTGTTGCAAAACTCGTGAATTACAAAGGAACTGCATTCAGTAATACAGGTGGTCTTTTCAGGTCTGTGTTCCTATCCCATCCAGTAAACAGGACTTCCAGAAAAAAAAAAAAAAAAGATTAAACAAAATTGAGGGACATTTTTGTGTGTATTTGTGGGATGAGCTAAAAGAGAAGATTCCATTCTTCAGGAATTCCTATTCCTCAAGGTTACTGTCAAAGCTGTGCAAGGAACAACTGTGAAGTTTTCATTAATCTTGCAGGTACCGCTACAGCTACCATATTTTTTTTTTATTTTTTTTTTTTAAAAAAGGAATCAAGTCCAAACATCCCTTTTTTTTATGCATAATGGGAAATGAGTAAGAATCAATCACTAGCAAAGTAAAAGATGTTTAATATTGATTGTTCTTCTGAAGGATGAGGAAGCTTTTCTAATGGTCTTCGGGGGATATGGGGAGGAGATAGCTTATAGATTTGTTTTTCTTTCTGTATTCCCAAAGGAGTAAGGAAAAGATGAGGCTATGATAGATTATAATTCTGCAAGGAATGACTAACGAGTAACTGAACTACCTTTGGAGCAGTAGTGAAGGAAGTAATAACCAGAGTAATTGGGTTTATTGGGTTTCTGCTTAGCACACATCCAGTCCTCTCTTAAACATCCTGTCCCTTCAAATCACTTTTATGCTCTATGTCTTGCCTTTTATTTTTTTATGCCTGACTTATTTCATGAAATTTGACCTTGTATTCCTAATCTCATCTACTTGTTCTGAATGGTTATCTTCTTTATTTTCCTTCGATAACCGTTCTGTTAAACAGTCCACGTAAACATAACATCTTAGTCTGTAATGCCAGCCCCTGTCTGACTCAGAGAGTGGATATACATTAATATAGCCCCAACAGCTCAATTTCTTCTTTCTCAGAGAAATCGCCTAGAGAAATAACACTCTAGGATAAATTTGGTAGAAGCGCATGACCCTCTTGCACAAATCACTGAGTTAAAATTAATTACAACTTCCATTTTCAACTAAATGCTATTTTTTAAAAAGAGGTAGGAAACACCAAGAGTTATATGCAAGTTAGAAAAAAAAATAGTTACTGTTTGCCATGACTTTTTTTTTTAAAGGCTGTTACAATCCTGCTGTGAAAATATCTTTCTGCAGAAATGTATTCTTGCAGGGAAAAAAAGAAAAAATTAAAAATCCCACATTTCATATTTCCTGTCAGTGACATTCCACTTCCAATTCCCCAAGAGCAAACGAGATGTTTCATTCAAGCCTAATGACACAGTAGCTGGTTGTTCCCTAAAGCTGGGTGGTTTGCATAGTGAATTTATTCCTCTCGCAATATTATGTCACGCTGTTTCAACAGGATCTCCCTTTGGGGAAGTGTTTTCAGACCCAGCTCGTGCTCCCAGCGTATCTGGTACTTGTATCCACAGATTTCCCAGTGGTGGCTCATTTCACAGTCACTGCAAAGGCATGGCTTATGGTTTCTCATTTCCACTACATATGCTCTAGTCCCAGTTGGCATCGTTCCCTCTTGAGAGAAAACTGATCATCCAGAAGATGTTTGGTCTAACTACGATTATGTCCCCCCTAACAATAACTTCAACGCTTTCTATATCAGATAGATTCTTTTAGGGAAAGAGAGACAGAGATGTAGAGCCAGTTTGTATCTTCCACCTATATAAAAGGGAAGCTGCGTTGCTTACCTCCTTTCTGAAAGGCTGTGAGATGAACTGGTCAAAGATATTGCTAGAAGAGCTAAGCACCCTTTTGATACTGTTTGCTTCGAGCATTTATTTTCTCCACATCTTTGCACAAAGGAAAAAAAATTTATTATGAAAGCCACCTGAGGCCTGACAATTGCCACTTGACCTTCCAGTTACAGGCCATGCAAGGCCACTTAAATAAGGCAACCTGCAATTCTGTGAAGTAACAGAAAGATATACAGAGGATTTCAGAGTGTTTGTAGCGGTCACATTTGTTCTTTACCCTTTAAAGTGCAGACTCTTGGAACGAGCTCAGTTTCCATGCAACAAGACCTACAAGGCAAAGAGTCCAACAGTTTCTGCATAATGTTACAGAAATCTAATTTGAAGAGCTAGACATCTCCTCCAGTTCAACTCCAAAGGGTGTTGTTTCCAGTCAGGCGTAAGAATACACATTTGTGTTTTCTACATAAAGGCATTTTAGCTAGAATCATAGTATCATTTGGATTGGAAGGAACCTAAAAGATCATTTAGTTCCAACTCCCTGCCATGGACAAAGACACCTCCCACTAGACCAGGTTGGTCAAAGTCTCATCCAACCTGGCCTTGAAGGCTTCCAGGGTTGGGGCATCCACAACTTCTCTGGGCAAACTGTTCAGTGTCCCCCCACTCACAGCTCCTCCTCAGTAAAATTCTATGACAAATATACAGCCGAAACAGTCAACTGTGGCAATTAAGAGGTTTTTTTGATGATTAGCATTGCTCTGGCTGTGCCTTTAACTGTGGTGACAACCATACTGTGACCCTATGCCCCATCTGATATATACCTCTAATAATTAGGCTATGTATAGTTTCCTGCAAATTAAGAATAATAATGAATAGATAGTATGGTAAAAACTTCCGTCATTAATAGGAGGCTGAATTCATTCTAGAACATAATTTTGGAGTCAGTAGGTGAGAGGCAGGGCTCTGAACAGGGGCTGGCCAAGCCCTGCTTCCCCAAGAAGTCCCAGAGCAGTCTCATTAGTATCAGTTTCCCCATTACAGAATCTTTGGATGGGACACGGACTAATACTGGTTCTGTAGGTTTTCAAACATTTTGTGTTCTATTTCAATAGTTACATGCGCCTCATTAGACAAAGAGCTGAAAAAGTATTTTTTGAGAAAAATTATGCACAATAAGAGATTAATCTCCTTCAAGTTTTTATACTTCCTAGATTCACAGTAGCTATCCAATGAGTATAGTCTTAGTTTCCTTCCTCCTTTATCTGCTAAATCTCGAACTGAACCCCCTTTGCTTTGTGCACTAGCATCTTCCAGCTTTGTTAATAGAACAGTCTTGGCACTTCTCACATCCACAGAATCTGGCTGCAGCAGAAATAATACATACAAGAATGGGTGCCTTCAATTATAGAGAATAACCTGCAAAGGTGGAAAAAGGGACTGATGGTAATAAGTATAATAGCAACTCTATTAGGCCAACAGGGTCAACAGCTAATCTTGCTGCAGTCTAGAAAAGGTTATTTTAATTCCAGTAATTGGCCCCAACCACCAGCAACAATTGATGTGCTGCCACTTTTATCTGCGTGCTCCTCGCCACGTTCTTATGCAGCTGCACTGCAAGATGAACACAAATTACCTGCTCAGGTCAATGAAAGTGATTGCTTCTGCTCATGTTATTGATCAGTTGTGTTGCTTATACAAAGCTCCAGTCATTGCACCACCTCTAGCTTATTGAAGATGAGTTGTCTGAAGGTACCGCAGCATTCAGAAAGCCAGGGAAGAGGCTAATTGTTACTATACTGGCAATCATTATTATGATTATTCTTCTTAACGACTAACATTTATGTGATGCTGATCATGCAGTTACCCTACAGCAGTTCATAAGCTTCACAAAAGGTTTTACAAACTACATCTCTGTGCCTGAAAGCATTATTATAACTTAGCGACTACTTCTAATGTGGCCTAGGGCCAAAAGAAAGATCAGGATTATCCTTAAGTATTGTACAGCTTCTTTTTATCACGGACAGAACATCATGTCTATCACACAGAACATCCAATGGATGCATGAAGAATCACAGCTGGTGAGGGACATGCCATAGGTTTCTGGTTTAACAGCACCATAACTGAAAATCAGGGAAGTCACCAAGAAGGGCTGCCACAGTTCACAGGCGTTCACCTCTTTGGGTCACAGCCATCTGAAGAACAACACGGTCACCATCTCAGGAGGCTCCTTTTGACTTCCAACTTTTCAGGGAGTGTAAAGCTCCTGGCACACGCATTCAGTAACCTTGTTAAATGGAATGGACATAACACAGAATTATGCTTCTGTGTGAATACTTGAGTTGCATGTCAGAAATACTGTTGTCTTTAATATTTCATATTGAATTCCAATTCCTCAGCAGAAAAGAGTGGACAGAGAACCACGTACAATGTGTTCCTTTTGGTGGCCAGGCAACCTCTGGCTGAACTAACTCTGTGTCTCTACAGACCCAGCCCTGCCATCTCAGACATGTTCTTAGGGACCTCCATCTTCTGCTGGGATATAGATTTTAGATCCTGTTCCAGGGAACACATTGACTGTTACTTCACTTCCCTACTGTTTTAGCACTTGAAAAACAAGAGCCCACACGTGTTTAAGTGCTTTTACATTTATGAAATGCAGAGTAATAAATAACCATATTTAGATCTATTATATTTACATATAAAATTTCCAGAGCTATAATGCCTCAGGGAGAAAACCAGTGTAGAAGAATATGTCAAATCAGAATAAAAGCTTGAAGCCAGGGTGTCTTGAAGTTTGGGAAGGTTCAGTGGACAGGGGTTTGGCTGCCTTAATAGGAGTTTCCAGTCCACTCATGTGCTGTTATGTCCTGTCATTTAATAATTCAAAAATTTGGGTGTCTTGACTACCCTTTGTCCCACGAGTAGGAGCACAGGGAGTTAGCTGCAGCCTGTTTGAGATCCCTGCCTTTTTTTACAACATCAGGACACCTCTAAATGTCTTTTCTTCCCGGTGCTTTAACTTCACATTTGTGCACTAAGGTGGAAGCAATTAATTACCGAGGTTTCAGTGGAGCTGAGAGCTCTTCACTGGAAAGCACCTTAATATTGGGTGTAAATAAAACAATCCAAGAACTCTGGACCCACTCCAGAAATAATGCATTTCCTTCTTTTATGGATATCTAGAGAGAGCTGCTTTCACTCCCCCCCCCAAAAAAAAATACTGGAGGAAATTATTTTTTCCACCTGATTATTTGGCCAATTCCCCATAGCAGAGATAAGAACCACAGCATATGTGTTTTGCAGATTACTGATCTCTGTTAGCCTTGTACTTGGAGAAAGAGACTCACTTTCTACGGGAGCGTTTCAGCCTAAACAGTTGGAGTAGGTTTTTAACCACGTAAGAGATAAATTAAATCAGAAAGTTGTGTTCAGCAAAGAGAAATTTAGCTGTTTATCTTCCAGCCACACACGAGATGACAAAACTTTTTTCATTTTACTTGTTTAACGCCTCACTGGTTTAACTAGAAAAAAACCAAACAAAACCACAAAGTGTGGGTTTTGGTTTGTTTTCTTTTTAAAAACAAACAAACAAAAGTAGCAACTGACTAGGAACTCTGCCATGAACCCCTGCAGTGTCATGGGCTTTGGAAGATGCAGTAACTGTGAGTGAAAAAGGTTGGTCTGTGTTGCTTGTGTGACATCTTCTAAGCTCTCCTGTTTGAAAAGCTGAGGTAAGAGATAAGATTTCCACCACGCTTAAAGTATTGATTTCTAGGTGTAGAAGATGGGTCTAATCTGGGAGAAAAACTAATTCACAGAATCATGGAATGGTTTGGGTTGGAAAAGACCTTAAACATCATCCAGTTCCAACCCCCCTGCCATGGCAGGGACACCTCCCACTAGACCTGGTTGCTTCAATCCACATCCAATCTGGTCTTGAACATATTCAGGGTGGCACTCCATTAATTCCTCCATTTATTCTAAATAAAACCCACGACCCGGTAACTACAGGCATGTATCAAATAGCACCAAAGTTATTTCCAAGTTTCAGTAGTTGGTGCTCCAGGGATTGGTGTCCAATTATTAATTTTGAAGCTGGTACCATCCTGGATCTGTTGCCTGGCAAAATAAAACCTTACATATTTACATTCCTCTGTAGCTTAAAGAAATGGTGCAAAGAGCAGAGCTGGGATGCGTTGCACTGATGTCCCGCAGCAGAGATACCAACCAGCAGCTACTGTTGGGATAACACGACTGAACCACACTGAACTTTGAGCCTGTGTTACCTTAACTTCTGCATTTCTCCCTGTCAAGTGGAGCTGGTTTTGGCTGGTTCCAGCATGCCCAGTGGGGAGGTAGGAGGTGTCCCTGGGTGGAAAGGAGCTCACAGAACCTACACAGCCTCCCCCAGGATAGCAACTGGATGCAGATGGGCACACTGCATCCTTCTGCCCATCCTGACTATTCACTGGCACGTTTCATGAATTCAGAGAAAACGGACAAATGGCCTTACAGCAGCTATGCATTTCTTCCATTTCGCAATGACTTTCTGAATAATTTGGGTAAAATCTGGAACAAACAAGTACAGAAAGGCCTATCTTTTCAGGAATTATATCCTACAGAATATCCACAGGAAAACAAAACAAAACATATTTACTAAAGCTCCTTTCAGATCTGCTTCTGACAGCAGTTATCAAGGCAAAAATCGCCAAACGCATTCTGCAGGGTACGTAAGATAATTTATCACTTTTCTTTCAACTGTGTGTTTATATGTTGTTCTCTAATTGAAGGCAGATTAAAAACCAAAATACGTTAGAAGTATTCACACCAATCAGTTGGGCAAATACAAGTAACAAAATTGTATATATTGTTGCTAATTACTACCATGACAACAGGGGGGGTTGTCATCAATTCTGTTCTATATTCAGATAAAGGGGAGCGTGTTCCAAACAGCGATGACTATTCTGTATTTCAGTCACATGAAATGTGAACATGGTTTATTTTTTAGAGCAGAAGCTTAATTCATAAATAAAATTAAACTGCTTAGATGTTGGAAGGTGTGTTCAATCTTGCAGTTCTTTATAAATGAACTGGGAATATAGTGGCTATTACAGGTTCTATAGATGAAAGTTCCAGGCCTGTTTGCTAAGCTCCAAAAAGGAGGAGGGGGGAAGGTGCAATTCTGAAAAAATAAAGTATTAAAATAGCAATGCACGATTCAAAGAGCTTGAACATAAAATAGCCTAGTACATTTTTATGTCCTTTCCCAGAGGAGTTTTTCCTGAGGGATGGAAAGAGGTGAGATATTTTATAATTCCCTTCAATTCACCTATTTTCACTCTTTACATGCCACATCCTCCGCTTGCATAAATTGGAAGAGCTCTGATCTTGCAAGCTGAACTATATTAATTTTTGCTACCTGGAGCTTTGGCCAACTGGCCTGTTCCGGAAAGCAAAACAAAACTCCTCAGTCCCATCCGTGTATTTTTATAATGACAATGCCTTTGCTTTGGTGTTTATTCTTTCCAGCAGGAGCCCTCTCCACCAGCAGACCAGTTGCATCAGCGTAGCTGGTGATGTTAAGGTTGGGCCAAGGCTTTGATCCCTGCACCAATGGCTGCTATTCAAGTGATTTATCCTGCCCAGTTCTAGGTGTGTGGGAAGGACACAGCAAGGACACACCTTTATATCAATACCAGGAGGCGACTAACAGCTGACAAAATATGAAAGAGTTGTTCTAAGAACTAGATGTGTTGTGGATTTTGCCCCAAGTCTCTTTATGGAATTAAGAGTCTTATGAAAAAAACAGACATAAAACAATCCTTGTCATTCAGAAGGGTAAGTTGTCTGATAGATCATGAAGATGATGGACAGTCATCTCCTTAGAAAAAATCTCATGCCTGACAAAATGATGGGCATTGTGATTAAGAGCACGAAGATATTACGGCAGGTTAATGAAGCAAGCCTATCTCACTCCACAGGCAAAATATCGTTATGACTTTTCAGGCAGACAAATTGTAATTCTCCTCACATGCTACATTTACAGGTTTTATTTTTACAAGTGAAAACACCCTTTAAAATGATTACAAGTTTTATCTGGCTACTCAAATATACTTAAAATCCCTCACAAGCTTTCCTTTGTAAAGCCAAGTACAGTTTCCACTTTTGATCACATAACCATCTTCTTTAAGTCGCTGTCCTCGAAATGATCCTTTAAGTGCTGCCCACTCAGCCCGAGCTGTTCCACACCACACAGGACCCACCAACTGCTGCTTTATACAGCAAACCATGATAGAAGGGATAACTTCCATCAAACAGGCACAGGAATCATAGAATGGTTTGGGTTGGAAGGGACCTCAAAGATCATCTAGCTCCAACCCCCCTGCCATGGCAGGGACACCTCCCACTAGACCAGGTTGCTCAAGGCCCCGTCCAACCTGGCCTTGAACATCTCCAGGAATGGAGCAACCCCCTGGGCAACCTGTGCCAGTGTCTCACCTCCCTCAGAGTGAAGAATTTCCTCCTAATTTCCAACCTAAATCTACCCTCTTCCAGTTTGAGCCCATTAGCCCTTGTCCTTCCTGTTGGGAAGCAACCCAACAGCTGGCAGAGGCAACAGACAAAGGAGGTTAGGAGAGCTTGGGACGTAGCATTGTATCTCTGTTTACATTGGCAGATATAAAAATAAAGCCACATTTACAGCAGAATTTAACTTCATTGAAAATAATCAACCAACTAGATATTTGTTTCTACTGTTCAAGCTGCTCAGTTTAACAGTGGCTAAACCTTCTGAATTACATCGAAGATGTGTACATTTTTCTTCAGAAATAGTATCAAAATAATTGATATCTTGTGCATGTGCTTCAAAATGATATAAGCTAAAGTTCTGAGGTACTGTGATAATAAGGAGAACATAACTCCCAAAATTTATTATGTGAAATCAGGATGAAGCATATTATGACACTTCAAAACAACAAATCTCAGAAAGCACTCACAATAAAATGAGGTAGTCATTAGTAATATAAAACATTTGGTGATTAAAGATTTAACGTGTTGTCTTGGACTCACAATACAGCCATTCTGAAAATCAGCAACATGCTTGTAGGATTTATAATTCCTTATGGAAAGCATTATAATTCACTTTGAAGAAATTAAGCCCATTTGATCTTGATATAATTTCAAAGAAAGTATTGAAGCTTAAGTGCAGGAGATAGATTTTCCTTTTTTGTCATGAAATCAGTGGTAAATCTTATGAGGAAATAATGAAAACTATTTTTTTATTGAACCATAAAATCTAACAAGAAAAACTACAAATTTAACTGGAATTTAATTTTGAAATATGCTTTATCAATCAATGCCTTCTAAGGCAACCAGGTTTATAGGAGATAAACAATAAATAACCCCTTAATCCACCGTCTAGAAATGTTTCTGTTAACATTAATACGCCTTTCCATTTAGCATTCAGTATATCTATTATTTTCATCAGAAATTATTTAGAACTCTGGAAAAAAATCTGAACCATGATTTTTAACACAAAGCACATCAAGCATTCAGATGCCTATTTGCATATAATTTGAAGTTAAATTTCTTCTACATATTATAGAATAATAGAATGGTTTCAGTTAGAAGGGACCTCAAAGATCATCTGGTTCCAACCCCCTGCCATGGCAGGGACACCTCCCACTAGACCAGGTTGCTCAGGGCCCTATCCAACCCAGCCTTGAACACCTCCAGGGATGAGGCATCTACACCCTCCCGCTCTTCCAGTGTCTCACCACCCTCAGAGTGAAGGGCCTTCTTCCTAATTCCTAATCTAAATCTCCCCTCTTCAAGTGACAATTATGACAAGCTCGATTCCGTTACCTTTATTCAAAGGAAGTTATCCTCTAAATTTAATCTTCCAAGATATAACGGCACTAAAACCACAGAAAAGTCTTCAGGAGGACTTTCAAAAGCCACTTCCTGATTAAGCTATTTTAGCACCAATGGTTTTGAATAATAAGAACTAAAAAGATGCAGAGGCAACCACATATGTAACTAAACATGTGATTACAGTGCTCTAGATGCACCCAAGCTCCTTTGAAACTGCCATTTGGCAGACCTTTATATTTAGGTGTATGATTATTTTGAAAAAAGTAGCTCTTGGGCTCCTGTGTTTCTATGAGCCTGTCTGTAAAATAAAGATAATATCTTAATCCTTACAATAGCCAGATGTTAAAAGAATATGTTGTGCTCAAACACCAGAGTAAAAGGTGTGTTAGCACCTGAAAAGATCAGGAACAAGACACTGCAAATGAAAATGTAACTGTAATGTGTTTTATTGTATTTTTAGGAAATGAAGAATTGATATATAAAAGTTCGGAAAAGTGGGAAGAACTGGGAGTTTCTCTGAATGTGAATAGTTCTGGTTTTCCAAAGAGGGCATGTTCTAAGGTAAAATATTTAAATCTAAAAAAAGTTATTTTATTTCAGTAAAATGATATTCAGTCAGGCCCTTTCTTCTCCAAATATATGAAAAATAATTGTTATTTTCACCACTTGCATCCTTCCTCCACAACACTGTTGATACAGCTATGGCTGACGTAGCAGCTTTGCCCCCTGTGTATTTTCAAGGTGAGCCAGTAAACTCTTTCCCTCAGATGTCCTATTAGCCCCACAAGCAGACACTGGAGATGTCAAGGTCTTTGGAAAAAGGACCAGTCAGTCCATTACCTTGAATCCCCACGGATCTGCCCTAGGCTTTGCTTTGAGAGAGAAAGTGAGAGATTAGGGATAACAGAAATGATGGTTAGGAGGGAATAATCCCTCTGGACGTTTGCCTTCCTGAAGCTTAAATCCCCCTCTGCCTCCCCCTCCAGCCTCAAATCATCCAGGACTGGTTCAGCATCAGTTTCTGTAAATAAATGTTGTAGGATAGAAGGAGCTAATCCTTCATTACCTTTTATGAGTAACTCATTTGACGACCTTGAAGCAGTTACACAACCTTGTTTTGCAATAGCACTGAGCCAGAAAAGAGGGTGAAATGAGGACCACACTCAAAGCCAGCTGCTACAATTCATCTTGTCTTTCTCTGGTAGACTGATTGCAATACATGTTGCAAATAGATTAGTTTGTTTGAGAGCGATCTATTTTTGGTTACCAATTTTTAATCTGAAATTACAAAAAAAATATTAGCGTTTGAGGGAAATGTAAAATGACCAAGGTAGGCTGCTGAAGTGTGATATTAATGCCACTTTGGTCCAAGTCAATATTATAAAATGAGATATCTCTCTAGCTTTTGAGAAATGATCCATGGGAAGTAGCAAAGGGCAAACTCAAGCGCTTTAGAACCTGACTCTGTGTTTCCCATGGAGCAGGAGTGGTGGATGTAAACTTCAACAGATCTCTCAAGAGCTTCTGCAGCTGTAAACTGGTCAACAACTCAGGGGAACAGCCTCACCTGGATTTACCCACCCTTCAGTTGCCAATGCTTCCAAGGAGGATGAGTTCAAAGTAGTCTGACACTTAAGCATCTCATAACCATCTCACAACAGTGTGTGAATGCAATCACTACTGAAATAAAACATCTGAATATTTTGAATAGAGGAGATTCAATCCAATCACATGTAATGTCTATCACTTGAAGTTTCATTTATTCTGGCATTCTCAAGCACTAACAGTCAAATATGAATTATTGTCTCCATTTTTCTGCCATCTTAATTTTGGATATTTTGTGCTGCAGTGAATACTTAGACATCACAATATTTTTAGGCTGTGAAAAATATGATAAATCTCAGGCAACAGCATGAATATGCGCATATGGAATAAAAGGGCAAGTGCAGCTGAAGCATCAGCTGCAGGTAGAAAAAACTTGTGGCATCAAGACCTTGGGAAATACTTCAAGTATTTTGCTAGGCCTGGTTGCTTCTAGCTTCTTCATATTGAGTAGTCTCATAGAAGTTCTTCAAGGCAGTAATTTTCCAAAGTGCCACATTTAATCTAAGCCTTACTGAAAGAACCTTTTTGCACAAACTAAATTCACAAAACCTCCTGTGAAGACTTTTGATAATTTTACAGAAGTGTACTTGAATGCTCATAACTCAGCGGTGCCCTTGACTTGCCAACACTGGTTATTCATTGATCACTCTGGGTGTCTTAATTGAAGGCCAGTGGTAAGGATGTAAAGAGCTACCGTTCAAGTCTCCCTGTCACACTGAGACAACCGACTTTGTCTACCACTATGCTGGTGTTACTTAAAAAATCAAAAAGAATGAGATGACGAGCAGTTGAAGCTTTTGTTTCTTTGGATTGCTTGACCTTTTTGTAGTTGCCTGAACATTAAGAGAAAACTCCACACTTGATCAGGCAAAAGGGTACAAGGGATGAAAGCTATCTCCTGAAGCAGTGGCACTCCTGCCTTTCCCCACTAGATGCAGTTTGTGCTGTCAATACACCTTACTCTGCTTCTGTACATATTCATTATAACCACTTCCCAAGTCACAGGATTTCAAACACTATGTGTTTTCACCTCAAAACCCAGAATAAATCTCAATTTATTCTTGAATACGGAGCTTTTAGTCTCCAATCTTTGTCCTAAGTGAATAAATCAATTTCTATTTAAGTAGCAGCGTCTTTCTCTCGCTGTTTGAAACTGCGGGAATAGTTACACTTACTCTATACAGAAGAAAACCTCACCTCATTGGGTACTTTATAGACTCTGGTGCCAACTGGATTGCTAATTTACTCTGTCAAATCAAGTTAATCTTGTCTCAAAATTCGCTCCATTATGTTCAATGGTTCAGAGATGAACTGCGAGTAATTCAATGGAAGGCGTTGTTCAGGTTAAACGGTGTATTACAGAAAAACAGTTGAAGAAATTAATAGAACTAGTTTGGCTACGGGGAAAGACTTCCATTCAGAGTCTACCTCCGAAGAAGGGCCAGGAGTTTTCCCGCTTTACTTCACAAATGTCCCATATTAACAAATCTTCAGTCATGGGGTTTATTTTTAATTATAAAATGGAACTGACACATCATAATATAAATGTCCAAAAGAAGTCCTGTCTTAATTGTACAGAAATCAATATACTCTTTTGAAATTACAAAATTAGCTAAGCCAAAGCAAAATCCTTTCTACAAATCCTCTTCTACAAACACTCAAATAGGCCGCTTTGGATGCGACACCGCTAGCTCTATTCTAAACAGCTTACTGGTCTCAGATTGTTTTCTCTTGAGATCAGTAGAAGGTAACAGAATAAACAGAGAAGGTAAAGGAGACCAGCTGAGACGGATGCTGACTCATCCCCTGATGCAAACAAGACCTTTGCATTATTTTTAAGCACGCTGTCCCCGTCTATCTTCAAAATTCGAGCAAGAACTAAAAAGAGACATTGTTTTCTAACTTCAGGCTTATCTAATTTAGAAGTTTACTTTTCCCTTTTTGAGGGATGAGACACGAAACAAACATGCAACAATTAAAACCTTATCTACCAGGGTAAGCCGACACTGCTGTTGTAAAACAGAGCTTGCCGGGTACAGATAAATGGAAAAGCAATGTGAGACAGAACAGTCCTGAAGTTCCCTTTAATTAGTAACATTTAATAGCCTTGACACTTTTGCAATGAATTAGATGCGCTCATGTCTGACACTTCAAATATTAACAAGACACAAATCATCTGTAAAAGACTTTTACTACAGTGACAACTGATTTCAGCTGCCTTCGCTCACAAGGAAGAAAATTAGTCTTTTGTGAGCAGCCCTGCAAGCACTGAGTAAGAACCGTCCTTTTGCAAGAGAGCTGGGAATTTAGCGGGAGCACTCAACCCTTCACACAATCAGACCTTTAATTTTTATTCTGCAAGAGGAACTTGGAGGAATTTGCTTTAGCAGAATTTATAGAGATGTACTTTATATGCACAGTCCATAATACAGATGAATAGCGCTAGATGTTTACGGTATATTTAAGTACACTCATGGGAACCATCCCAACTCAATTCTGTAATATCAATTTTGTTATATATTTGCTGTGGGGAAGATGTTAATAGGCTGTTAAAACAGTCACCAGAAAAAAAAAAAAAAATTTGTATCAACTTCATAAATCCTAAAGCACCTGATTTCAGTTTTATGTTTATTCCTTGCACTAAGATATCCAAAAGAAGAGTTAGATTCCCAGTGAATGTTTTATAGGTTACACTGTTTTATAGTCTTAAAATGATGGCACTTGGTAGTTAATTTTGTTTCATAAAAGAAAAAAAAAACCACAACATTAAGCTGAGGATGTGATGTAAGTGTAACTGCACATTCTGTACCCATTGCTCTTTAAGGAATCATAACTTAAAAGCTGGGATTTTCATTTGCTTCCCTCTTTTGAGTTTCCTTGAGCAAAGCACTTCATCATTATGATCATGACACATTATCATTCGAGGGAGATGAGACCTCAGGGTGGATTACCCTACTCAGGGCAGCAAAATCATTGCCCTTTACCCATGGTAAAGGAGCCAAGAAAGACAGCTCAGGTACAGCAGGAATACAGAAAACAAGAACATACAGAAACAAGGCATCCAGGGAGGATGGAAAGAAAGGTCTACCTCCTTCACAGTTTCAGTAGCCACCACAGAAAAACTGAACTTTGTCCCCTTGTTCATTTACACCAGTTGAGTACTTGGCTTTTAGCTTATAGGTTTGGCTCAGGATGAATGAAACAGTGAATGAACTGCTATAAATGTACACTGCAGGTTTATACCAGGCTCACAACACCTTATAAATTACATAGAAGGCTCTTGGCCATGCTGTTAAGTTTGTTTTCAAAATTTTTTCCAGTCATTATTTTGCAACAATACCTATAGATAACACAGCGTGGCTCTACCTACATTGTAAGTCACAGGTTCAGTCAGCATAATGGAAGGATCCCTTGAGGCCACATCATCCACCCCTTACTCATGTAACACTCTCTCCAGATTTAATGTTTGTGGCCTTCTCCTCTTTCTCTGCAGGCTCCCTTAGGATGACTGATGAACTGAATTTCTTAGTTATGAAGATTTAGAGCACATGACGCAACGCAAACCCGGGTGAGCCTTGCAAAGCCTTTGAAGTCAGAGACTGGATGTAGCACTCAGTGACATGGTCTAGCTGATGTTGTGGTGTTGGGTCATAGGCTGGACTTGATGATCTTGGAGGTCTATTCCAGCCTCAATAATTCTGTGATTCCCAAGAGCCCTTGCACCCCTTTGCTCACTATGGGAGACACACATACTGCAACGAAAGGTAGAAAACGCAGCAATTCCACAGCCAAGTACCAGTAAAACTCACTGAATCAGAGCTCACTACATCTGGAAACAGTAATGAATGAGAGAGACAAGTGCTGCTAAAAGAGAAGGAAATTTGCAGTTTACTCCTGGTAGCTAAACGGTCCAGTCTCTGCTGGGGTACCAGTTCCCTGTTAGTGGAGAAGAGCTGTCACTTCCCAGTGAAACACCTTCTAAGCAAAAAACCTCTTCAACAACTTCCTTCCCTCTTCCAAAAGCATTTCAAAACACACTCATGCACTGTTTGCATTCAGAGTTAACCAAAGGAATCAGTCTGCAAGTCTAGCTAAAGAGGGCAACTGTCTTTTTACTTCCATTACAGAGCTCTGCAAAGCTGCCTTTTCTTCCATCTCCTCTGCACAGGCCCTTCCTTTGCTGCCTCATCACAAAGGAGCAGCTCCAGTTCTTTGGCCAAAAGGATGCTAAGGGCTCTGCTACGTAATTTTATTTCATTCCGCTTTGCATTGAGATATGGCCATAGCTCTCAGGAAGTAACAAATTTAAATATGACTCAGGCTCGCTCCCATTTTGAGACACAGTTTAGTCGGTTTTCCTTGGTTTTTTTCTTTGACTCCCTTTCAGTAGCCCTGTTTCCTTTCCCAGTTGCACAGAAAGGTCATACCACCTTTGGTGTTGCAGGTATTCCCCATGCCTGGCTGCTGTCTCTCTGCTCTGCTTCCAGGCTCCCTGGGCTGGGGCCAGGGCAGGAGTTCCCAGCCATGGGTGCTGGGAGGTCCGAATTTCCTACCTTTGGCATATGTCTCTGTTCTGGACCAGTCACTTTGACAGGACCTGAGGCTACCTCCAAGCAAAGCATGAGCAGGCTGCCTGGCCATTTTTACCCCTTCTTCCTCCATCAGACTGGGGAGGATGCAGCTGAGCCATTGCTGCGTGGACCTCAAGCGTTCAGGCATCCCTTCATATCTGTGTTTTGCAAGTTCTCTCTCCCTTGCATGCCTATGCTAGGAAGAAATTATTGGTACTTTGGAGCAACCTTCTCTCTTGAACACCAAAATGCTTGGCTACTGCTCCAGAGAGAGATTTAAATAGTTCTGGACTAGTTCATTCCTTAAACACGCATATTCTCTTCCTACTCCCTCAGTTTACATCAGGGGAAATTCCCACTGGTATTACTTCCAACACAAACAAGTTCAGCCCCTACAAATTCAGACTGGGCCCCATCTGCCTATCATAGGAAAACACCCAGCATCACTGAAATCAATGCTTATTTCTAAGGAAAGCAACAGAAACTCCACAACCATCAAGGACTTCATGCAGTATTCATTATTAACAAGTATTCAGGTCAGTAGTGACAGAAGAATCCACAACCTTCTCTGAAGCTATGAACTTCAGTCCCCCAAGCCAATATAAAAATCTCATTTAGCAGTGTTTGGCTGTGTGATGAATTGGGGGAACTTGTCTAAATATGATTTATGAATTCCATTGTGCTTTTATGAACTACCTGTACTCTTATATCTCATGACCCTCTGTACTGTCTTATGACTAGCTTTTATTGTATTGTGCCTTATGGTTCTTATGCTAAGGACACAGGAGAATAGTTTTGGTACATATGCTCTTAAAGAATTGATAGTTAAGGACTACAAGCTGCTGAACAGACCTAATCTGGGGAGAGCAAACGACTTATGGCACTCCAGATAAGGCAGTTTTCTCCAATTTCCTTGCGGAGACGTGGGATTTGGAAGGTTCTGCTTTACCCAGAAGCAAAACAAACAGATGAGATATTAGCAATAGTTCTTAAAAAAAAAACCACATAGCTTGAGTCACTCACTGAAGGGACGTGGAAAGCGAGCCCACTCAGCAAAGTGCATTTCTCACTTCTGAGCTCTGGTCGCTAACAGTGCAGTGCTGGGCTCCACCAATACATGAGCTAGCTCAAGCCGAACTGCCAAGCACAGCCCCGTTCCTGTGCCCATCAGCACCTCTGGCTTCCCCAGGAGGGCAGGTCTCCTACCGCCGTGTCATCCCAGCCAAGGAGAGAGCCAGAGCCACCCCACAGCACCTTGCTCTGCAGCCTGCACACTGGTGAGTTCTGAAGCTCACCCAGTTGTTCCCTCACTGCTGCTGCTCTTCCTGGGGGAAGGAGGAATTCACTCCTGCTGAAGTCATGACCACTGAGACCTTAGTTTGCATACCCTTAGCCTAATATAAGACATACGTCAAAGTCCACTGCACACCAAAACCTTTTGGTTTTTTAAGTAATTTTTACTACAGGATTCAAATCTGCTCCTGAAGTTTTGTCAGCAGTTGTAAGGGAATAGAGGTTTTTAGAACAAAGTCAGAGCAGCAAAAATCCCCCAAATAATCGGAAACTAATTTTGAACATCTACATGTGTTTGATCATTCTTCCTTTCCCAACTTGTCAAAGGTACAATCAAAGAAAGGCAAGAATGGTCCAGCCATTATACCTGAGAGAAGGAAATGGTCCTTAAAAATTGATCAAGTGTGTTACTGCTGAACTACAATATAGGATTTCCATGGTTAAATAAACAAATAATCTTTTATGGCTGACAATTTATACAGGATTTTATGTTCCTAACAAGATCTCTGAGCCTTCTAGTCAGCTCATGAAAGAGGATGAGCTGACAGTACAAAGGAAGAGCCGCAGCAGCAAACAGACCATAAATGATAAAACAGAGTTTGAAGCCAAACAGCGGTGGATGGTTTTGGCACAAGCAGCTCTTTCATGAGGGAATGCTCCTCTTTGTAAACTTAGCCAGGAGCCTTTTCATTTTAGCAAGATGGAGCTCTCTCTAACATCTTTATTTCCTTCTCTGTAATACACTTACTTTGCCTCTCAAAAAAAGAAAGCTCTGCTTCCAGTTTAACTAGCTTATGAAAAAAAATAACTGTTTTGAAAACAGATGAATTTTCTATCTTATAAAATAGTAAAAAAAATCCTGTGTTTTAAGAGACATCCACACTGAGTTTTTGCAGACACAAGAAAGCCCCAAAGATGTGATCCAAAGCCCACTATACTCAGTGGAGGAACCCCCATGGGCTTCAACCCCATACAGAGTGGATGGGGGGGCAGGTTGTCAGCCCACTGTGACCTAACATTTTGCTCTAAGTTGGCTTAGCCAGAGAACAGAACTCTCGTGCTCTTGGAATGGACTCGCCTGTCCACAGGGGAAGTGTTGCCCCTGTAAAGAAGGTGGATTTATCACGGCCATGTTGGAGAACACTGTACCACAGGCACTTCATGGTATCTCCCCTCCATGGCATGAGATGCAGAAATAAACTTGAACTAAAATACAAGAGGATCAGAGTGCTACAACACCTCTTCTCAGCCCAAGGCTGAGACAGTTGGGCTTGTTCAGCCTGGAGAAAGGAATGCTCTGGTGAGACCATATTGTGACCTTCCAGTAGGTGAAGGGGGCTTACAAGAAAGCTGGGGAGGTACTTTTTACAAGGGCTTGTAGTGACAGGACAAGGGGTAATGGCTTCAAACTGGAAGAGGATGGATTTAGATCAGAAATTAGGAAGAAGTTTTACACTCTGAGGGCAGTGTGCCACTGGCACAGGTCATCCACGGAGGTTGTGGCTGCCCCAGTCCCTGGAGGTGTTCAAGGTCAGGTTGGATGGGGCCTTGAGCAGCCTGGTCTGGTGGGAGGTGTCCCTGCCCATGGCAGGGGGCTTGGAACTAAATGATCTTTGAGGTCCCTTCCAACCATTCTATGATTCTACAATGCCTAAACCAAACATGCACAAAGTGATTTTGCAGCAGAAGCTTCAGCTCCTGCAGCTTCCACATCATCATTTTGTAATTCCAGAATCACTTCAGAACTATCCCCGTGAAGCACTGAAATTCTTAAAGCTAGATTAATAAAATACAGACATGCATAAATGAGTGACAACATCACTTTAATTCCAGCAGATTTTACTCTGGATAGGTTTGTGTTTTATATTGGTTAGAAAAAAAAAAAACCAAACAAACTAAAACCGAGCTTTTTAATGCCATCAAACAAGAAAAAAAGGAGCTTTTTTTCCAGGCATTGAGAATTGTAATGATCATTAGAAAGCAGATCTTTCCACCAATAAATGTGTCTGCCTTAGTCAAAAGTGAGTGAACAAACACTGCCCAGTAAACAAGAGATGAACATACACATTTTTATTAAGTGTTGTAGTAGTAGGGCAATTTCTCCTTTTACTACAAGAAGAACTTATTGACTTTTATATGCTTTCATAGACTTTATACCCTGTTCTGTTTGCATGTAACAAATATTCCAAAGAAAAGCCAGGGCCAGGCTGCTGTTAGATAATGAGCCAAAAAAGAAATTTTAAATACATAATTCTGGTAGGTTTTCTTAGATCTGCTGCAGCATTGCATTCCCATGGGAGGCTTGTAGGCAAGACAGAATTCTATTTGTATTGATAATTGTGTTTTGCATAACAGGTAAACAAGAAAGCTCTCCAAAAACCAGATAAAACCTGGTTTCTTACAGCAGTATGTTAACTAAAACCAGCCAACAGCTCAAGGACTCCCCATTTCAGTGAGGAAGCCAGCTAACAGCACTTGGATGCTTTACCATTTAAAGCTTTATTCAGCCAACCCCCTCAAAGCTTCTACTTTGGAACTTAAAACCCCCCAAAATTTAAAAACTAAGTTCTATCAAGACAAGAATCTAGAAAACTTGCCGCAAAGACCTTTTAGATAATGAGTTCCACACCAAGAATTAATGTAGGATTTTCATTTTTAACAGTTCCTTCGTGCAACAAAATTCAGAAAATTAAGCAGTAAAAAAACTGAGTAAGAACAGCAAATAACAAAGGTTGGAAAAGGACATAAAGAGAGCTTAAATAGTCTGGGAACATTTAAAAATAGTAAGACAGGCATCTGTACAGAACTCAGCTCTATGCAGGGTGACATCAGCTCCCACTAGAAAGGGTGAGATAGTCTGAAGCTATTTATAGCGTGTGAAATGATTGCAATTTTGAGACAATTTCAGGAGAAAGATCTGACAATGTTACTTTACATTGACTTTGTTTTGGTTGTGTCAAATACAGCTGATATAACACCATGTCTGCTGTACGCTGGAATATTGTGGTTTCTGTGCTGTTACTGTGTACCTGAGTTCGGATTTAGAGAGCAAATGGGATTTATCAGAACTAAAGACCTACTAAGAGAAATTGGAATATACAAAAGCATATTATTGAATGAACTACTTAATTTGATAATTTTCTCTCAGTAAGTCAGTGATACTGGGCTATGATTGACTATTATTAGGTACATGGACATGTAATAATTATTCCTTCAGTATTTATAATAGAGAACTCACATACTCGTTTGAGTTGTAGGTGAATTTAGTGCTTGTTATTTACCACTAAAGGATGATTTTACTACTAAGTTTCAACACTATTTAGCCCGGAAGAGTAACTTTTTCCTTTCAACTAGAAATTAGTAAATAATCCATCCTTTCACAACTAAACATGAGCAGAGACAGCAAGGCCATTGGCAAGGACATCTCCTTGCCTTCACAATTTGAGAAATTATTGAAGTAAGCAATGCAAGAAGTACCCTGGCCTCTGTAAAGCTAATGGGGTTTTGATCCTGGTTTCATAGCACAATGGATAACTCTGAGCTTTTTGCCTTTCAGCACAAAGAGGAAGCAAACAATGACTCTCTCACAGAGCTGCACTGCAGATGAGCGGGAACCCAGCCACCCAGCCGAGCTTCTCTTTGGTCTGAAGATTCAGACTCTCCATTAGACTATCCTAAGGATAGTAGGTATGTCCATGCACAAAATCTCTCGCACTTCTCATGTCCCATCCAGGATCTTGCTGCGATTTTTGTGGCTGTAACTCATGCCCAGCAATCTGGTTCCATTCAGAAACCAGTGAGCCAGCAATCAATTTCCCACTGTTATTTGGGTTGAAAGCTAAATCTAAAAATGAAGCTACTAATATATTACAAGTATGCACTAAATCTGTTAAGAAGGGGCTGACAGATCACATTAAAACATGTGCCCTTAAGCTCTACGTGGCATGCCAAGCGACTTGTGATACATGATACCATTATTGACCTTTGAATTGTACAATTTATAAGAAAGGAAAAACAGGGTTTTTTTTTTTTGCCTTGCACATAATCTAAACCAAAAAGGGAAAAGCTTCATACTGACATCGTAAGAAAAGTTGCCTGGAAAGCCTGCTAAAACTTAATATAGCGCATGAATTCCCTAATACTAATTTAAAAGCAAATCCTATCATACTTTTGTTGCTTTCAATTTTTACCTCTATGCATTCCACACAGATAAGTCAATTCACAGCTATGATAATTCTGGTGCTATAACTGTTTTCACATATAAACACACTTCAGCTCTCCCCAGAGGCTCCAGGACCTGCAGGACACATCCATGCCTGGAAATCATGCCACAGGATCTCTCTCATAGAATGGTCAACACTGGTTTGAAGGTCATCAATCAAAAGAAAATGTTATCTGTGACACATGAATTTATTGTAGTGAACTAAATATTTACTGCTAAGCAAAACAAAGCATCAAGAACGAGCTCTCGGAAAGTGGGTTTTGCTGCAGATACGTTCAAATCCCTTACAGCTGGTTTTAGCATGGGGAAACACGCACAGAAAAAGCAAACACAGTATTTAACACAATAAGCAACTTCTATGGATCTTCTCATTCTTTCCATTTATAATGCACTTAAGGACTGTGTTTTAATTCATGTTTCTCTGCTAGTTGAGGCAAACCATCTGCTTCCAACAATAGATGAGCCATTTGGAGATTGTTCTTGGCACCGTTAGTGTAATGATCTGTGTGCCATGATGGGGAACCCAGTATCCCAACCACTTTCTCCATAGGTCCAATTGACCATCACCAGGCATGCTCATTATTTGCTTCTTCCAGGAGAAGAACCTCAAAGAGAGAAGCCAAGCCACAGAGGCTACGCAGATGGCAAATTCATCGTGACCCAGATCCAGAAGTCAAATGCACAGTAGTACCAATGGCAGAGGACGCAACGTGGAACACTTTCATAGACATTACAATGGGCATCAGCAGAACCAGCAGCAGTAGCTAACAACTGCCTTTTGGATTAATCATTTTACAGAATGTAATTGTGACCTGGTTATGACTCCAGGCAAATAGAGGCATTACTGAGAAATGCATTGTAACAAAGAGTTCAGTTTGGGCTTATTTTTAACCTCAGAACACCAAGCACTGGGCAATGATCTCTGATCATATTTCAGACCTATGCCCAAAGACAGAATCCAAATCATTAATGATGCTGAACTTGATTGTGTTTCAGTTCACATTGATGTAAACTGGGAAGAGCACCGAGTTTTACCAGTGAAGGACTAAAAGTATTCCCAGAATCAAGTGTATGGTGTAGAGGGTATTTTGAAAGCTGTGCACACTTATCCTGCTGGGTCACATTTCAGCCGCAGTAAGCTTGTCTATATTCACTGAAATCAGGGAATACACAATAAATTTTGGCCAGCTGAGCCGATGGCCAGTATTCTCAGAAAACATTGATTTGAGAACACAATCTGAGAAGCTAATCACATTTCATTCGAGGGGGAAGCTCTGCTTCTGTTGAGTTCCCCGTCTGTGGTGTTTTTACAGACCATTTTGAATTTTCTTGCTAGGTTTCCTGTTTTTTAAAACGTGTTTTGCGAGCCACTCGCAGATTTTTTCTGGCTGTGAAGCCAAAAAAAGAAAAGGATTGCAGAAAGAATTCTCTCAGATTGGTCTTTGCTGGATTTAAAACCCTTCAGGAAACATTTGAGGTAATCCAGAAAGATTGAAGAGTACAGATGTACCTCCCAGGATGCGAGGACTAATGCATGTAATAACTGTATTTCTTTAAAATGACTTTCTCAGGCAGAGTTAAAGGCATAGATGTAACTAAGGGATTGGACTCAGGCCAAGTTGTAATGGCTCTGCTGTTTATCTTTTTTTTTCCCCCCTCCAGCAGAAAGAGCAGAACAAGCATTTTACTAAGAGATTTAAGGCTTGCTTTCACTCCCTCTCTAACTTAGACCTCCCGCCCCAAATATTCTTGGATGGCACAAATCAAAACCTAAATTGATAAACCACAGCAAAACCAGGAAGCCCACTGCTCAGGCTATTTTTACTTTCTTTGTCTGGTAGGAAGGAAGGGAAGACAGCCAAGACAAAGTATTCAATATTTTAGTATTAATATATCAAAGTAGGAAGAGTAAAAAAATTGTAGGTTATACAGAGCGCAGTTTAGCAGCGGCCACTGTCACCAAGGTGACTGGGATTTGTCTGATATACAAGTTATTTCCTTAACATTCTTATCAAGAGACCATGAAGCAGCTCCTCAAAGAAGTGGGTTTGGGGTTTGTTTTGTTTTCCCCCCGCTGCTCTTCATATGAACTGAGGTTTTCCTGCTTATACATGAATCTTACCTGAAGAGACCAAGAAGGATAGCGCGTGCTAGATCCATCCTCCTGCCCATGAAGGAGAGCTCTCTTCTGGGCTTATCTACACCCATAAGGTGGTTAAAGGCTTCATTCACGCTGCCCTACAAACTCTCCTCAGTTCACACCTATGTCCAGTTATTAAAACACATAAGGAGGAACTTTTTTTCTTAGATACCTCATAGGAAAATTACACAGAGCTCAGGAGAAAGTTGTGGGGCGATGGTTTTAGTTGTTCAAGTGGTAACAGCAACTGCTTCTGCCCCTCTGCCAGTAAATTCTGCCTGAAGACCCTTATGCAAGCCCATTTTACATCATCTATAAAGGCCAACGTGCCCCAGCCAGCACACAGGGCACAACAGAAAGAAAAAAAAAAAAAAAGAGTGGCTTTCATGCCTCAGTATTTTATACTTTTTTTACTTGTTAGGCTTTTTGCAGTCAACAACCTGTTATACCAGCCTTTAGGACACTAATTTACACATGCGTTCGTAAAAAACCTCAAATGCCCAGCACAGAAGTGGTTCAGTGCTACTTTTGCTACTATTATTCTTATCCCAATCTCTAAGAGAGCCTCGAGTATTGGCTAAGAAGACAGACTGTTTTTTCTCCTACTCTTTTTAGCCATGCTATTCCAGTTAATTTTCCAGTGCCTCCCCCTGGGCTAAATTCTGCCTTTTGAACTCCACGCTGCAGAAAGCAAAATCTGGCCTCTTTCCACCATCTTACAAAGTAATTTTCAAGGTTAACCACAGGAAAGGCAGACGAATTATGTGGAAACAACCATCTGCAAAGACCTTTCTTCAGGTGCTCTTCCCCATCCTGTCCATTTGCTCAGCATGGACTGTGGCAGCGGACAGACACAACACACTATTGAGCAGAAAATTGGTCAAAGGGTTTAGATTTATGCAGTACAATAATAAGTAGCTTCACAACAAGGCTTACATGGAGAAAATAAAGAAGAAAACTCAACTACACTCCTGCCAAAATCTCTGGAAAACAAAAACAACCCTGTAATACAATCCTGTTTGTAAAAATGCTTCAGGGTGCCTGTGTTCCAGAGCTGGGAGCATAATAAATTAAGTAGTGGATGCCTAGGACAAAACCCTGTGGGATACCTGAGCCAACCCAACAGGTGGAGAAATTGAAAACAAATTGATAGCCTTGGGACAGGAAATATTAGAAGCAAGCAATTAGAATGCCAGACTGTCTAGCAGGAAAGGCAAGGAAAGCCAACAATGATTTGCATTGATATAGCACCATGAGTACTGCCTGTCAGGAGATGTCCCAGAGCTTTTCACAGCAATGGAACATCATAGCACACAACAGCTGAAGGTAAAGAGTTGGGGGGGGAGAAGCCACCATAAAAATCCAGGCCAAATCAACTAAAACAGGAGTATTTTTTTTTAACCAAAACAGAGTGGTTTCTGCCATGAGGAAGGAGAGAGCCAGGCAGCTGATTTGAATAGAAGCCTTCATGGTATCTACACTCTGAGGAACTTGGGTGAAGTGAGTTTCGTTTCATGGGGTTTCCAGAGAAGCCCTGGAAATCAAAACTTTCACAATGGTTTTGTTCTCCAACGTGACCAGATAAAGCAAAAAAGAAGGAGATCCCTTGTCGCACATGCTGCTCCCTTTCCCTATTTTTATTATTTTACCTCTGCACTCTTCCAACCCGCATGCTACCTAAATGCTGCTCTTTTGGCTCAGTGCAGCTAAAGGCAATGGCAGACCATTCATTTTAATTTTTGTTCTATATTATCTGATGCAAACAGGCACTTGGGCCACCCTGCCTCTCCCCTGAAAGCTACATCTGAGGTATAGATCCTGCAGAATCAACTCTTGACAGCTTTAAATTGTGACCTTTGGTTGAACGCACCTTTCCTGGGAGCTGCTACAAATCTATAACTGCGGCTCCAACATCGCTGCCAGCTCTGTGCTGTTCTCTCTCAATTGTTAGACTCTCTGCTTAGACGTGCGCTATTAGCATTAAGGTTCAGAAAAATGCCACACTCCATAACTGGCTGCTCAAAGCTCCATTATAGGGGAGAAAAAGCGAACACGTGGCAAGTTTTCTACTTTTCCTTGTAGGCTAGAGCAATCACAGGGCCTGCACTTGGAACAGCATGGCTACCACCTTACCTCTGAGCTCCTGGTGCACAACCCATCCCTACCTTGGAGGAAACAGGTCGCCCTACGGTAGATATGCAAGCAAATGAGATTTGAATGCACCATATCCAGACGTGATCCATGCTGTTCTCCCAAGGAGCTTGGCGTAGGAGCCATGTATCTAAAGTTTCCCCAGGAAAATCTTCCTCACAGATGTCTTCCAAAGGCTTAATATTTTGAACGCAGCCATCCAATAGAAAGTGCCAGAGAAGCACTCTCTATAATTACAATTTTACCACTTGAAAAGCTTGGCTATGTCATAGCAGTGGCTCAATTAAGTTGAAATGCAGGACTGCTCCTGATGGTGCAACGGTTGTGAATAATACCATAAAACATTTGCTAGTCTCCTGGAAACATGCTGATTATGGGCACAAAGCACACTCCATTTTCTGTCTGAGCACTGAGGCTCAGCACACTTACATTTAGAATCAGGACAGCCACTGTCTTTTTAATACAACTATGTCATATATGCTTCACATCAAAATAGCTCTGCTACAGGCAGCCCAGGAGTAAATGCTTTTGGGAGCCTGTTTACTTCCCAGAAAAAAGTCCCAGGTAAAACTGCCATAGCTCTCCCAGGCTGCTGCAGAATTCAAGGCACTCGTTTTCATGGGGCAACAGAGAGCCAAATCAAAAGAAGCCAAGAAGCTCTTGGAATACTGCCAACTAGACCACACTAATTAAACGCCTGGGATTCAAATGATCCTACACGAATCTTGACTACAGGCAAGAGCTGATTTAACAGATTACTTCTGTGAGCCCTTCCAGACATTTTACCAGGCAACTTCATGCAGGAGTGCATGCAAAGACCAGATAAGCATTTCTGGATAGCAATCTAAATGCAAGAGCAGTCACCTCATCTGCTGAGATAGGTGAAAGAGGGCAGAGAAACAATTTAAAAATCATTCCCCGTTACAGACAGCTCCTTTACACGGACTGTGGAAGAATTAGATTCACCCTCTCCTACTCTCAAAGCACGAGCCAAAGACAACAGAAAGAATGAGGTGTTCATGAACACCTTGTCCATGTAAGTAGGAGATTCCTGTCTTCTGAGCCACAGATGAAATAGTGGTCAACTGGTTTTGTCAGACTTAAATTTACTGTTAGATTTATTTTTTTCTGCTTGGGTTTTTTTGGGTGGTGTTTTGTTTTGTTTTGTTTGGGATTTTTTTTTGTTGTTGTTACTGAATCTGTCTCCAGGACAGAGCAGCTACATATTCATGAAGAAGTTAGAGGCTTTGCCTGGAGAAGTCCCTCATCCTAAAGAGTGTAAAAATAAGCAGCTACTGTGGACTTTCAGAGTAGACCTTTAAGAAAAAGTTGGCTCCAGCTGAATTCTTTATGTACGCATTTAATTGCGTTACTTGTCATGCTATGTAGCTGTGATGCTTAGCTATGACCTCCATAGGGCTGTCTGCATTTAAGAACATAGTAAAATTATACTTAACATAAAATAAGAACAGTTACATAAACCGTACACTCAATGCCAGCATTTCTTTAGGTCAAATGCTCCGTGCCTCTGAATCTGGGCTTCACACAAGGATACCTGAAGGTCATATGCACCATGCCAAATATTTCCTAACTGTGAATGAGAATAGTGAATCCAGTAATGCCTCTAAGCCAATTTTTTTTGCCAAGAGCTTTTTCTTCCTCCCGTATCCAAGCACTAGCACAGTGTCACACAATCCTCTACACTGCAAACCCACCAGTTCTGACAGTTCAGGACAGTCTCTGAAAACAGAGTTTCTTGAAGGCAAGACCCTGCATGAGATTTGCTGTTACAGCTTAGTTGTGCCATTATCCTTGACAAGATATATCAGATAAAAATGTGCAAGTAGCCATTGGGTCTATAGTTTGCTGTAAGAGAGAGTACTGAACATGCTCGTTTTGGCCATTCAGCTGGACAAGGGACCCTGGGGGAGTGTAAGTACACATTAAGCTGTTGTAAGGAGATATAAATCTCCTTTGACTGGATAGCCACTAGCCATTAAGTGGCTACATAATAAATGTTAATCATTCTGGACCTGATTCAGGATTAAAAGAGTCAGACTTACTTTTGTGTTGTAAGTCGTGAAAGGCTGAGGATGCCCTGACACACCCTGACATTGATTGGTTCTCTGCCAGAGCCAAATGGATGCTGTAGTTTGAAGTAGGACGCGTTCAGCCCAGAGCAGCAGTTACATCATTACAGAAACCGAGTTTCAGATGATACCCAGATCTTTCCCAAAACACACTCCTCTGTTCCCCACGTTTCTGCATCATGGGTGATATTTTAGCTCCCCTTTACAGATTTTTTTCTTTTTTTAGCTAATTCAGCACTGTCAAGCTACCCTTAAGGCATGTTATAAGCTTTTTCAGGGATGATATTGTAGAAATATGATGTGGTGGTGATTTGGACATGGAGGGGTAAGCTCTTCCTCACTCCACCACCCCATTGTCACTTGTGGCTACATCTTCAACCTTTTTTTTTGAAAGGTTAGACCAGATGATGCCTGAGGTCCCTTCCAGCCTGGCATTCTATGATACAATCATTTCTCTTGGATAACAGCTCTCTTGTCCTCTTAAGGACAGACATGCTGAAACAGGGAAGGAGCTAGAGGTTTTAAAGTCTTTCCGAGCTGTCCTGCTCAATACGTCATAATCTCACCTACTCCTAGAGTAAAAAAGGCAAAGGCTATTTTGGCTAAACCCATGAATTTTTTGGATGGAAAAAAAATGCCAAGCACAAATAGGTGAGTCAGCACCAGTGAGCCACTGACCAGCCTCTCTGGAGCTACGTGCTTTTCCAGCAGTGCCGCTGTACCAGTCCTTCTCTTCAGACATTAAATTACATACATACCGCTTCTTTTTTTTTTGGTCATAATTATTCCAAATTTTTATGAAGCAGTAAGTGGCTAGAGTACAAAAAAAGTTCTCCTCCTGGGCTGTTATGCTTATAAAAATAGGCAATTAAGATGACATTTTCATTCGCTTCATTATTCACCTTGCTTATAGAACATAATCTATCTACAGCTTGAATTATCTATTAGACCTCTTTTTGGGCAGGATCTGCTTTATATTTTTTCTGCCGTGACAATCAGCTAAACTCTGCTGTTATGCCCTAAACTCTACCTTTCTACCTATGATCTGCAGTTCTACTGTTCTCAGTAACTTCGTTTCTTCGTTCCAATTACTTTAAAGCTCTTTGGGTAGACTGTGCATAAAGAAGTGTGATGTTAATGTGAACAATGTATTTATAACCACTTTGCTTTAGCTTGGAAGTGACAAATACTCCTTGTTTCCAACGTTCCCTCAAGCCTTCTGTAGAGTGCTATTTCTTATTTTATATTTTAACGCCTTAATCTCTGTTCTTTTACAGCTAACAATGAATCTCTATATATTATACACAGACATGCACACACATAAATTTGCCAGTCGAAAGCTAGAGGCAAAAAATTTAAATCTTATTGTAAGTGATGCTAACTAGATTTGACGTTTGACCAAACTTGTTAAAACAATCAGAATATGTGATATCATTAAACCTAATAAAGATCAAATATCCAGTAGTACAAATTACACCACACAACCCAAGACTTATCTTCTGCGTAATGATACTACAACAGACTGTCTTTATAAACTGTTAGCATGGTCTCAGAATGTGGGCTTGTGTCTAGACTAACAGCTACTGCAAACACATTTAAGGGCTAAGAATTAATTCAAGGGGCATAAATACATATTTTATACTAATTCTGGAATCTTGCAGCACTGAAAAATATTTAGGATGGAATAATTCAAGAATCCACAGCCTTTTATTTTTTAATAAGCTACTGTGCCTCACAAAGAACCCTGAAAAGAACCCATGAACAAATGTGTTTCTATTACACTCAGATAATGAAGAGGTCAAAGGACTTAACTAGGAATTTCCTGCAGGAAAACTAAGTATTATTGCAAGCAATGCAATGGATACAGGTTTAAAAATAAGTTTTAAAAATCTAGGTGTACGCTGCAATCAAAACTAGGAGGAAGAGACCAGAGTCAAGAGAGCGGTGCCTACAAAGATGAAAAAAACACTTTAAACGACACTGAACTTTATCAACTTCTCTAAGGAGAGATGGTGGCCAGGATACAATGATGGAGGTGACAGAATAACTTCCATGTGTTTGGAATAGTTTTAGTTTCCAAAGCAAGATTTCCAACTACAAATGTAAGGATGACTAATGAAGGCTGGACTACTGAGCCTTCTTGAAGAAATCCACTCTGCCATCTCTTTTCCAATTATTTGCCCCGGTGCACTCTAGGGATGTTTGGGCACTAACATAAGTGCCCAATTTCCACTTAAAAAATTCAAGAGGAAAGGTTTGTTTAGTTAGAAAAAACTCCCAAACATGTTCTTCCCAGCTGAACTAGGCAATATCTAGAACAAGTAAACATAACTAGAACAGCAGAGAAAGCATCCCCTTGATTCTGGTGCAGTATTCCTAGAGTTACCCAGGAAGATGCCTGGAGGAATAATGAAAGGTTTTACTTGTAAGCTCCTTGAGATATATAGGAGGGGAAGTCTCCTGAAGTCTAAACCATCTCAAGACTAACTTTGTGTTGCTAGTAGAGAATGATGTACATCAGCTCTTCTGAATTAGAGATGTTGGCCAGAGAAAACTGAGACCTAGAATAACAGGAATGGGACTTAATCATAAAACCTGCCCAGATCTGGATTAACTCCAGAAAGGCTGAGCTAGACATTGGAAAAGAGCCTGTACAGAGGCCAAACCAACACAATGCTAGTATAGTCTATACCTGTAAAGACCAACTACCCAATGGAGGACAATGTTAGAACCAAGAAGCCTGGAGAAGCTGTGCAGGTGGCCGAGTAGATGGGGAGTACTCCCTTGGTATGGGCAAGGACCTACCAAGAAGCAAAGCAGGCTTTTTACAGGCAAAGCTTAGCACTTCTCTCCACGTAGAGTACTTAGTTCTTAAAAAATTTACCTCAACCCCTTTTACAGAATAAATTTGCATGGAAACAAGGTCTTTGTTGTATTGGAATCTATCAATTGCAGGTGCTTATCCCTTGCAAAAGTCATAATCCTTTCTTTGTCATCATCACCATTTTGCCTCAACCAACTGCAATGTCACAAATGAGATTATGACTTCACATAGAAAACAAACATCTGGATCCAATGAATCCCTATGGAACAAAGATCCTGTTTTCATGCAAATCAGTCAGTAATAAAAATTAAAGAAAGACATAAACCCTCCAGAAATACACTGTGATGTATGAGCAGAATTCCCTCTAGACAGAGGGAATTGTAGTCATATGGTCCCATGCCACATCAACCAGCAGATTTCAAAAGAACAGATCTATTTTCATAGAAGTGTGAAATCCTGGTAACTATACATATTAAAAGGTATCTATTTAAAACTAATTTGAGCCTTTTATTTGGTGACTGCTGACAAAAGCTTTCTCTCTTATGAAAATAATTACTACTGAATTTGAGGGAGTTGCACGTAAAACTAGTTAAAAAAGAAAACCCTTGGGATATTTGGGGTTTTTTTGTTTGTTTAAAAAAAGCCCCAAACACATTACCATGAAAAAGAAACATTCTGATTAAAGTATTTAGGAATTCTTTTGCACTTTTTAAAGGGACATCCCTAAGATAAAACATTTTTTTCATTTTAAAAAGCGTTAAGATATGTTTCCTTGATGTTTAGGGGTGATTATTATGAAGTGAAGAGTACCAAAAGAAGTTTTCTTCAAACTATGTGTTTAAAAAATTTTCCAAAAAACCTTAAATACTTATCTCTGCACATGTGTACATACCACTGACTGAAAACCATTGTAAAACCACTGATCACCACTGTAGAAGTATAGTAAAATGGTGGATGCTGGACTCTCCTCCCAAGGTTACTCATTTCACGTGGGATGTTTCACACAATTGCCAGCAGAAAGCTTATTAAAATGTTATCAACAAACAAACCCAAACATTCATAGAATCATAGACTAGTTTAAGTTGGAAGGGACCTTTAAAGGCCATCTCATCCAACCCCCCTGCAGCGAGCAGGGACATCTGCAACTAGAGCAGGTTGCTCAGAGCCCCGGCCAACCTCACCTGCAGTGGTTCCAGGGATGGGGCAGCGACCACCTCTCTGGGCAACCTGCGCCAGGCTCTCACCACCCTCAGCATCAAAAATTTCTTCCTTCTATCTAGTCTAAAACTCCCCTCAATCAGCCCAGTGGATCATGCTAGTATATAGCTACAAGTGGTAGTTATGGAATGCCCACGTCTCTTCGTATATGTACTGGATTTACAGTCTGGGCACACTCTTCCAAGGCTTCCACTGGCTTAGGCAAAAGCGCAGCATGCAGGCAGGGAAAATCTAAGGCTAGAAGTATTTTGGGTTTGAACTGAACTACTCGGCATCAAACAAACTTGAACTTTCCGTTTATTTTCAGAATAACATTTATTGGAACACTCCCAACATTTTCTGTGAGGCAGCTCTAGCTCTGGTGCATTCACATGAGCAGTGATGATGTAAACTAGTCTCAAAGAGAGATTAATCCAAGTGCTCTCAAGATGCTCCTGACTTACCCCTAGTATAAATCTTCTCTGATCAAGGGTCTGTTACCACACTGAGCATGCACAAAGGCAAATACACTGCTAGAACAATACAAATATCCACATCATGTGGAAAGTTATCCAATTTATCTACAGTAAAAAGGCTGATTGTAAAACAATAACCTGTGTAGTAGGTTTACAAGCTTGTATTCACCATTTACCAGCCTGCAAATACATATAAAGGAGCCAAGTCCTTCTGAATCAGCATGCCTCTAGAACTTGCTCCCAACAACGTTCCCTTTTCTCACTTTGACAATCCTTATTAACAACCACCTTCCCTCCACGCTACGATGTGGAAAGGCCTATGTGACCCGCATGCTTACACACCTAAGGAAAGCTCGTTGCAGTCTGCAAAATTTAAATTCAGTACAAATGCTCACGGAAAGAGGAGGGAAGAAGAGACAAGGAAGAGAATTTCAAAAAGCGTTAAGGAACTCAGCAAACAAGAGTGCAATGTATGGACCAATCTCTACAGAGATTATGAGGATAAACTTGAGATGGGTCTGCCCATGGAAACAGCATCCTTCAGTTTCTTTTTTTTAAAATCTTAAAACTTGCCTTTTCCAAGCAAAATTTTGAAAATGAAAGAGGAAATTTTAAGTGTTTTTTTCTTAATATCTATAATTACCATTTTTAATCATACTTAACATTATCAGCTAATAACACCCTATCAGCTGTTGTCAAATGATTCCATAAAGTATCAAAGGGCCAAGTCTGGCCTCAGAAACTAAGCCAGGAAAAGTGGGTACACAGCACCCACCACCTTGCACCATTTAGCTCATAGTTTGAGAATTTAGCCTGAATTAAAAGTTTTAAGTAAGAAGTCTGAGTTTTAGTTACTGATAAATTCACCCACACAACAGAGCACAGGTGAACTAAGTTATAAATTGAGAATAGCTGCTACTAAAAATGAGCAGAGTTCAATCTAACATGGAGGTCAGGGCTATGTTCATTTAAGAACAAACCAATCAAAAAAAACCAAAAACCAACAAAAAAACAACCCCAACCAACCGCAGAAAAGCCCCCCAAACCAAACAAACCCCACAAAACCACACTGGAATATCCTTTTCCATCATTTTTTGCAAACACCTTGAACTCCAGGGTGACTGTTCAGACTTTGACTTTCTCAGACTCATAGTGGCCAACTTTCAACTATATATTTTTTTTCTTACTGACCATTATAGACACCTGCATTCACCTGCTACAGCTTGTACATATAATAACTCATGTTTTTAAATGTTAATAATCCCTGGGTAAAAAATAAAACATTAGTTCCAAAATAAAAATTGCTGGATGAGCACTTTTGCAGATGTGGCTCTTAAGTACTTCATCAGCAGGACCATGAAATTTAAGCTGGTCAAGAATAAATGAGAGCTGGCTTCCATCTGATCCAGAAGCCACTGAAACTGGTTCAAGTCAAAAGACTTCCGCTATGATGAATCCTCATTTATGTAGCACCTCTTTAACATATACTGGGCTGGACTTAGAGAATAACTTAAGCCATCAAGCAAAACAGCATGCTGCTACCAAATAAGTAATAAGCAGTAAAGCTTAAAGTGCTTTCATTTAAAGATGACTGAGCAATAAGTGATCAAAACACACCAGCAAGCCAAGGGGGTTTCCTTGGTTCTTAAAGGACGTGCATTTCAGATGAAGAAAGGTCTGCTCAGACTCGAGTATGATTACTGCAAAAGAATTGAGCCTAGAATACTGTCCCTGAATGCTCTGATTTTATTATTAACAAATAGTATTTTCCTAAAACAATCACCTGGTATTTTTTTTTAAAAGATCTTATGCTGTATTTGTCACTAACCACAAATATTTGAACTCAGGTAGAACTTACTATTCAGATACTAACCCTCTCCATTCATTAAACATCTTTTTCATGAATAAGGGCAATTGTTACCCTGAGCTGCCCCCCCATACTATTTTTTACTAGTGTATTTTATGAACAATTTAGTTTTCTTTTTGAATGAACACAAAATCTACATTTTTCTATTTCAAGTAGCATGGAAAGAATTACACAGATCTGAGTATTCTTGATTTGACAGAAAAATACTGTGTTTTCTCCAGACCAACATACCCACAAACATGGATTGTGTTTGGGAAAACCCCAATCAAAACTGCTATGAGTAACAACACATCTGTTCTTATTTACCGACAGAGGAAGACACAAGTGACAGCTCCCCATCCAAAAGAAGTGCCATTAAATTTGATTTACTCTTTGCAGGCTGTACAAGTAATTTACAGGCCACCCCCTTCCCCACACACACAAACCCTTTCCTTCCCCCACATACTTTCTTTCAAAAAAAGACTTAACTCTGTTTGGAGATATATTTATTCTGTCGCTGGCCAGAAATCTTCTGTTAACAATTTTTATCTCCATAACTGCAACACTGTTTATGCCTTGGACTCCAGGCTGCTTTACAATTTAAAATGTTTTTGTGTACATAGATAGAATCATAGACTGGTTTGGGTTGGAAGGTGCCTCTGAAGTCCATCTAGTCCAACCCCCCTGCAGGGAGCAGGGACATCTGCAACTAGAGCAGGTTGCTCAGAGCCCCGGCCAACCTCACCTGCAATGGTGCCACGGATGGGGCAGCGACCACCTCTCTGGGCAACCTGCGCCAGGCTCTCGCCAGTGTCAGTGTAAAAAATTTCTTCTTCCTCTCTTGTCTAAATCTCCCTCTTTTCATTTAAAACCATCACCCCTTGTCCTCATCTATTCAGGGGGTTCAAACCACAGGGGTCAAGGCTGCTCCACTTATGTTACAGCTTTACAGAACTTGAAAGTGAAATGAAGCACAAAAAGCTTTTTTGGAATTTAAAAAAATGACTAAAGGTTGAGAGAGTCAACGTAAAGATTGTATTTTCCAATCTGTCAAAAGTGGCACAAATTGCAGACAACTCAGTGTTATTGTTTTTAATCCCAGTGAAGTACAGGATGCTGTTTGGTTCTCTGCAGTTGCATTTAACATCACAGGCTTTACTTTACATAATGCCCAACCCACTTCTCAGCTAGTGAAGTGCTATGCGATGTGCAGCTGCTGCAGTGACAGATACTAGCTACTTTCAGCTACATTAGCTTCAAATGACCTGACTTCATTGTCCAGTGCATTTGCCAAGGTTCATCCCTAGCCTTGAATTTAAGTGCCATGCTTCAGAAATCAGTCTGAGAATGAGACACATGAATATTTGACTTTTGAAACTGCTGATGGAGTTTATTTAGTGCCTGGGAGATAATCAGGGTATTTCGTGGCTCAGAATTTGGACAAGCCCTTGGATACGGTACTTGTGAAGAGTTTTATGGTATTTTTAATTATCACAGTGGCTCTTATTCAAGGCATAGCTCCTCCAGTCACTTCCCAGTAACATCTAGCTATTCACCACTGCCCATCCCTCACCTGGTTCAACACAATCGTGCACAGATCGCATGAGTTAGGTGAAATTTGAAAACAGTTTAGAGTTTCTCTTGGTTTTCCACCATTATAATATGGTTAACTACCAGTGACCCAAGAGTCCTTGGGTAAGGCAGTTTTGGAGAGGCACAGATTGAAGCATCAAAACAAGCAGCAGTTACTAATGGTTGCAGAGTAGATATTATTGGCATGTACATTCCAATTTCTATTAGACAGCTTTGGAAAGGCAGGACACTTGCCTTGGCCCCATCCATTGGGTATGTTTAGCTTTGAGTAATCCACAGAGCATTAGCTTTAACCGCAAAATGCTGCATGGCTCCAAATCAAGCGGACGCAAAGACCTTTACAATCCCAGTGGAAAGAGAAGCTGTGAGTTTGCAGAGTTTGGAGCCCGCAGAGAAGATGAGCGACTCTGTTTAGACTCATTAGACAAACGCGGTCTCCCCAGAGACAGCCCTGCAGAGCAGTACATTAGGTCACAGCTCCACAGGAGGCTGACAAGGGAATCACTCAAATTCATTCTGAAGTATGTAAATATTTGCGAGACTGGCAGGTATAGGAAAATTATTTACCATAAACAGGAGGAGGAATTAAACAGGATGCTTGAAATGGTACCACAGCTTGCTGAGCAGGAGTTAATACGCTCAGCGCTTGGTGCGGTAGGTAAAAATTGGTAAGATGCCTCTCTAGCATTATTTTGCTCATGTTCTTACAGCAACTAACCTACAGAACCTGAGGGTCTTATCATCCTAGTCCTTCTTAGTATGCATGCGCACCCCTACCCCAGCCCGAGGTCACAGCATTCCCTGCAAACACCTTACTCTGGTTTTCCAAGTGTGAAACTCACGGCTAGAAACACATCAAGGCTTTTTTACAGCCCATAACTTTCTACCTCCTCTCTGAGGAACACCCCTTCAGAACAAAAAACATAACACAGCTCACAGTGTCACCAGAGCTGCTGTAAAATGCATCTGGGCATTGTGAAGATTCATGCTTAATGCCTTTGAATAATTTGTGGGAATATGCTCAAAATCTCCACTGCATATTAATGATGTATTATGCAGAAGAACAGGATTGCATTTGGTAAAACATTTTTAGATTATAGAAGAGGAAGAACGAGGAGCAGAAATGTATGTAAAGATCCTTCTGCCTACCTGTGATCACGGAAATGTGAGTGAATGGTGACGCTGGTTTCTGCTCCAGCATGGACTCCATGTAACGCTGCAGGGATAGCTCTAATTTCAAAGGTTAGCTCAGTCTTATGGCATAGGCAGTGATGGGCAGATGCTGTGCTCTAGCAGAGAAAATATGAGAATTGGGACTCAAACCCCAAATTTGCCTGATTTCTGTGACCTCATACATTTCACCTATCATTTCTACCTGTATTTCATAGAATAGCTTGAGTTGGAAGGGACCTTAAAGATCATCTAGTTCCAACCCCCTGCCATGGGCAGGGACATCTCCCTCTAGACCAGGCTGCTCAAAGCCCCGTCCATCCTGGTCTTTCTTGGTCTAGTAACATAAACTTCACTGCATTGGAAGAGAATTACCTTTTTTTTTTTTTTTTACTCTTACATATAGCTTATGTCCTGTTCCTGGCCTTTGACAAAAGGCTAAAAGGTTGTAACCAACGTCCACTCTGCTGCAAGAACCATGCTTAACTACCTGGCTTAGTCTATTTTCTGCAATAAAGAGCCATTTAACTAATCTAGGGTATTCTTACAAAGATGAGTCAGATATTGCATCTAATGTTTCTTCTTTTGTCCTGCTAGGCAGCTGAAATGCTGTAGGTAGTGAACACTACAAGCTTTTAGAAGAGAACTAGGAAACAGCTTTGATTATGATAATAAATACCATGTGCATTGAGACAGCACTAAATACTGTCCACAAACACATGAAAATAGAGCCACTGTCTAAGAGTTTACATTGTAAAAGACAAGTTTTATTTACTTTTTAGAAACCTTTTGGTTCTTTTAAGCAGCAAAATATGATTTCATAATTATTACCTTATGCTGTCCTGACATTTACATTACCATACAGTGCTCAAAGCCAGAAAATACCAACTGTTCTGCAGAGGATTTTGTTCTCCGCAGGGTAAAAATCTATTAAATTGCATTCAGACCTGTTAAAAAAGAAAAGTATACTCTTGGATTGTAAGATTGGGAGAGTTTTGAGTCCTGAACTCTACGTGGGGTAGCATATTATGGATCAACGAATGATGGGAGTTTGGAAAGGGTTAAACAGGTTTTATGAAGTCTTTTGTTCAGAGGATAGATTGCATGTACTTAAGGACCAGGGGGAGAAGGGGCTATAAAAAAAAAAATAAGATCTATCCCCACTTTCTTTTATCTATAAGTGTCAGGATATGTCGGTATAATGACCAAAAAACCTGTATTGTCCTACTTTTGTATCATGTAGTGAAACGTATAGAACATGCCCATGAAACTAGAAGGTAAGAGTCAGAGACTGGGACTTCATCCAACCCCCTTATATCCAAAGGAAGGTCTCAACTTCAAGGGTCTCCAAGAGCACCATTTCTATAAGGAGATTTAATCGATCCCACCCCCCCCGACTTTGCAACTTTTACAGCAGCCATTGCTCACAACAGTGACATTTAGTAAGGATCATGAAGGGCTTAGAGCAGCACTAATTTTTCCAATTCTCGCTGGACTGATGAATGGCTCCTATAAAAGGTTAAATCATCACTTATCCTGCCCCTCAGAACTGCAGCGCTTCCTAATCTAAACTGTGCCGTAAGCACTAAGCACACAAGGGAGAGCACTGTGAGTAACAACAGCTTTTACCTAATAGCAAAGGCAGCTCAACTACCTTGACTTTACTCTGCCGTTAGCATGACGGTCTCCAGTTACCTCTTATCCACACAAAGTGAAGACTGAGGAAGGAAAATGGATGCAACAAGTCGGTCACATGCTGTGTCTAAGGTTTGCTTAGATCTTCCCTCATGACACTGGAAGTTTGCTAGGACTAATTGATTAGTTTATCATCTGGTGATGGAGGCCCTCGATATCCAGCTGCCTCCACAGGGTACCCACTGGGAGCTTCACACCACTACTCTCTATTGTCAAAGGACATGAGGACTTTTTCTCTGCACTAGAAAACTGGCATGCAGCTGACCTAGGAGGAGGAATTGGTTAGGCAACCTCTGTCACAACAGCTTGGTCAGGTCCATGGCAGCACCACAGAATCACACAGAACACTAGGGGTTAGAAGGGACCTCTGCAGATCATCTCATCCACCTCCTCTGCCAAAGCAGGGTTACCCAGAGTAGGGTGCCCAGGATCACATCCAGGCAGGTTTGGAATCTCTTCAGAGAAGGAGACTCCACAGCCTCTCTGGGCAGCCTGGTCCTGGCTCTGCCACCCTCACAGCAAAGAAGTTTCTCCTCATGTTGAGGTGGAACTTCCTGGGTTCCAGTTTGTGCCCATTGCCCCTTGTCCTATCACTGGGCACCACTGAAAAGAGACTGGTCTCATCTTCCTGACACCCATCCTTCAGATATTTATAAACATTGATCAGATTCCCTCTCAGCCTTCTCCTCTCCAGGCTAAACAGCCCCAGGGCTCTCAGCCTTTCCTCATAAGGTAAATGTTCCTGTTCTTAATCATCCTCACAGCCTCCACTGGACTCTCTCCAGTATTTCCCTGCCCCTCTTGAACTGGGGAGCCCAGAACTGGACACCACACTCCAGATGTGGCCTCACCAGGGCAGAAGAGAGGAAGAGGAGAACCACTCTTTTAAAAGGACGTGGATGAGTTTCAGCCACCCAGGGTGCAGCCTGGATGCCACCCTTGAAGCAGAACTGCAAAGTGCTGCTTTTGTGTTTCATATACTAACCCTACTGTGAAGCAAGTGGAGAGCTGGGAGGCTTGCACCTTAATAGGCCAGAAGTCTAAATAAGACATTGCCTTGATACTTATCCTCCTGTCACTGGCGTGAGATTGTACCTACATATCATCAAGACACAAAGCAGCAAGGTAATGTGAGGCAGTTATCTTTAAATTAGAGAATAATTTAAAGCTGCAGTCTCAACACTCAACCATGCTATGGGGAGTACAGTGCAGCCTAATTACAGATAAAAATCATAAATTAAGATGTCTCCTTCCCATTGACTGAAGAGGGAGCAGGAGTTTCCTTCAAAGATGACTCAGAACAGAAATACAGAAATCTAACTTGTGCACTCCAAACTGCCTATGAAGAAGTCCTGTCCCCCTTCCCATCACTGCCTGTTCTGGCAATGGTGAGAAATTATCTAACGTAGCATCTATCCTCTATGTCTATATCCATATCATCCACACCAAGCATCAGTAGGACATGGAATCTGCTTCGCCTGTTGAATAATAACTAGTTGGACAGTGAGAACAACGAGTTTAGATGTTCCATTGTTTCCACAGGACCTGTCTAGGTTGAGACCCTGAGCAAAATGGCTCGGTTTGCAAATTTAAAGCAATATAGAACTTTGTGAAAACAAGGATAAATGACATGTTCCTGAAAATTAAATCCCTAAATTAACATAGAATACCAGTTAACAGGTAAAGATGATTTATGTAATTGAAATACTCATGTACTATTAATAATCCTAATTTGCATGAGTATTAGGTCATTTTTATGTAATTAGCTGAAGCAGAAGGTTTTTTGTCAATTAAACTAATTGTTTTTCACACTAGGTGTAGATTGAATATTGATCTTTTTTATTCAGCTCACTTACATAAGCAAATTAGATCTAATTGCATCCTTACCACATCATTACTCAGTTATTGTAAATTACAGAAAATATATTCTCTTCTAGAATAATGCTTTCTTTGTGGTATTGATGTTGGAGAGGCTGGTTAATTTAAGAACTTCAAACTATTTTTTCCATCTGTCAACTTAGCAGATATTTGCATCATACAGCAGCTCTCACTGTTAGTTAACATACCAGCAGAGATCTACGTGGATCGGGGAAATGCCCCAAAGAATTGCTTTCTTCCAAAAAATAGTTAGAAGAACTCAAGTGATGACAGCTCACACATACAAATAATTACTTACGACTTTTAAAATGTAATAAGATTAGTACCAATTTTCCAGAAATAATTTGTACTTTTGGCTTAGGAAATGTTCAGTACGACAAGGTTTTTCATAGTTTGAGGGTTTTATGGGGAGAGTGTGTGTTGTTTTGATGTTGTTTACGGTTTGGTTTATTTAAAGAGAAATTAACACTTGAGTTGGGACAGGGGAGAGAAAATTACTTGTCATCTTTTACTTGCAGCAATTCCAGTCTCTCTGTTTCACTGGATGTTTCACTTCACACCTATTTTTATTATAATGGGATAGAAAAATTATGATTTTTTTATCTATAATTTCTCCTCTATCTGATGTATTAGTTACACATTCCTTCCTACTGTTAAGGGAAGGTTGGAGGTAAAAGTCCAAACAGCTCATATTAGAAATTTTAAAACTTTGGGGCCAGGGCAAGGTCAACTGCCGTGATCAGAGTGGCTTAGTTTAATCCTCAGAGCACCTCCTACTAGAATGCTACAGAGATGTAAAATCTAGTATTACTCAAGCCATATACTGATTTTCATGTTGGTTTTTTTTTTTCTATCCATACTATTACTTCATTCAAAGTGCTATATTTACAGTGCTTTATCCTCCATATACTGCAAATAAAATAAAAACCAGTTTTTTCCACCAGCTTTTCCTCTACGTACAGATTTACAGATGATTTGTTGTCGTTGTTTGTATGCTTTTGCAGATTCCCGAACTGTAGAGCTGCTTTTGGTGGTAAATATTGCAACCAGATATCCCATCTCTCTCTCCTGTAAACACTTTTTATTCTCTGTAATTTCAAAGATCTTTGACTCTGAAACAGAGACCAGAGCCCAGTCATTCCAAGCCTGGTACAACCCCTGCCACCATCTTCTTATGCTCATGCACAGACCCTTCAATAGTCCTTCTCCGGACAATACTATACATTAAATCCTGATTTGAACAGGTGCTGGTGTGTATTTAAGCAGCTTATGCACTACTCCTTTCTCATCTTTCAATTTCCAAGTGACTCAGAAGCTTGTATCCAGAGGTACATGGGAAGAGTCCCAAATTGCCTTCACGGTACAGGAAGGTCTCCAGCTTTGTTCAGTGAGAACACCTATCTGAGAATGCAGCTCTTTGCGGATGTCACTGTAGGGATCCATTTGCAGGTCACACAAATCTCCTAAAGCTTTTACCACTTAAATGATTACGAGCCATTTCTATTTCACTGTAGTGAAGCTCTCATGGTAGTTTATAGGTACAAACTGCATGGTCATACACATTTCCACCTCTTCCTGGTTCCCCGTCCCTATTCCTTCAAGTACAGGATGGAAGTAGCCTACCTACAGTACCAGCTATTCTTTCTTAAGTATAGCTGCTGGAATTGTGCTAGGCATCAAGTGGCTAAAACTGTTATAAGTCACAGTCTTGGTCAAAAACTTTTCACCCTTGCAGGATGGGATATGGATCACATCGCCTCTGGACAGATTTGCTATTTCAAATGCATTACTTTCCCAGATTTTTTGCAGATTAAGCAAGAAAAAGAAAATGCAATTTTCATTAGTCTTTGATGTTTGAGAAACTACCCCTCCCTGGTCACCAGGTACTCAGGAAAGCAGACTTCACCACATGGCCTCCAAAATTCACTTTCCAAGTATTTTCTTACAGAGAGGAGTAATGTGACTATTTCCTATGCAAACACACATGATTCTCCTCAGACTATCTGCAACCTGATTGACTCATCACCTATAAAGTGCTCAGCTATACAAGTGCTCTAAGAATACTGGATTTTGACCCGACAAAGGTTTTGATCTTTGGCTTTGAAAGGCCAATGTCAAAACCATAAAGTAATAGGAGACCGAGACCAAATATTCTACAATTCTGTGATTTGCCTGTGGTGTTAATTTGTGTATCCTACCACAAGGCAGAGAAATCTTCAAGATATATTGAAACTTGTTATTCCAGCAAAGCTTTAAATGTTTTGCAAAGGAAACTATACCTGTGTTTATTCTCAGTTCAGGCTAGAAGAAACATGCCTGAGAAGTCCCCACAGACAACAATATGTCTTAATGCAGTACAAATCGCTTTCCTTAAAAAATAAGAAATGAACAGTACTTAGGCTTGATGGATTGTTTGCGCTTTTCACTTGTTAAAATTTTCTAGTGTTAAAACTGGGCCATATGGAACATAGTTGTTGGTGTCAGAGCCCAGATGCCAGCTGCCCACATTCTTATAGCAACTGCATCTGGATTGCTCATCACTCCAGTTTGAGTTAAAAGAAAAAAAAAAAAATGCTAATTTCCAAAGAGAAAACACTTTTTCCTCCAAAATTTAAGCAAATGCTGTCTATCAAAGTTGAGGCAAAGGCACAGGATTCAACACAATTCTCTGCCTGCTGAGCAGGCTGCAGTAAACACGTGGCTGGTACTTACCCATTGCCACAGTGAGGTGAAAAACATTCGCTTTGGCATTGCCAGAAATGGCTTCAGTGAATGCATTTCATTGCTCGTTGAGGTAGAACAGCACTTGCAAAATCAGTGATAGAAGCTCAGCTGGCAAGTGGTAATTTGTTAAGCCACTATAAAATGGTTGTGTTCAATCTTGTACCAAGAGCCTACACAACAAGAGGGGTGGGAAGAAAATACCCTTAAGAACAAACAGTCTACCATCAGCTAAATATAACCACCTCAGCAAGCTCATAGCTGAGGAAAACAGACTTCACATGAGTATAATGCATCTGGTCAAGTTATTGAAAAAGCCACTATTTTTTTTTTTTTCCCATGTTCTGTAAGAAATGCAAGTATCTGAATATAGGCTCTTCATATAGATCTGCAGATTCTTATTCAATGTGCAAAGAAAGTAGTCTGCCTCCCCAACTACAACATCTAAAATATCTAAGATGGTAAGGTTAATTGTGTAGAAATATATTTCCCTTGAACACCGAGGTCCATCCTCAAAACCAGCTTGGACAAGTCTGATAAAACATGCTGTCAATGAGCTGCAAATATTTAAATTGTTCTAAAACATCTTAAGCTTATCTGCACCAGCGCATAGGACACCAGTTGAGCAATGTTCTTTTTCTTCTGTTAAATCAGAAGTAGAAATTAAGTGACCTCAAGGCCTATGGTAATGTAGACCCTTATAGGTAGGGTATTTTTCAGAATTAGGGAAATGTCTTCTCAAGGCACAGAGTAAGTACATAGTTAAGTACACAGGGCAGAACAAGAAGCCACTCATTACTTTAATAAACACCCACTCACCTGATAGCTTCAGGTTCACAATGAATTTATTCAATTTTGTTTCACTGAGGAGTACACTAACTGGGTTAGATGCAATTCATCTGCAACATAATATCTTTTATATGCAGCAGCAGAATGAGAAAGTTTCCTTTGTTAACAACACACAAAAGCGCTGTTAGTCACAACCAGCCCCACAGACCAAGTTTTGGAAACACCCCCTAAATCACCAACAAATTATCTTAGGTGGGGGCCCTGTGGATACTGGAAAAAAAAGTTTATTAGAATCCTGTAGACCATAAGTAAGAGTTACTTCTTGACCTACCCTTAGTATGTTCAACTTCTAACATATGTTTAATATATGGGACAGAGGTCTCCAGGGAGACCTCATTGTGGCCTTCCAGTGTCTGAAGGGGGCCTACAAGAAAGCTGGGGAGGGACTTTTTCCAAGGGCGTGTAGTGATAGGATGAAGGGTAATGGTTTTAAACCACAAAAGGATAGATTTAGATTAGACATTAGGAAGATGTTTTTCACTCTGGGGATAGTGTTCCAGAGACACCGGGACAAGCTGCCCAGGGAAGTTGTGGATGCCCAAACACTGGCTGTGTTCAGGACCAGTCTGGATGGGGCCTTGAGCAACCTGGTCTAGTGGGAGGTGTCCCTGCCCATGGCAGCGGGGTTGGAACTGGATGATCTTTGAGGTTCTTGCAGCCCAAACCATTCTATGATTCTATGATTTTTCTATAATACATATTCTAAATATGAGTTCACTGGCTACTTGCTTACTTTGAGTATTATTTTCTAAAACTCTCATCTAGTAACCCAAAGGTGTATGTATATGGGTATATAAAACAACAGCAACCATTTCAGTACAACCAGCTTAAAAACAGCTAAGAAGGTTTTATGTGCCACTAAATGAAGTTCAGCTTCTTCATAATCATTTGGCCCCATAATATCATTATTTTGCACATTTGAGAGTCCACAATGAAAACACATCTTGAGCCCACATTGTGACACTCAGAAGCGTATTGCACATAGAGCAAAGTCATACTACTCATTGTCGTAAGCTATAGCTTCAAATACCTTTCTACATAATCACAGACTGAGAAGCAAGGGGGCTTCCTTTGAAATCCATGGCCCTTTGCCTTTTCTTTACAGGAAGGACAAACTTTTTATACCATTTGCTGCCTGGCAGCTTTGTTTGAGGCATGTGGGAATACTGAACATAGAGAGGAGGGTGGGATCTCTGGGTAGTAAAAGCAATATCCAAAAAATACGTAGAATGTACGTTTGGGCCTGTCTATGAACAGCTAATATTACTTATAGAGAATCAATGTTCAAGACCATTTCTAAAAAATCCTGTGGGATCTCTCTGTATCGCTATAAATAAAAATGTAAGAATACTAGCTAGCCATTGAATATATCACGGCTATTAATCAAATATTGGTGTAAATTAGAATTTAAGTACTCTACCTCTCTATTTCTCATAAATTTTAATGCCGGACATTATCTTCTGGAAGCCCAAGGGATAGGCCCATTTCATACTCTCCCAAGCATCTTTATATTTACCTCCACTAGAGTTAACATGCTAAAGTGGTACCAATGGATACTCATTTAAAATATTTCTATTTCTCAAGTGTTTTTTACCAGCTGTTGACAGAGGAAAGTACTGCAACACAGCATATAGTCAAATATGCAAAGAATAACTTTCTCCCTTCTTGAACTATTTCCTTTGCACACACAAAGCCTTCCCTGGTACGAAGAGGAATCCCACTGCAGTCAATTAAAACAAGGCTGCTCATGGACAGAAAAACCAGCCCTTTGTGAATCAACTCACAGTTTTCTTTTTGTTCTGCGAACAAAAGCAGAAATGTGAAGGAATGGAGAGCGTTAGAAGGTAGAAAACAGCATGATCATTCTTGTTCATAGAACAGGTGGAAAGTTTCAGCAGGATAATCTTTCCTGAAGTGTCATATTTTGATGATCAGCAGGTAAAAATATTAAAAGGAATTTTTTTCACTTAGTCCGTGCTTTTATTAACATATAAACAGTAGACTGTTTCTCAAAAAGTTTTCTTACCATCTGAAAACACCTGGAGTTTTTCAGTGGATTAATACTGAAGTTGATATTCCCCTTGAAGAATCAACATAAACGGTAGAACCATAGTCTTTCTTGACTTTGAGTTAGAATATTTACAATTCTTTTGCTAGATAATTTTGTCATAGAATGGTTTAAGTTGGCGGGGACCTTAAAAAATATAATCATAGAATCATAGATCATCATCATTCAAGATCATCTCGTTCCAACCTTCATGCCATGGGCACGGACACCTCTCACTAGACCAGGTTGCTCAAAACCCCATCCAACCTGGTCTTGAACGCAGCCAATGTTGGAGCACCTACAGCCTCCCTGAGCAGCTTGTTCCAGTGTCTCACAATCCTCAGAGTGAAAAACATATTCCTAATATCTAATTTATATCTACCCTTTTCCTGTTTGAGCCCATTACCCCTTGTCCTATCACTACAAGCCCTTGAAAAAAGTCCCTTCCCAGCTTTCTTGTAGGCCCCCTTCAGATACTGGAAAGCCACAATGAGGTCCCTCTGGAAGCCTTCTCTTCCACAGGCCAAACAACCCTAACTCTCTCAGCCTGTCCTTGTAGTAGAGGGGTTCCAGCCCTGTGATCATCTTCATGGCCCTCCTCTGGATCCACTCCAACAGGTCTATGGCCCTCTTGTACTGGGTGCTCCAGAGCTGGACACAGTGTTCCAGATGTGGTCTCACAAGAGTGGAATAGAGGGGGAGAATCACCTCCCTTGACCTGCTGGTCACACTTTTTTATAAGGTTTATTTACACTGCATGAGGCATTTGCATAAAGTCATTACCATTACAGTTAAAAATACAGAATTCCACCACCACCACCAGTTCTCAACTGTAGCCACTGTTAGCAGAGCTAAAAGTCCAAGAATGTAGATTTGGGTTGACTTCAACTCTCGGTAAAGAAAAATCTTGTATTTTACAGCATAGTGTTTAGAAAAGAAGCAACTCCTGGCTACAGAATAATTTCATTCTCTATAATATTCCTACCTCACTGTACTCAAATCTCCAAGGATATTCATCGGGCATAATTTCATTACAAAACCTACATCAGGCACTTCTAACAATCTTGATATATGTAACAGAAGGACGATATGCGCTCAAGAGCAATCTACTTCCTACACTTGGGAAGGGCAAGTAGTGTTAACTTTTAGGGCCTGACATTAAGGTGTTCGAACATGCACCTACCACCAAGTGTCACACATTAAAAAGCACTCAACTCCATATATGACCTTTTCAAAGTAAAGAGTCTCAGCATCTCACCTAATGCTTTCAGTCTAATCCAAACCCTATTAAAAGCATGCCGCTCCCCTTGAACGGTGCTTAGCATTTTTGGAAAGCCTCACCAAGTACCTTCAACTGCCACTGAAATCACCAGGAGTTGCAGGCACTCAGCATTTTACGCTAGACAAGCAGCCACCATGATCAAACGCCTTCTGAAGTAATGTTTGTCTCTCCTGCTGCGCCTCACTTGCGTTCTGCATCTGGCGTTCTAACCTTCTGCTTCAAGAAATCCCTCTCAAGGGAACACCCGGACTCTGAGAATCGACTGACTGGCCTTTTTTTTTTTTTTCCAGGAGTTTCTTAATTTAGGTTCATTCTTTGTTCCTGAAGGAGGAGAAGCTCTTCTGTTCTTTTTGCTTTCTGTGCAATTTCTCTAATGTATGTGTCTGTTAATACAATATCTCCCTAGTATCATTATTTTTCCTGGCAAGGAAAAATCTGGCATCAACTTTAACACAAAGGTTTAGAAGCTTCTCTGGTTTATGGACCAATTCTCACTCCAGGTGAGGGAGGAAAAAAAACCAACCCACCACACCTAGAGGCATTTTGTCAGAAGACATATCTCCCATTAGTCCCCTCTTATCCCCTTGCTATTACACTTGGTCTTGAATATAGATTAAGAATTAAAAGTGAAATGAACCCAGTTAAACATTCACCTGCAGATAGCAAGCTCAGGCCAAAAGAAAGCTTCCCTAGCTTTTTCTCCATGTCTTCCTCCCTTTTTCAATTTTAAAAAGGGATATCTCCTGGAATGGTCTTTACAGTTTTTAATGACTTTTGCAAGGCTTCTTTAATGACCCTTCCAGGTGATAAAAAGTACAATTAAAAATTATCATTCCCTCAGTTAATTCATATTTTCTTCCTGTGGCACTAGCACACCCAGCTTTCTAATCCAGATGATACACTTTTCCTGTGGACTGTAATGAGGTTCCTAAACGTTTCCTAAACTCTTAATTTCATGCCCATCTTTTATAAAAGATTATTTGCAAGAGAGCTGTCTTGTCTCTTACAGGCAGAAATACTGAGAGGGACTACCCACTGTGTTTCAGTTATTAAATTAGCAAAAGAAGCGCTTATGTTTGAACACTTGACTGGGAGGCAAGACTCACACAGCCATTATCCTGGTCTGGAGGTACATGACTCAGCCTCACATCCCACACGGGCCTTGCAGTCAAACACCTTTTCACTGCTCTGCTGTGTACACTGATTGAAATGCTACAGTCTCAAAGGCAGCAAAGCTGCTTTAGGACATTATTTTAAGGAAAAAATCTGTAGGGCTGCCTCAGAAGCTATGAGGGAAGGTATTCAAAGATGAGCTGCTCCCCTAATGCTGAGAGACTCAGTTACAGGGAATTGTACGTGAGACAAAAAAAGATGTAAAACGACTCAAATTTAAGTTCGGAAATAACCAGATAAGGGAACTCAAAAGGTGACAAGTCACTGACCACCATTCCAGAGCAAAGCTCTGACAAGGAACCCTGTGCTCAAATTTAGATGCAAAGTTTTACTTGGCCTCACACCAGGCCAAGGCAACGTTCACATTTTTTTCATCATTTCGCTCAAGCCCAAGCGAATCTTTTGCTTCCTTAGGTGGGAGCAGGGATAGAATTGAAATCCTCTGGGTGGGGCTAGGAGAGCTCCAGGACCTCTGCTTGCCATTAGATGCTGCATGAGTTTCTTAGAATAACAAAACCAGCATTATTTCAGTGTGTCACATGGACTTTTATCTCCTTCTTACAATGCAGTCACTGTACCTTCAACCATCTTTCTCATTACAGCCCCTTTCTTCTCTCTTCACTCCCAACTTTCCTTACACTGTTTGCACTTCTTTATTCTTGTTCTCTATCCATGTATCAAAACTATCCCGTTGAAGAGCAAACGTCTGAGAGTGAAGGGTTTTTTGGGTATCGAATGTGCTTTTTGATGCTCAAAGTGCGGCACAAAGAATTAAGATTAAAAGAACTGAGTGATACAGTGGAGATTAGAGAGAGCAGAGAATGCTAAAGACACACAAAGAGTGCAGGAAAGCTGAAATCACTTCAAACATTAATACTCTTTGTGCCATATTCTACAAAAAAAGTGTTCTGTATCTTAAGCTTCAATCTTTTATTCTTTTTATTTTATTTCAAGCAATTCTCTGATAAGATGAACACCCAAACTTTTTAAAAATTAATGTTGTTATATAGATATGGGTAAAACTATATATTTCAGGAATATAATACCCTGTGAAGGCTTCTGTTAAACCCATAGTTAAGTGTCTGAACAACACATTGTGGAAGTTTGACGACACAGGACCATTAGAGGGGAAAATAAAGAGGGAGATATCATCTTGGAAATGTGATGAGACTACAGAGAAAAATGCTTTGTCTCTTTTCTTCATCCTCCTTTTTCAAATACTAGAGATCCACCACTAGTGGATGCTGACACAGAGAGAGACATGCAATGAGCTGTCTCCTTAAGGAAAGGAAGGTTGAAGGAAAGATTTCAGTCATGGGCATTTTTGCTTGGTTTGGGTTTGTTTTAATTTACACCAGAAGGTTGAAGATTTTCATAAGCTTCCTGATAAGCTTTGCTTAGACCTTGCCCAGCTGTTCCTAGTTGTGACCTATCCAAGTTTACTGCAATCAGGAAGAACATGATGAAAAGTGCTTTAACCACCAAAAAAAACCCAAAAGGACAAACAAGCAAAGGGATGTGAAAGAAAACTAAACTGAGATTACACAGAGTTTTGCAAAGAAACACCTAGCAAGTTAAGAACTTCAAGCTAAGACAGTTCAACTATCATGTCTAGATTCACCAGAGTTTTAAACCAATTTCTCTTTGCTGAGGAAATAACATGAAATGGGATGCCAGAGCAGGCAAGTCTTTCCCAGAGGAAATGGGCACCCTCCACAATGGATCCAGTTCAGTACACAATATTAATCTCCTCACAAGTTTCCAAGGAAACTTTCTCACAGGATGAAGGATGAATACCAAGAAAACTCCCAGAAATGACAGGTAAACATGGAATGAAAGTATTTTCTTGCTTACCTCAAATTTATCTTCTCTGCCTCTGAAAACATAATGAAGACGTGCCCATTATTTGCCTGCCACAGAGCACAGTGACGCGAATTTAATGTTCGAGGCAGAACATCGGCTTTAATTGATTCATCACTTCAACTTTTTCCCTTCAATTCTGGCTTGCACTGTAATGATCGCACTTGTGTGACTATATGGAAGCGCTTCAGGTCCTTAATGCCACACAAAAGGTTTGGTTCGTGCCACTTTGCTATGGCCCATTTTCTTGCATCTCCTCCCTGCTGTGTTCTTACACAAATATAGAAATAAAGAGACGGGCTCCCCACCAGGCCAATTTTGTCACATCACAGCAGCCACCATAGCCCAGATGTTCAGTGCATGGTCTCGGTACGGCTGGCTTCTACAGCTCTTCTCAGAGCTCTGGCCCACAGCCTCATCTGGAGGATCTCTAGAGCAATAATGGAAGTCTGACAAGACAAACCACTGGTATTTTTAACTGGGCAGTAGCACGATCCAAATTCAAGTCTTTCAGAACAAATAACACCAGTTTTGTCATCGCTGGATGTTTTTGTCAAAGGCTAGCTGTGGGGGAAGGCAGCAGCATGAGGAAGGATAGCCCCAAGAGGGACTTGTCGGACCAGTGTATTTGAATAAATAGGACAGATGCACAATACAATTGCCACCAACACAAATAAAATCCCCGTCACTTATTGCAACCCAAACAGTGAGTTTAGTTTAGCTACTCCAGAATAACTCCTCAAATAAAGGCTACATGATCAGAGCAGCTGAATGCATACATGGTAGATGCCTAGGAATTATCACTGACTTCAAACCAGAAAAAGCAACGCACTAGATTAGGGTCCAAATACAAAACTGAGCTGTACAGCTGACACTCCAACTGAATAAAACATCGAGGGTATGACTGAAATAGATATCACATCATTATTATTACATTAGAGACCTACATCATTAGGAATCCAAAGCTGCTGAGTATTAACTTATTAAGAGCCACACTTACAGTTGGAGGAAGGAAAGAATAAACTAGAGATTAAACAATCGTACGACTTCTACCATGGCAGATGGTACAAAATTTACTCTGGCTACAGTCACTAAATCAAAACATGCAACTTCCTCCAAGTTAAGTGGTTGATACGCTGGGTCAGAACAAATGACAGGTTTGCAAGAGAAAAGATCAGAGGTGAATGCAAGGTGGGCATTACAACTGAAACCATAATGTGCTTCCAAACCAACACGACAGGAGCTATAAAATAAGCATGAGAGCACCATCATTTCCTTTACGCTGGTTTAAACTGCATACAGTTATTCAAGGAGGAAGAAAAAATAGAAAAAAGGGAATTAAAAGAGACATGCTTTGCAGGTGAACACCGACCTGGAGCGTCTGTGAGTTTAAAAGGAGAAATTAGAAAAAAAAAAAAAGATGCAAAGTCTACTCAGACCACTGCTAGGAACACACACTCCTCCACCCCTACCCACTGCAGCAGGCAAACCCCCTTCAAGCAAACATTGTCATGAATCCCACACGTTCTCATAACACACACAACCTTGCCACAACCAGGAGCTGCTCCCAGATTCCCTTCACTTAGATACAAGAGACAGTTGCTCTCACCAGGCGAACATGAAGGTGGCAGTTTCCCTAGCAACAATAACTTAAGAACTTGCCCACCCTCCCTTAATCATGTAAATTCTCAGCGATTGTGGACAAGTGCAGGAAGAAGGATCCAGTCTGAGCTTTATCACTATTTATTTATTCGGTCACAAGGAGTCAGTAGTTCGCTTCCCTTGCAGTGTTAAGTGTATAGGTATTAACCCAGAGCCCAGTCTTGCATCTTGACTCTTCTGTTTGCCTTTCAAATAGCCTGCAAAGAACCCCACTCTGGTCAATGCTTTATCTGACTTAAGAGGGCAGTAAAGGCCTGGGCCACTTTAAATTCCCAACCATCTATATGCTTCTCTTCTTCTTCCTTAGCTCTGAACCTAAATAATCTGCTTTGGCAACGGAGTTTTGTATTGTTTAAATGGGGCAAACGTTGCTAAGATGCTTCTGTGTTCTCTTAAGTAAAACCCAGAGGTATAAAGTGTCTGTCTTACATCCAGAATTTAGATGTTTCAAGACAGATATGAAAGCCCTGAAATTGCAACTTGTAAGTGGAACTAGCAGAGGCTTTCATCCCGTTAAACATCACCTCCATCCTATTTTTCCAATATTATGTGATTATGTACTTCATTAAGGCAATTACAGCATATTTATGAACAGTCCCGTCTCTCTGAGCATGGCTGCCAAATTGGGGGGTGGGGGGAAGCTAATCTTATTTCTAAATCTTCCAAAGCTTTTTTTCCTCTTCCTGTATTTCAAAATATTTTAATTAAATCCCTGGGCACAAGTGGATATGATTTAGAAGGCAATTCAGGTCTTTAGGCCTACACAGATGTCACTTAAAATCATCTTTGAAGGATGATTTCAGAAACAAGTAGAGCACCATTAATGAGAGTAAATTGGAGGTGCATGAGTAGCAACCACTATTATTTTGACAGCATTCAAGTTACACAGCAGCTACAAGGAGTGTCTGCCCATTAACGCTGAGCTGATCAGCATTCAGGAGAACTCATTAGAATATCAGTCAAGTTCTTTTTAACTTTTTCCACTGAAAAACCTCTACACAATGAAGAATTTGCAAGATGCAGATAAAAACATGAGTTTTCCTAAAGCACCAAACATGTAGGAAATGAAACTGATTCACAAGGTTAAATATGTCTACTGAGATCTTTTCACAGGTGGCTACGCTCTATTGAATTATTTGCAAGAGGTATTTGACGGTTCTTTCAAAAATGAATGGTGTAGCAACCAGAATCTTGAAGTCAAGATGAAATCAAATATAAACCAAAATAAAATTCAGCTGCCATTGGGTTTCTTTGCAAACTGAATCTTGATTTAGTGGCATAAAAAGCACGGAGTTTTTCACAGACTTTTGAGCAAATCTGGATACAGGTTGAAGTGAACAGAAAGCAGCTTAGTCTAGGAGTCAGCAAGGCTGCTCAATCCTTGTGTTCGAACGCCAGGTTGGAGCAGCTTCTGTCAACCTCAGAGATGACTTATCTTTCATCACCCATCATGAGACACCATCTAACTGAATGCTCTGGGTGAGCTGCTACAAACTCAGCTCTGTTGGCAACCCTTTTAGCCACCAGAGGCTTCAAAGCAAGCTCATCCTTTCAGAGCAACAGGGACCTGTCATCTTGGATCATCATTTCATTATAAGAGCAGAATAGCCTCTAAGCTCTCCTAGATACAAGGGTAAAATCCCTTCTAACCATTTCTGCTTCACAACGCCACTCATGCCCAGCCACCATGGGGAAAGAAACAATACAATATCAGAAAGCATGGGTGCAAGTTCTCATGGCAAAATCAAGCAACTGAAAGTAGCACAACTCCCTTTCTTACACTGAGCAGAACAAGGCAGAGAGCAAGCAGCTGCTAAATACAAACAACTCCTGGGAGCATCCAGATTTGCAGCACCCATTCAGGTCCATTGAAATGTACATCCAAGAGAACCACACACACAAAATTCTTTTCAGACTGTTGTTATTCAGATTGAACACTCTTTAGGAAGCACTCAATTTTTTTCAGGAGATGCTTCCTATAGTCTTTCAGGCTTGGGTCAGGTAGTATCAACTAGTCACAAAAGCCAGAGATAAAGAACAACTTCCTCCAGCGTGCTTAAACAGGCAGAGGGTAAGAGGGCAGCGCAAAATCTACATAATTGTGTCATTTTGTGTTTGTGAATATGCTACTGACAAAACCTGGAGTATATGGTGAAAGTATCAGGAATGATACGGAAGAAGGCAGTGCCAGGAAAGGCATGAATTCAGAGGTAAAGGTAATCCAAGGATTCATTGCTTACACAATTCTAACTCCTTCCTGCCTTGCCTTTCCAGTTATTGCCATCAGGGTCATTAATCCCAAACAAAAATAACCAGGATGCTGCTTCCTGCGGCTACATTTTCCTCTCATTACCTTGTAACAGAGGATGTTATTGTTTTTAACCTCAGGGGAATCAGAATTGTTACCCAGCCACTTTGAGAGCAGCACATGAAAAGCAGGCAGGAATACAAAACATCACACAGCCTCCAACCAAACAACAAGCAGGTCTGTTAGTCCAAAGCTGAAAGCCTTCTTAAAACAGCTCCCCAAAAGTCAAACAAAACCCCAGACAAGCTACTCACCCATCAGTGCTCCTCTTCTCAGCAGGAGAACCAAAACCATCTCCCTTTCAGGGACACCTCAAGCTGCAAATGAAAGCAATCAAGTACTTAAGAAACCAAACCTCCACCCTCTTTCCTAACTTTTAAGAGGGTGGAACTTCCTTTTTGCCCTTAATTGACAGCTACATGTGGGACAAAGCAGGGATGTCTTCTCAGGGAGTTAGTTAAACCTTTCTTTCCCCACAGAGTTCTCAATCCACTGCTGCAAATGGTTATAAACCACATCTTTGTTCAATTACACTGTTAGGTGCCTTCCTACTACCAGCATTATCTTCTAAGGCCAAAGGAAAAATGAAGGTTCAAGAACCCCACCTGTCTCAAGTTTCCAGGTCACTTAAGGAAGTTTTGTCTGCAAGAGAGCAAGCTGTGGGGTTTTTTTTTTCCTTTCTTGAAACTAAAATTAAACTGGCTCCTCTTTTATTTTTAATGAAGTTTGGGGGCACTTCTCAGGCATATACCTTAAGCTGCAGGTGAAAGCTGGGAAGGCAGAAGTTAACACAGAGGGTTGAACTGCAGGGTACGGGTAGAAGTTATAAGAACCGGTTCCGTGTGCAGTGCTTCTCAGGTAAAGCTGGGTTAGTGAGATGGCTGGCTACAGCAGAAAGGGCTTGGTTTTTTTTTTTCTTTTCCTGGAGTGCACACAACCCCTCCTGTCCCTGCATTCACATCTAGGATCTCACTGCTGAAGTTTTGGAAGAGAAAGGCAGGCCGGGGCTGCATGGGCGAGGAGCAGTTTCTTTCTGATGGCCCATGGAGTAACCTGAAACACACAAATGTGAGTCAGCAGTGAGCCTTTATGGCGGCTTACAGAAAAAGCACAGTCCCTTGCCAGATCTTGCTACCTGCCTTTCCTTAGCACACGCCCACAGCAAACAAATGGCAAATTGCATGACCTTGGAAGAAGGGAAATAGGAAAACAAGGAGGCCTGCAGGGCTCAACAACTGCTCCCCTGTGGGCTGGTGGGCAAGGGCTTGCCCTACCAGCTGGTCCAGTCCCAGTGGCTGCTGCCATCCCCTTAGCTCTCTGCCCCAGCACACCCCAAGTGACATTGATTTTCTTGAAACCCAGAGAAAATGCCTAAAACACAGCTCTATTGCAGCCCACAATGCATTTTAGGCATCTGAAGGAGGACTGAAAGGGACGATACCCACCCTGTGACCCTGTTCAGTGACAGGCCACGGGAGCAGACATTTTTTGAGCACCTCTGTTACTAATGTGAGGAGCTGGGAGATTTTATTTAGTGGCTGCTTAGAGCAGGAGGCCTGACCCTTCCCCTCCCCTGCTGCTGCCTGAGGATTTCCCAGCACGAACCAGGAACAAATATCAAAGAAAGTGGCTATTTCTGTTTAAACAACAGCCAAGTTTATGTCTCCCTTTTACAGAACACCTTGGTATTTACAAAAGTTTATTTCATAAAATCATACAATTACAGAATCATAGAATCATCAAATGGTTTGGGTTGGAAGTGACCTCAAAGACCTCAAGACACCTCCCGCTAGACCAGGTTGCTCAAGGCCCCATCCAACCTGGCCTTGAACACCTCCAGTGGTGGAGCATCCACAGCTTCCCGGGGCAACCTGTGCCAGTGTCTCACCACCCTCAAAGTGAAGAATTTCCTTCTAATTTCCAGTGTAAATCTCTCCTCGTCTATTCTGAACCCATTACCCCTCGTCCCATCACTGCAGGCATTTGTAAAATGCCTCCTTCCCAGAGCACATCCTAATAATTTAACAGGTGTATGGAGATGCTGTTAGTATTAATCTCGCTTCTCTGTTGTTAAAACTGTTCTGCTTTGTGGAAAAGAACAGAAATGTCAGAAGACTGTGCAAGGAAAATGCCCATTGCCTGTAGTGAGGATGTTTAACCTCTCTGCAGATCGTTTCTACGCTTGTGTCTAGCAGTCGGCTCTGAAAATGAACATTACTCGATACAGTTTCTCAGGTAATCGGAGGAGACAAACCTTTCCCGTTCCCTGCTTTTCCTTCAGCGAGAGCAGAGCATGTGTCTGCTTTTATCAGTCAGCTTACCCCAACAAATGGCCCGTGGAGATGTGGCGGTGCAAGAGGTGAGACCTTTGGGGCAATTGCTATCAGCCCTTTCCCTCCCTCTAACAACTTGCATTTCTTTTTCTATTGAGCTCTTTACTTTCAGTATCCTCTTCTTCATCTGATCTGTCTTCTTAGGGTTTTATACTCCAGCTATTGAGACAGAGGAAATAAATACAGCAAAATCAGGTTTTTGGGCTCGTGTAAGCGCATGTTCAAGTGTCTGCCTGTTTGCTAAGTGGTCCATGCTGGATTGAATATCTGAATGGATTTTGGTCTGCAGCTAGGTTAAGCTTGTAGGGAGACAGATCAAACAAGCAAGAAAACTTTTCTGGAAGGGAAGAAGACAAGAAACCCCAGCAGGAAGACTCAGGGATGGATTGTTGAGGCAGGGTCAAGGCTCACAGCTCTCCCTGGGGCAAACCTCTGCAGCCGGGGCTTCCTGAGAAGGACAGATTCAGTAATCGCCCTCGGTCAAAATGTCAGGGTGTATGTGACACCACTAGTGTCACATACTAACAAACCCAACACTAAAATAACTTCTTTTTTTTTTTTTTCCAAAATATTTATAAGAATAAGAAATATTTATAAGAAACAGTAAGAACATAAACTACCGGCGCTGCGTTGGTTCTCACTTAATTCTAACTACTAAATTTCCTAAATACTTTAAAACAGCACGGAAACAAGATTACCTGCAAATCAGATGGCAGTTTGTAGAATCTTTGTTTTTCCAAGAGCTCAGGCTATTAATCTGGTGGGTATTTAGCAATTTATCTCATTCTTATCTCCAAAACACTATCCAAACCACGGTGTAACACATAACTTCTCTAATCACTGAATGTTTCAAGGGTGAATTCCAGGCAGAGATAACAGTTGCCAGCTACCACATCACAGCACAATTTGCAGTGAAAATAGCTTCCCCTGGCAAATTAAGAGAGCAAACAAGGACAAAAAAAAGGGAAAGGGGCAGTTGACCAGGGTTAATAACTCACAATTACTGTGGTTTGGGCCAGTCAAGAACTCAACTAAATATTTATTTGCTACCAGTACTTAGAAGTCGGTTTTTATTCTTAGCCTGCTTTAAATAAGGTTCTTGGCTATGCTGCACTGAGGGAACACCTTGTCTGAGTATTCCCAGCCTTGTTTGACACCAACTATTTAGCTGGGGCCACGCTCCAGGGCAATGCAGGCAACACTGACAAAACCTGATCAATACTAAACACAGGTACCACATAACATCTCCTTAGGAGGCTGCTATTGTGAGCTTTTTCAAACTCAAAATAGCAGAGAAACTTTTTTTTTTCAGTTTCTCAAACTGTATGTCTCAATGTTTCACTGTAAGCAAGTGTTGCGGAATTGGTTGTGGTTAGAAAATGTTGGCAGCTTTGAAGTGCACCCTGATTTCCAGTGGAATGAGAAGTCCTTTTGCAAACAGTCTTAAAATACAGGCCAAAAAAATAGATATGCTTTTTGCTTTCCTCAGCCTAGATGTCCAGAGCATTCTGAAAACCTCATGTTTTTCTTACCTGAGATGTGGAATACTCAACGTCAAATCTCTTCCACTTGTAACAGAGCCTGTATTTGAACCTGGTTCTTCTGTCACCTCTTGTTCCTGAATATTCTGGAAGGAATCTCCCTTTTTGACCAGAAGTTCTACTCCAGGATGACAAATGCCAGGAAAAATAGCTGCAGGAAAGGGGTGTTCTTCCTTCAGAAAGGGTGTTCACACCAGGAGAATCTGTGTCTTTCTCTTTACTTCTCACAGCCTCTAACAAGGTGAATAAGGGATAACAAAAGTTTAAGTATCTGGAGATCAGCCTCTGATGTTCTCATTTTATTTTCACAATATTCCTTGACTTAAAAAAGAAGTTAAAAGGTGAATAAAAGACTAGAAGACTTCAATTCTTCATATTCCATGCATTAATGGAAGCACCACGGAAGACTTTTTATTAAAAAAAGAAAAATACAAATTAGTGTTCAAATCTTTCATTTCCTTTGTTGGGACAGATGAAATGACATTTTGTCAGTTACATATGCAAATAGGTGCAATGAATTGTTTGAATTTTTTATCATCTTGAGAGTAAGTGCTACTGACATTGAACTTTCAATACTATGTTATTAAAAAAAATACACTTTAGGGTAGCAAAAGAATATTTTTTTTTCCCTTCATGTACAAGCTGTGCCTTTGTTCCCAGCAGACAAGCTAATAGCATATGGGGAAAAGGGGGAAAAAAGAGAAGCTTTTACTTTTTAACTCAGGCCGATGATGTTAAGGCAGAAAGAACAGGGCTCGCTTAGAAACTTGTATATTAAATTCGCAGGTCTAAAGGCAAACATGCCTTTAACTTCATACTGAGCAGAACGTGCTTTTGCTGCTTTGGCATTTATCACACATTTGACAGTGAAGGAACTACTGAATCACAATTAGGGATGGGAAGATTTCCCAGGGTCCAGACGTTTTGAAGAGTTTTTTCAAACACAGTGCTTATTCAAACTTTATTAAAAATTTTAGATAGGAATTCTCCTCTCAAACGGGTCACAGAATGTCTGAAGATCTAAAAAAATCCTCTTGGTACCAGAATACCAAAGGTTAGAGCCAACTCTTATATTTCCCTGAACATTTCTGTTGTCCCCTAATCATAAACCTGTCATTCAACACAGAGATATTAGAGTGTGGAAAAACTGAAGCTAAAGGTCAGGTTTAGCAGATGAAAGGTCTGCTAGAAAGGTGCAGTTGTGGAATTGGATTCCTTCTCATGTGTCATGACGTAGATTAGGAGTAAACCCTCTGAAATCAGTGGAGTAAGGGCAGCCTCCTACTCATGCTGGTAGGATTTGGTTCTACTGTCTTTGTGCATGGAGACAGGACCAGTCTGAGCAATGCAGAGTTTGAAACCACAGACTAATTTATTATTCAACGAAACACAAACACTATTTTCTGCCTAAAAGGTTTACTCTTTGTCTAAGAACCCCTTTGCAGGGCTTTCATGACTCAGTTCCATGCTTACAGCATTAACTACGAAACCTGCATTTCACCAGTGACATAGCTGAAGCAATACATTTAACACCTTCCGTGTAGACTTGTGACACTGTGATGGGTAACATTTCTAGAACGTGATGTTACGTAGTCTTCAGATTTCATCCCCTGCTGCATATGCTTCTTCTCAAATCAAGTAAAGAAAAAGCATACAGATCAAGCCAGTGAGATCTCTGATTCACACAAACTTGCTTTTAAGGGCATTCTGCCAAAGATGTAGTTGCAATAGGGTGACGTAAACAAATGACTCAGTAGAAACTGAAACTTTTTAGGTTTTCTTGCCAATTACAACAGTCTATTGACGAAAGAAAGCAATAGCAGATCCTGGGCTTAAGACTGATGGGTTTAGATTCCTTTAATCTACCCATCTATTTACAAATTTGGAGCTTAAATTACTCTTATGTGCTTCTTTCATAGTGTAAAAAGTCTTCTGTCATGGGCAAAGATAGGAATAAACCTTCTACCTACTTAGGTCTACCCTAAGATGGAGAAATGATCTGTGCTGTTAAAATGCTTGACTGCCTGTTGAATAGGGTAGGGCTTGGAGTCGAACTCCTCATCTACAAAACTCAGGATATTACATCCTTTCACAGAGTTTCACACTGGGACTTGGTTCTTCTTTCACCTTCGTCGTAATAATTCTCTATTAAACCCATTTAAATCCTTGACATAACAGCAGTTGCTAGAATTAAGTAAGTTTTTACAATTCATAGAAATTATTTCAAAAGGATCATACCTTAAATGGAACTAAATCCAACACGAGAATGCTGAAAACGTTATAGATGTTGAATATTTCACTGTTTTACCTGGAAGAAAAAAAAAAGGAACAACTGTTTAAGATAAATTTAAGAAGTATGTTTAAAACATGCAAATATTGATTAGAGCTGAAAACCAGAATTTCTGTTCAGCAGGAAATTATGAAATGCTAGAATTTTTTCACGTTCCAGTACAAACTGCTGAAGCACCAGCGTATTTCCACATATGCCGCTTTTTTTAATTAAGAACTTAATTAACAATTTTCATGAAGAATTCCACTGTTTGGCTAGCTAAATATGAAATAGCTGGAACAATGAAAAGCAATACCATCAAGTAATTTTAAAACTCAATAAAGCTTTCATCAAATCTGCACTGAGGAATGTCTAGGTGATCTCTGTAATCAGGGCACTCTTGTCCAACGCCCTGTAGTGATTGCTTTTCGACATGCTTCTATGTACCCTTTTTCCATAGCAGTCAGATCTACAAAATTCCAAGAAAGTTGGACAAAAATAAAACATTTCAATTACAACTTCAGTATGGAGAAATAATGAATAGATTTTTATAGCCATTTAGAAAATTACAGTGGTAGGTAGCTACCTCACTGAGATTTGGTGGTTCTATGCCTCACTCTAGAAAACTTGTGCCATACTGAGAATGCTAGTGACTGCAACCTGCCCAATTTAGCCATAGCATCTGATGTCTTCCTAGAAGTATTCTTCCCCAGTAATACTCTTGTTGCACCAAGCTCTCCATGCTTAAAATTCTTCTCCCAGTATTATGCATAGAGTGGTTTCAACGAATGGAAGAACTGTTGTTTCTGTTCTCGGCATCACACTTCCATCTCACTCCCTATGCTTTTAAACTTGTGGCCTGACCTGACTGCTGATATATTTTTACACTTATACGTAGTCTTTTCTCAATGAAACATGACCTACTTACTTCCACTCGTGTGTCCCAGTTTATCCATCTAACAGCTGTGAGTTGGGTTTGTTGTGACAGAGAGTGCACTTCAGAGCTGTCAGTCGTGTGCGTTGTAGGAGAGAGCATTCTGGAGGAAAGCCTCCACCGGCATTTAACCAGTGGTAAAACTTAAACTGCTTATGAACACGTAAGAAGAGTTTGATCACAGCGTTTCCTTTGGGCCCAATTCCACTACCTGTATTCACAGAGAAGACTATTCCTCTGCAAGAAGCTCCTGTGATATCAAATTAGATCTTCTATTATTGATATAACAAGTTTGAAAGTAACCATTTCTTTGAGGTAATGCAAGAGGATAAAAGACAAACTTTTCTCTTCTATAGACAGCTACCTTCCAGGACCACAGAATCATAGAATGGTTTGGGTGGGAAGGGACCTTTCAAGGTCAACGAGTCCAACCCCCTGCAGTAAGCAGGGACATCTGCAACTAGAGCAGGTTGCTCAGAGCCCCGGCCAACCTCACCTGCAATGGTTCCAGGGATGGGGCAGTGACCACCTCTCTGGGCAACCTGTGCCAGGCTCTCACCACCCTCATGGTAAAAAATTTCTTCCTTATATCTCATCTAAATCTCCCCTCTTTTAGTTTAAAACTATCACCTACTATCCTGTTACAACAGGTCCTGCCAGAAAGCCTGTCCCCACCTTTCTGGCAGTCCCCTTTAATACTGAAAGGCCACAGAAGGTCTCCCTGGAGTCTTCTCCAGGCTGAACAAGCCCAACGCTCTCAGCCTTGACTCACAGCAGAGGGGTTCCAGCCCTCGCATCATTTTTGTGGCCCTGCTCTGGACCTCTGAATAGGAAGAAAAGCTTTGTTTGACTGCTGCTCCCATTATATACATGCATGGAGACCAGGAGGGGCAGTGAAGAAAGGTTATGGGATCTCCAGTGTTGCCAGCTCCCTGAATGCAGGATTCAAGTCCCTGAAATCATGAGATGTATTTCAAAGCTGCCTACGCTGATTTCAGTGTTTCAGTGCTGTGTAGTTCAGGTTCACTTGCTTTACACATTGAAGTTTTTGTTCAGAGGCTAAGATTAAAAACCTACTGTTTTTAAATGGCCCCAAATTGTTCTCTCTGTTATCTCCAGCATATGCTGCAGAAGCTATCTAATCATACGGAAAGAGGGAGGAAAAAAAACTGGCAATGTGAAACAGTGAGTGAGAATTAGTATATCCTGCAGGGTCATTTTCTTCAGTTAATATCTTTTATGATGCCTGTAGAGTGACTCTGTTGCATACTCTACTTTCATTAGAGCCGGGTAATCTACAATGTAATACTGCAGTGCTGGTTTTCTTCCAATTAAGAGCAAAACCACTGGCTTTCTGCAAAAGGAATTGGACCTGTACCACTGGCTCCCTGGCTGCATCCTCGGAAGGGCTGGCTGCTATGATAGCATTCCAGGGCACTGGAATCCAAACCGCATAGGAGTCAAAAGCCTGCTTCAATATAGTGTAGAGGAACTTTGATAAAAATGTGTCTGTATAAAATATTTGAACTTTGATCAACAAATAAGTTCCTCCCTAAAAAAGTGTTTTTTCAAAAAAATTTCTGGCTCACTGAAATTTTCACTGTCAAGACCTGTGCACTGATCTCTGCTCTCTGGTAGAGAGTATCACAGAATCATAGAATGGTTTGGGTTGGAAGGGACCTTAAAGATCACCTAGTTCCAACTCCCCTGTCATGGGCAGGGACACCCCCCACTAGACCAGGTTGCTCAAAGCCCCATCCAACCTGGTCTTGAACACATCCAGTGTCGAGGCATCTACAACCTCTCTGGGCAGCTTGTTCCAGTGACTCACCACCCTCAGAGTGAAAAACTTCTTTCTAATGTCTAATCTAATCTCCCCTCTTCCATTTTGAAGCCATTACCTCTCATCCTGTCACTACAAGACCTTGTAAAATGTCTCTCCCAGCTTTCTTGTAGGCCCCTTCTGATACTGGAAAGCCGCAATGAGGTCCCCCTGGAGCATACTCTTCTCCAGGCTGAACAACCCCAACTCTCTCAGCCTGTCCTTGTAGGAGAGGGGTTCCAGCCCTGTGATCATCTTCATGGCCCTCCTCTGGACCCACTCCAACAGGTCTATGTCCTTCTTGTGTAAGGGGCTCCAGAGCTGGACACAGTACTCCAGGTGAGGCCACACCAGAGTGGTGTACTGTAAAGACCCTCGTCTACATGGGGATGCAGGCTGATAACAAAAGTAATTAACTGTGTTTTGAGTAAATATTGAAGGCTCTTAATGATAAAACAGAAGTCCTGGGTTTGAAAGCTTCTGAAGTTCAGAAAATCTTCAGAATGTACCCTGAGACCAGATCTAAATTTAGCAGCATTGCTTTGAGAAAATTATGTAAAGTCACCCTTACTTCTCTTTCGAAAGTAGATTTGTTTTGCTAATGTAAATGAATCCATGCCCAGTTTCTTGGAAAACGTCTCAAAATAGTTCTTTTCTTTCTTTTCTATAGCGAATAAATAACATGCATCATCAAAGAAAATTGCCTTTTCAATTGAATAAGAATCCTCAAAATGAGGCATCCTAATGATGAATTTCATTAAAATTAAGACTGTCGACATACAAGGTCAAATCAAAGTTTCCATATTTAAAGTCAGCTGCCTTTACTGCATATGAGAAGCTACTTCTCATGCATGGTCACACAATGTGACTTATACATTGTATCTCTTAGTAGAACTTTTGGATTGCTAGGAAATGTAGGACAGTTTCTCAGTAAGAGGGTAAGAAATATGCCGAGGTAACTTCTAGTCCCATGATGTGTATTTCTCCACCTCCAGGACTGTATCCTGCACTGACATAGCACAGATGTTACATGGTAGCTGGTGCTTATTAAACTCTCCTTGAAATTCTATTTCTAATGAGATAATGGATTTTTTTTTTTCATGGGAGTTGAACCAGCTTAACTTCCAAATCCATTTTATCAGCATTACTAGCCAAAGTCTATTGCCATCGTTACTCAACATATTAGAAGATCCTGAAAGGAAACCTGTTATTCTTTATGAAGAAGAATTTTCAATGGGGCAATGGTGTCTCAGCTCTAAATGTGGAGCTGGATAGTTGCAGGATGTGGGAAATACAACTTAATATTCCCATAATTGCAGTGCTGAATCCGTGGTTATTCCATTTTCTTCCCGGTGCTTTTCTCTACCTCATTTTAATTTTGATTTCCATCTGTATTTCTATCTTCATGCATATGTGTAGTTCTTCACACATGCTTGTAAAAAGTAACTAATTTATTCAATAAATATACAAAGGAATAGACTTCTGTCAAAAAAAAAACACAACAAACTGTGGTTTGGAAATTGAGCTGAAATTAAAAACCAATGTGTCAACAGAGTGTTCAGTTTTGGTTTAATGTTCCAGAGGAATGTTGCTAAAATACTATTATGGTAACAAAATGCTGTGGATACTGGGGAGAAGATTTGTTTCTTATTAGCTGGACTAGAAATTAATAAAACCAGTAATAATTTTTTATTCTTTTCAGCACTGTTCAATTTGAATGGAATTTATCAAAGCCAGGTATAATATACCCTGGCTTCTGCTCGTGTTTATAGACAAATAAGGTGTAAGTTTGTCTACATACAACTGTGCAGCGTACAAACACAGGACAACTAGAGTTGCAAAAAACTCTCTCTAAGGGCAATCTGTAACTTCTGAAGTTAGTGAAGTCTGAAAATTATGCTTCAAATAAATCTCAAGAATCTCTCTGAACCAAGCAGCATATAACATGTGTTATGGGAAGTCATTTTCAAAACGTATCTTCATTGATTAGCAGTTTTAAAGAACATGGAAATTCATCATACAAGAATCTCGGCAGCTTTAATATATAAATCTTTGCAGTAGTGAAAATTTATATCAAGACATACAGGAAAACCTAAAAGTGATTAAAGACTGACTAGCAAAAATGGAAGTCGCCCTTCTTGAAAATAATTTTGTTTTACTACAAATCGCTCATATCAGAACAGAGAAAGTGGTTTACAAGAAACCCTGACATAAAAAGTCATGCTACTCTGCACATCTCTCTACAAAGAAAGAATAAAGATCAAGCAATACAATTAGCTCTCTTGTGAACACAGTTAACTCCTTTGAATTAGCTCTCTTGTGAACGCAGTTAACTCCTTTGATTTAGCTGATGGTAAAATCCTCTTTGGGTTCCTGATGGATCGATAGGTAAGAACATGCCCAGACATCAGTATGACTTAGAAAGATTATGCATCAAACAAGATTATGCCCTGTGTACTAGTGAATGATTAAAAAAAAAGGGGTCAACACATGGTACTCAGCGTGATGTTTATAAATATTTAAAACAACAACAAAACAGATTCTAGTCCTGAGTCTTCAATACAAAGTTATTTATGAGCCACTAAGTAACTGGCAGTGATTTTTTTCAAAGCTTCAGTAGAAAGAAGAGGAGGGATTGTACTAGGCCAATTTCTTAACCAAGATTTTTAAAATAACGTGGAAAATTGCAAGTAGAAGTGAGAAAAACTATGCCTGTTACCTGTTCTGAAACCAAACTCTGCCACCACAGAATCACAGAAGGGCAGGGGTTAGAAGGGACCTCTGGAGATCATCTAATCCAACCCCTCTGCCAAAGCAGGGTCACCCAGAGCAGGGTGCCCAGGATCGTGTCCAGGCAGGTTTGGAATTTCTCCAGAGAAGGAGACTCCACAACCTCTCTGGGCAGCCTGAGCCACGGTCTTCCACCCTCACAGTGAAGAAGTTGTCCTGATGTTGAGGTGGACCTTCCTGTGTTCCAGTTGTGCCCACTGCCCCTCATCCTAACTGCCACCATGAAGCTGTTTACTATCATTCAAGATCTTGGGTGTTAGAATTTACAAGAGCTTAATAATACATTTTAACTTCTTTTTTTTGTATCATTCCCGATCAGGAATTTGAAGGATGACCTTACAGAGGTGGCCTAGACGCCTGCTTTGTTCAGATCTCATGTGAAAGCCCCTTGCTTGTATGAGCACATTACTACCCCTGGGCTGATCAGGATTTAATTCCCTCCATTTACAGGAATATATGGCTTTCCAACTGGAACTGCACGATGTCTAACCAGCTCAGCATGAGGTGCTGAGGTTTGTCTCTACCCATCCATATATATGCATATATGTCTGAATTTTTGCATAGTCAGTCACTGTATAAATATTAGTATGTTTAGTTTCCTGTATGTTCTAGAAATTTACACACAAGCATGCACAAATATTTCCTTTTAAAGGAAGAAAAATGACACAAACAAGTGGATGGGGTTGTCCTTACATGGTAAGATAACTTTCAGCAGTAACATCCAAAGTTTGCAAAAGTCATATAAACTGTGGGACGTATTTTATCTATTTGCATTCAATTAATAGGGTCTCAAGAATTACTTACTATTTGGATAAAACTGAGTAAAACCCGAGCCTGAAAGTCCATTTCAGACAAGCCCCCACGGGTTGTACATCAGAAGTCAGTAGTGACATCCTGTACATTTTCAAGTCACCCTGGGTTTTCAGTCAGAACGCTTTGGTATCTATCTCGAGTGCTGTATTTTTAACCTCTCCTCCCTCGTACCTCACGTATTGCCACCATTCATTTCACTTCTTACTAATTAAATCAAAGCAGATGAAAGCTTGGTATTTGATGTAGATTAGCAAGAAGTTAAAGCTCCAGCTATGACAAAAATTTGCAACACAATTTGCAACCTCTAGGTAAGCCTACTTGAGTCAGTCATGTCACCCATCTGCTTAAAATTAGGTACAGATCCTTGACTCTGCAGAGTTATGACTTTGCTTTTATCATAGGTTCCGTCACAATACCCAGTAAATTAGAAGCAGAACACGTCAATATAAATACAGACATAAATACATATATTTTTTGAGAAATATATATCATTTTGCCTCTTGTCCTTTGTTATGATAAGTGAAAGGAATGTTTTAATAATTTAACGCATGATTAAGCGAATTTGGGTTTTTTCTGATTTGAAATACTGCATCAATTTATAGTCACTGATGTTTTTCTCTTTTTTTTACGGAGAAGTTTGCATAGCCAGGCCGAGAAATAAATACTGTGGGTTGTTAATCCATCTAGCAACAGATGTCTGATAGAGACTAGCTCGGTAAATCAAAACATGAACAAAAGCAACTTTGTGTGTTGCCAAAGACAGAACGAGGCATATATTTCATTCTTCTTTTGGAAAATGAAGACTTGGGGTCAAATCCCAAACTTGCTTAAATCTCCAAAGCCTGCAGGAAAATCCTGGCTGTCTCACATCTAAGGCAACAATGCATCTTTGCATTCTTTGTGAAATTCCCTTTCATCATTTTCCAGGGAGTAATGATGCAAATCTCACTCATTTTCCTTCCTACTGAAACACTAATGCTCGTTGTTTGATATCCAAGGATGTTTTCTCCTCAGCCTTCACACATTCCAAGGTAAAGTATTCATTTGCTCTCCTCCTACAGCACCAGTCAATATATCCCACAGTAATTTTTCATCGACCGTAACAAGTTCCTCTGGTATTTCCATTGGTACCTCTGGATGAGCCACAGTAGATCTTTTTCTCTCCTTGCCAATACCCCTGAATTTCTCACAAATACCGAACAGTCCCATGGAGATTGCAGCACCTCAGGCACAGCAAAGTGGAGCAGGATTCACATGCCACAGAAATGCTCCCGCTGACATCCCCTAACTCCATCAATGCTCAGGAACTACTTTGGAGCTAAGAAGCTCCTTGTCACACATGGATTCATAATCTTCCAGTTACTTTTCTCCGATTTTGCTGTCACTACCCCAGTGTCATCGGCAGATAGCTTCAAACCACAAGTTCACAGACACCAATGCCCTGCACAGCTCAGACGAGAGCTCTTTAAAACCGAGCAGTGGGAGCATCTAAGTGATAGCAAACCAAGAACTCACTCCCTTTCCCCTCTGCCTCTAGAGCTTCATATCTATTGAACAGGGCAGTGCAATGTCCACTCAGAACAGCCTCCTGCAGCTCCCTGAGGCGCTGGTAGCCCAGCACCAGCTCTAGTTTACAGCTCCAGTTATAAAGGAAACAATTACCCTCCACCACCATTTATCTCCTAATAAAGAGAAACTGCGGAGTTTTATAATCTACTTTTCTTCCCCTGGTCAATCTTTACTCCAGATTATGTTTACTAGCTGTTTGTCTCCATTTATTATTAATATTGTCTTTCATTTGCCATCACAAAGATAGACAAGTGTATATGGTACACGGAACCATGGAAGGTTGGAAGGGACCTTAAAGATCATCTAGTTCCAACCACCCTGCCATGAATGCAAACAGATAAAAAGAAAGTACTACCCAAGCTCATCTTCGTTTACCCATTAAAAACACAGAGTGAGAACTGAGTGCTACTGGGATTTGCCTGTTGTTACAAGAGTGGTGGCATAAAAAAACTCCAAAAAGACGGCAAAAGGATTTGCTGCATATGCAATAGAGATCATAGAATCACAGAACGGATTGGGTTGGAAGGGCCCTCAAAGATCATCTAGTTCCAACCCCCTGCCATGGCAGGGACACCTCCCACTAGCCCAGGTTGCTCAAGGCCCCATCCAACCTGGCCTTGAACACCTCCAAGGATGGGGCATCCACACACCCCACCCCGGGCAACCTGTGCCAGGGTCTCACCACCCTCACAGTGAAGAATTTCCTCGTGCGAATCACAGAGGCTGCGTACAACTGCACCTGAGGAGATTTTGTATCACGAGCTTTGATCATTTGGTTTCTCAGCTTTCGTTTTCTTCAAGGATTTCCACAGAAAGCAAAACAAAACTCTAAAACCTGCCAAAGGCCATTTTCTTTTATTATTCATAAGTGGTAGATATTACTAATGATGGCTTCATAAACTGGAGAAAGTTTTCTCAGTCCCATCTGCGTAGTAACATTTTATGAGAGACATATTACACACATTTATCCGGTACGGAAAAAAACGCAACATAACTTTAAAATTCACTTACCAGTCGGGGGAAAAAAAGAAAAAAAGCCATAATAAGCAACATTTGGGAGGAAGGGAAAAGGGGAGGTTGGGAGGAAATGTATATAAACATCCCTGTCCAGGGGATACTCGTTATACACATGCTCCATCTTAATTCAAGCCATCCAGCACGACTCCATCACAGATATCCACAAGGGCCAAGAAATACGTATTCTGCTCTCCTTGGTTTATATCCAGAACAAATCTATTTCACAGAGCTAAATGTTGCTGCTGGTTTGGGAATATTTGTTAAATGGCTATAATGTGATACAGTTAAGTTATTTACTACTTGTGACTGGTGAGAAAATTGAGGCTTTTCATAATGTTACATTTCAAAAAATGCTTTTATGAAAATAAATCGATTGGGTCTTATTTGACATCCTATATTTTTCAGAGGGTAAAAAAGATGCATTAATGTGCTTTTAATGTCATCTAGAAGGGTATGAATGCGAAGTTATTCGTATGGGAGTGGCTACACAAGTAAAGATACATGCCAACAACCAGATAACAACACTAGTAAAACACTACCCATCATTATTGTACGTTGATCTTTTTCCAGAAGAGTCAAAAAACTCGTGTGGTGTAGTTGTAGTGCTTTCCCTTCAGCTATGTCTCCTCATAGATTCTGATCCAATCTATATCAATTCAGAAAATCTCTCTTCAGCTTCACTATTTGTTGGGCTCTGAATTTCAACAGAAAAATCATAGAATCATGGAATGGTTTGGGTTGGAAGGAACCTCAAAGATCATCTAGTTCCAACCCCCCTGCCATGGCAGGGACACCTCCCACTAGACCAGGTTGCTCAAAGCCCCATCCAACCTGGCCTTGATACTGTCTCCAGTGTTGGAGCCTCTACAACCTCCTTGGGCAACCTGTGCCAGTGTCTCACCACCCTCAGAGTAAAGAAATTTTTCTTAATGTCTAATCCAAATCTCCCCTCTTCCAGTTTGAACCAGTCACCCCTTGTCCTCTCACTACAAGCCCTTGTAAAAAGTCCCTCCTCAGCGTTCTTTTTGGCCCCCTTCTGATACTGTAAATTCACAATAAGGTCTCCCTGGAGCCTTCTCTTCTCCAGGCTGAACAACCCCAACTCTCACAGCCTGTCCTTGTAGGAGAAGTGTAACAAAACCCAGAGTTGAAATTATGATGCCAGTAGAGGCATGTATCAATACACCAACACTAACATGTGCCTTACCACACCTATGTTGTTATTATCCAATGCCTCCTCACGTAGTCTGCTTCAGTTCACCAAATTAGAGTAGGCTGTAGCAGGTTAAGCTCTTCTCTAACAAAATGGTTTCATCTACATACAGGATATGGTGTCTTTAGCAATACCACCATAGCTACATGGCTTAACCCAGCCAATTGTTAGTAGGGTTTTATGCAAATATCAAAAAATCAAAAATCACACTTAATCCCGCAGCCATCACGCCACACTGGAAAACAGCTCTTTTTTTAAACAAAAGCTTTAAAAATACTGAATATTTTATCTTATTTATCTGCTAATTCATGCTTCATCCGGATATTTTAAGCAGCTGAGATGGAACCAGGGATGCGTCATCAAATACAATTACCTTTTCCTCCTTTGGTTCATTTAGGACAGTGTTTCTCATGCCTCCAACTGCCGTAATGATCACAGGAGAGTTGCAAGACGGTTTTGACCATCTGTAGTTTGCTGCCACCTTCCCCTTCAGGGCAGGAGACAGAGACCAGCCTGTAGGGACGGAGAATAGTCTCAGCTGAAACTTAATGCTGTCACGCTCCAGGATGAGAGACAGGAATATATGGGTCTGCAGAGGCAGATGGGCAAGAAGAAATCACCATTTTCACATTTTGAGGAGAAAAATTATTTATAACAGCAGCAGGCTTGCCCTATGATGTTGGTTGTTATGGAGAAATAGAGCTAAGCAACCTCTTAATAGGAGTTACTGGTATTTTTGATCGAGATCGCCTAGGTTGGCTTGCTCCTATGTGTGATGGCTTCACATGAGTTCACCAAAGCAGGAGAGTAAAGTCAGAAAAGGAGAGAATAAAGCAGGTCAAGTGTTCATGCCTTCGACTAAAAACCAGTACTTTAATGAGCGAGAACTTTACCAAAGCTCCAGTTTTCTCCATCTGACACCGAAAACAACAGCAGCCTGGCGGTCTCAAAAGTCTTTGAGAGCCAAGGGGAGAAAGCTTAAGGGTCATTTCAAGTTTTCTCTGCGGGGACTGCCACAGAAATGATTGAATGGTGTAACTGGCTGAGCTGCAAAGAAAGGGAGTCCTTTTGATGAAGAATGCTTTCTGTTGCTTCCCCGATGGGTGACTTACCCTGCAGAAATAAGTTGTGTATCCTCCATTCTCTGCTGAAAGTCATTGACATAATTCAGCTTTCACAACCAAAGCTTTTTTTGCAAGTTGGTAAAAATTTGAAGGGATATTGCAAAACAAAGAGCAACTTCTTGGTTTTGTTTTGGGTTGTTTTTTTTTTTCCAAAAGGCTAGTAAACCACAAGAAGATTGTGGCTAAGGCCACAAGGAAGCTCTACAAATGATCTGTTCTTATATTTTGGAGTAATCTCTAAGTGAGCTAATCTTGAAGCTGTCTTATGGCAGGAATCTGTTTGAAAAATGGATAAAAGAAAATCCTTGCCTTCAGCTTGACCACTTTACCATGTCTTAGAGCCTGTACTGTCCTACAGCTTGAGCAGCCTGATAGTTAAGAGGGCATAGAGGTAACGCAACAACTTTCCTCTACAGCTGTGGACGTACAACTGCTCTAATGTAGCTTATATCACTGTCAAAGGCAGATGGCTTCTGATTGACCAAATCCAAAGATTTTAGAAGTGCATGAGCTTGGCCATGATACCTAAGAACAAACCCTAAATTCTTGCCAAGCCAACCCAGAGCATCCTGAGAAAGTGATGGCAAAAAGAATCTGGTCTTTACGCCATGAATTTGAAGAGGTTGCACGGTGGTTAGGAGGAACCAAGTATCTTCCAACAGAGTACAGCACTAATTAGACAGCAGAGAATGAGCCTCGATTATTTACTAGTGCATCTGTTTTCTGAATTGAGGATAACGGTATGAAAAAAAGAGATTGCTTAGTAAATGTAATAGGAAGATCAAGAAGCAAAATAACACAAGACGACACATAATGCAAACTTCCTGAATCATAAAAAAGAACTAGAATATAAAAGTGTAGTGGTCTCAGGCTGATAACTTCTAAAACTTAATGATATCTTCAATATGAAGGTTTAGAGAAAAGTTCTAGCCCCTTCTCCTGTTTATGCACTAAAGATTTCTTAATATTTCTGCTTAAACTCACCTTTGGTTATGTAAAATGACTGAACTGCTGCAGTGATGGACTCCAGGCTGAAGAGAGTGAAGGGAAATGAATAGCCGAGGCATGGGAAAATAGAGCAAATATGTGTCTTAGCACATGATCTTCTTTCACCTTGCTTTTTTCATTAAAAAATGAGAATTTACATTACACGGACAGAGGCTAGACATAGTGTTACTACACTAGGAAAACACAAATCTAACATCTTTAGAAGAGAAGAAAGAGATTTGGGGCTGTCAGCCCGGCTACGCTGGGCACACAACAGTATAATCTGCAAGGACATTCTCTTTCTTTTCCTCCAAGTCTTCAGGCACATGCGTTAAGGAACTACAGAACTCATCTCAGGCTGCGTAGTGAAGGCGGAGAATGTCTAGAGCACTTTGCTGTTTTTTCTGATGAAGTTATCAGAAATGAAGAGGATGAGGCACAGGATTTAGGAGGAGGAAGGCTGCTTCGATGGGGGAAGCAGCTGAAGGAACACAGATTAACTGTGTGATGACAAGTAAATCACTGAAACTAAGTTTTGAAAGATGGCCTCCGATTACATATTCTATATTGTCTGTGTTCCCTGCTTGATCTCCGAGGTCATATTTCAGAAGAACAGAGCAACTGAAGCAGACTAAAATTATTCCCACAGCCCTGGAAAATGCTAAAGAGTCTGCAAAAAAAAATCATGCCATAGACCAGCTACCCTGGCAATCTGAATTGGAGTATATTTTTGCTATTGATGTCAAAATACTGTGCCTCAGCTTCTGAGCTGCAAAGGGAGTGATCCGACATCCTCCCCCCCACCGCACCTCTCCTCAGCAACGTCAGGATTTGCACCACCCCAAATTGCTGCAAAGCAGGCAGAAAGGTGATGAAAAGCAAACAATTTTGCATTTGGAGTTAGATCACAACCTACACAAAGCCCAGAGCTACAGATTAGGGTGACTAGCTGTTAATTTTATGTCCTTCAGGCCTTGTGTTCACTGAATGAAGCAGAAGCCCAGCGTGAAATACAGTGTGTGCACAAGGTACTGTGTATATACTGCTGGCAATAAAGAGTTCTGAAACTTTGCAGGCTATGAGTGCTTCTCTGAAACACTAAATTATTTTAATATAAGTAACATATAATAGACCACAAGAAATTTATCATCATAAGAACGCTGATGACTTGAAGTCTTTGTTTTGGTAAAGATGCTGGTTTAAGTCAAACAGAACTAGTCATATTTGCTTGGGCTTTTTTTTCTGTAAGAGTAGGTTGTTAGACTCTGCTTAATGCTGACTGACTGAACAGTATTAACTGCTGACAGCTGAGATGCAAGTCTATTAGAATTTGGGTATTTCTAGCCTGGAACAGCTCAGGGGTTTAGTATAAAACACGGAGCAAGCTTAGAAATGAACTAGATGATTGATACTGTTTTTCTGAACTGAACACAGGACTGAGAAAATAAAAAATAGAAAGAAAAAAGCTAAGTATCTGGAAAGCTGTGGGTTTCCCCTGATATATTCCCAAACCTCCTGGAACTTTTAGCACGCTGATGGTATTTTCTTCGCTTAATTTGTCAAACTTCAGACTCTGCCTAGCCCCAGGGGCAGCACCACAGTCTCCCTTGAGCATCATCAGCTCCTGGCCAAACCCCAGCACCAGTGGCTTTGCCCGGCAGCAGCAGCCCAAAACGGACTGGTGTGGTCCCATAGCCCTGCTCCATGGGTAACAACACCGAGCGGGGACATGGGATGGCCTCAGGTGGCTACTCCATGGGTGACAGCACAGGGCAGGGACACAGGGCATCCCCACAACCCCGCTCTGTGGGTGACAGCACTGGCAGGGACGTGGGGCATCTCCACGGGTGACAGCACTGGGCAGGGATGCGACATGGCCTCGGGGCCGCTGCTGCCAGGTAAGGTGCCACTAGAGGGTATCACAGCCATGGGAAGCACAAACTAAGCTCAAATCGAGATGAATAAACAGTTTTTCTATGCAAACACCCAACCTTCAGGTCCTCCTCCATCTCCTGTGTCCTCTGCTGAGGCTGTGGTAACATTTTACACCTTTCCCTTTTCTACCAGACAGCGCAAGGCACTGAAAGCTGGTGTTGATAATCCTATTAACAGCTTCTGTGTTTATTACCTGTAATTAAATATTGCCATTTACAGTGTATAAAGTATATGAGACAAAAAAAAGAAAGTTAGAAAGTGGTTAAATCCTGTCTTAAACCTGCAGCCTTTGACAAAAGGGAAAGCATTTGGGTTTTTCCCCTCCTCATCTATTTCAGACTCATGAACATAAGACTCTTAAATGGATTTCACAAAGCATAACATAAAAATATGCAGCAAAGCGCTGAGCTCCTGGCCAGACAGCTATTGAAGATGAGTTTTTTTCTTGCTTCCTTTGACTTCACAAGGGACATCAGGATGGATCCAAACAACACAGGCAGACACCACATCTATCTGAAAGTTCTCAATATTCATGAGCATTTGCTTACCCAGTTCCAGAGTGTGGATTGCTTATTAGCTTGGCTGACATAAACACAGTGGTGGTGGGTTTTGTTTTTGTTGGTTTTTTTAAGTGAATAGCCTGGGTGGAAAGACAACGATGTAATTAAAACAAAACAGGACATGCATGTGTTGTAAACAAAAGGACTGGTGATCTTCTTCATACAAATCTTCACTGAGCTGCCATCTGCTCACTGTAATGAGCTTCGATTTCTTGAGTATTCTCCGTCATTTTAATTTCTGTGTAACACTGAATAAAATGAAGGGAAATTTATTTCCACACGTTCATTAAATTGTTTCCTCATGGAATAAACATTCTTCTAACCCCATTCTGCCTGTCTCAGCCCCCATGAGGTTGTAGTCTGAGACTTCCAACGCAACAACCATCTCCAAGACAGAGCTGTCCCCGCCCCTTCAACTCACCATAGGACTACCCAGCATCAGCACTGGGCAAAATTCGAACTTAAAGCAGGCTCATCACCATTTGTGCCAAATATCAAGATGCCTTGCCCCTATCCACAGTTTGAGGCCTGTTTTAGGGGGATTTTCACTGATCTGCAATCCCAAACCATCCTGTGTCTTCAATCCTAACCACAGCAGAAAAAAGTTGTCTTCTGCTTCAGGGGCACCAATCTCCAGTTCTTACTCTAGCCATGGATCACAACTCATCACATGCAAACATGTGATGACTACCTGGTGACAACTTCATTCTAAACCTGAGAGTATGTATTTTTTCCTAACTGCTGCTCAGGCCTCTATCCTTCCAAACCATATGAAGGAACCAGGTGCAATCAAAAATTCAGTCTTGGTTGAGTAACCAAACTACTTGCAGTCCTGTTTTGGTTCTGCATCTAGGTGACATCCTAATCCTCTCTTGCACTTACCATCACTAACCATGGCTCTACCCAAATACAGGACTGTAGCCCAAGACCATCTTGATCACGCCTTTGATCCAGGACCACCTGCTTCCAAACAAATAGAGAGTGTCAGGCCAGTTTCAGACATCTCTTCTCTTAACACTGTCCAGTCCTGGTCTCGGTTCTTGTCTGCATCACCAATTTCACCTTCTATCTCCAGCCAAAACTACCGCCCTTGAAACTGCAATGTTTTTTATCATCCAGTTTACTTGGGCATTACCGAAGCTTTTGGGTCATAGAAAAATCCTTTAATTTTGTGCTTTAATTTAATGCTTTAATTCCAGCATGACTCTGGGACAATATTCTGTAATGCCTGTATTCCTCTGACCTCAGCATATAAAATGTGTAAAGCTGGGGGTTTTTTTGGCTGAGGATCTCTGACTGGAGCAGGTCATGGTCTGAATCTTTTTTTCATACAGTTTACTCTTGATACCACTATAACCGAACTTTTATAGTAGTAGTAGTATAGTAGTAGTGCGCAATAGGCTTGGCTGCAAATCAGAAATTTACTAATAAAGCATAATTAAAATGAAAATTCCTTGAAGATCAGGTTAAAGTTACCTTTGGCGGTAACTGTTCGTAATTAAACTGAACTAGTCTATTGCATTTTACAAGGCTATCAAGAAAAAGAAGAATAATTTTTAAAATCATACAGGAACCTGTGCTAGGCTGAGTACATCATCAGAGAAAAAGAAGAGGGCGTCCGGTTTAGGTGTGGGTCATTTTTTCTACTCCTATAGAAACAAGAACAACTACACGGAAAGATTCCCCTGGGCACTATGTCATTGCTGCAGACCTGTCTGCTCTCAGCAACTCAGAAAAAAAGATTTATTTTATGTTTGGAAGCCAAGAATTGAGAAAATTTACTGCCCAAGGTCTTCTTTCTTCCACAGGCGTGGTACTAACCTTTTGGATATCTTCAGCTGAGTGAATCTTTCTTGAAGAAACAATTAAATTATGCTGCTGCTGTCCCTTTGGAGGCGTATTTTTTATTTGTGTCCCTTGTGCAGATACTCAGTGAGTATCTTACCATGGATGTTTCTGCCAGATTGATAAGAAGAGTTTAGAGGGAACCAACCTCCTGTGACCCAGCCTCAGAAGCCTCATGTTTTCAGACTGTTTTCTAAGAGCTTTGGAGTAGAGCATGTCATGGAAATCTTTAGCTTTCCAGTCTACTTCCAGTTCCTCCCTGAGGAACTCAGCGGAAGGATGAAATTCTCCACAAGTCAGAATAACTGAAAAACAAAAAACGCTGTGGAGTAATAACTTGCTTTCTGTGAGCTAAAACTTCTTGGGAAGTTTTGGGGAGTGAAGGTAAACCTGGTTCAGACAGTGTTTGTCTTTGGAGAATTAGAAGTTCAGCAGTTTCCCTACCTGGAAGCTTGGACTGTTGGCATCTGCCTGAAGAGGCCAGAGGGGAACATGCTCAGCTGTGAACCTGGTGCCCTCCCAGCTGGTTGGTTTTTTCTGCAAAATAAGCTTGCAGTTCAGTTCTTAAGGCCCATGCATTAAATAACAGAGCTTACACCTTGTTGTTACTGCAGAGTTCGGGGGGGGAAACTGTCTGGCCAGGCTCCTGAACCACCCTCCCCATCAGCACTGCTCTCCAGCAGGACTCCAGCCATGCCCGCAAGGCAGATGTGCCTGGAAAGAGTTTCTTCATCAGCATGAAACTCACTTTAAAAACTTAGCTTTGCATGCACCATAACAATCTTGGGAGACAGGCTTGTTGAATTTTTTTTAAAGAAGTTAAGACTAACAAAATGACCATGGGATGTGTAACAGAGCTGACAAGGGACACCAAAACAGATGGCAAAAATGCTAAAGGTGACTGACTCTTTCAACATGCGTTGATAATGTGTCCTGTCAGAGAAACAGGTGCCATATTAAACACATCACCCGATCTAGGAGAGGTGTGGTAAAGGACACACTGTCCACCACCAGGTAAAAGAAGAACAGGCATTTAGAAGAGTCAGCCTCTCCAACCACCAGTCCTTGGTAACCACGTATCACAAAGAGCATTTGCAGTAACTTTAGCACAGACACATATGTTGCACAATATAATATTTCCTGCCCAGTAAATATGATTCTAAAAGTTTCACACATCAATGTGAGTGTGGAGAAGACAATAATATGCATTTAGACCCCTGCTTCCGTTCAGGGCAGGTCCTGGTTTCCCTGGAAAACCCTGATTTCAGGACCATCTATTGAGCTGCACCCACTGAGAATCTTGGAGTACAATGGAGATGTATTTGTACTCTTGGGGGTAACTCCTGCCTGAAACTAGCCGAAAGAGTGCTAACATGGTACCCACCAAGGAAAAAAAACACATGCGAGTTATACAGTAAATGCATCAACAGCAAAAATCATTCTGCAAGCGCTGTTTGTCACTTCACACTGCATTTAATTACAGTTAAGGATTTAATTAGAATTTTCCTGTTATTCTGCTATCTGGTTTTCTCACTTTTTTTTTTTTCTAACTTGACTGATCGTTTTGTTGTTTCACTGATGTTCTCTTTATACTCTGGACCACAAGCAGCTTCATGCCCTAGGGATGACAAATACTTTTAGGCTTGATTACTTGTAATGATGGATGCCTGTGTTGCAGGTAGAGGAGGTGGGGAGAGCGATCTCTTACTGTGCCCCTTCTCCTCCTCCACCGAGCAGATTTCTTGGAGGCAGCTGCCTGACTGGCACTCTCACCTGCCTGATCCTTGAGCAGTGAAATGTTATTAATTAATGACTTGTTTTCTGATAGTGACTTATACCATATATTTTGCACACCACAGAGATCTGGCAAGAGTGGAATAACTATCATTTCAGAAGAGACCTGAGTGCCATCTGTTATTCCTGGCACCAGCATTTCTTGGGAGGTTAGAAAGGTTGAGGACCAAATATTTTCTCGTCCACTTTTCTCTAAATCATTGTCAAAGAAAAAATGATAAGTTTTGAAACACTCTGCCGCCTTCTTTATCTCTTAGAATACACACGCAGAGGTTACATGTACTTTTCCACAACATGATCTTATATATTTTTTCTGTTGTCTGACAAAATCCATATGTTCAAGGCTCAGACCATCTGTCACTCTTGATTCTTTCGCACGGAATTTTTTGATGTATTTCTCTCATGATTGATTTCTTTCTATAATTGCACAGGGGGGGCATTTGACAGAAGGAATTTTCATACCTCACCACCCCCAGGTAATCTATGTGCACAGGTCTCCTCAGTGACAAAAGACTGGATGAATAAAGAGCTTTCAGTTCGCAAGCAGAGCAAGGGTTGAGTTTTGCTTGGTTGGGTTTTTTCTTTTTTTTCCTCCAAGAAAGCAAAGTACTCCTGGAAAACAGGACAGTAATGAAAGCATTGTCTGCGCCTTCAAGATCAGTAGTTCTTTGCCACAGACAAGTCCCACAGAATTAAGCAACTCCAGATATAACTAAAACCATCTTCCAGGGCTTCAAATGACTAGATTCAAGTGGACTAGCTCACAACTACTGTAAATGTTGGAGACATTTAATGGCAAAGCTGTGGGATGCATGTTGTCATAAGCCTTAAATACCAAGCAGTAACTCTGGTGTTTTCTCTCACCCCTGGAACATGGGTTTATAAATGATCTTCTCATTGCTGGCTGCCTAGCAGTAGAAATGGAAGAACAGAGTGTGTTTCAAATGGGAAGGAAATCATACAGGCTCATTTTGGTTTCTTGTCAGTATTATGGCTTATCAGTAATGAAACAACTATTTCATATTCTATGTGCTGGTAAAAGCATAAAGGGGTTCCAGCACTGCAAAAGAGTTGACTGTGTGTCAAGGGTCTGAAGCCAACAGTGTTAAAATCAAGGAATTGCTGGTTCCTGCTCCCTCTCCCAGCCACAAAGAATGTCCAGTCCTTCAAAGTCACCTCCTGCAACAGAAGACTCTGTCTGCCTTCTAACAGCAAAAGTAAGGTTACAGGGTTTGCATTTTTCCACACCTGCGTAGAACATGACAGTGACAAAAGTCAAATCCAAGATGACATATGCTAGGGGAAAATGTGGTTGTCAAGCAAAAAGTTATCAACAAAGTGTTCCACAAAGAAAGGCACGGAAGAAGGACTTGAAGTCCAAGTGCTTCTCTCTGGAGGCTTCTTGGTTGGGCTGTTTCTCCCATGTTCCACCATACAGAGAAGACAGTATGTGGTTCAAGTCTTAGGAGTGAAGTGACTGACGGGAGGTGCTGGGTAGCCAGCCATGTGCTGCTACACCAGGAAAGCTTAACCAGGATTTCCAATGGAGACTGCAGCTTCATAGCCAAATTGAATTTTTCAGCTCTCCTTTGAAATAGTCACTCATGGAAGGAAAAAAAAAGAACAGCTCTTCTTTTTCTTTTCCAAATAATATTTGTACCGCCACCACAATTTCACTGCAATTTTTAATCAAAACCCTGATTTTAGATAGAAATCTAATTTGGAAGGAAAACGTTTTAAAAGCTCCTCAGTCAGGGTTTTATCACAAGAAACACGCTCAGATAAACACCAAAGGTTATCCATTTCCTTCTACAAGCTATTAGTAATGGTGAAACCCTGCCACAAGTGCTACAAAAACAAACAAACAAAACTCACAACCCCAAACAAACCAAAACTGTTTTGGGGAGTGGTTCTAAATATTATGACAAAAGAGAAAGAAAGTGCTGCTAGAAAAACCCTCAGCTGATCACCACAAAGGCTAACCTCCAAATGAAAGCTTTTTTCCATCAGAAGCATTATCAGAAGAGGAAATTAAAATCATATCACAACCCAAATCCAAACTTTTCCAAAGTCAGAATTTCACATCTCTATCTTCAGGTCCATTACACGACACCAGGGTGTGAAGTTGAGGTCTGGACATCAGTCTGAAACTCACTGAAATAGAAGCCATGAATATGGACAACGTGGGTCTGATGTTTCCATGCAAGCCTACCTCCAGTTTCCATAGGTACCAATTTTGCAAACCCATGTAATGGAGAGCTTGATTGTACCTCTCCAGAGCAATTGCCGCTAAGAGCAACTGAGTGAACCCTGTCGTCTCCATATTGTCATATTTCGCTCTGATTTTCTGCTCTGTAAAAGGGTGTTTTAGTGTCAGGAAGCTCAGAAGAGACAGGGCTGAGTGCTGTGCTTGCCAATTCTGTCTGACAGCTCCTGCTCACAGGTCTTCAAATAAACAATGCTCCCTATCTGTAGTTCTTGACAGCCTGCTCTACCATCTTGTACAGAAAGTTTGTCCTTTTTTTATTCTTGACTGCAAAAATAAGAAACTATACCATAAACAAAGAACTCCCTTACGTATTCTGCTCCACATTATTCAACAGCGTTAGTCACATTAACAGATAAGACCTTTTCAGGCAATCCAATTCTGTAGCACTCTATTTGTTTTCTTGAGCCGTAGCTTTCTCGGAGTGTGTAACTAAAAGGGATTTGGGGTATCTCTGGGAAGCTTTGGTGTTCAGCATTTCTGAACACATAGTTTAGGTAAAAGCAACATTTTGTTCCATGTTGTTTCTCTGGTTTAGGACATTTAAACAGGGTGGAGGGGGTGTTTTCATGTTTTGGCAAGTGTTTCTTGACAGTTTGTTCCTTTACAACTATATTTCCACTATAAAGATGTATTTGGGGGAAGTTGGTAGCTGGCACGAGGTCAAGCAGCAGGGAATAGGTTGATTTACTAGAAATTTGAAAATCATAATGACTTTGTACTTGCATCAAGGTTTGTTTTCTTGCTTAATCATTTTTGGTCGCTCGCAGCATTTAACACGCGCAACTCGTAGAGTTTGTTGGGCACAACAGGAACAGCAGGTCATAAGCAGCGTCCTGGCTGCAATTTCTCTTTCACCATTAATTCAGCAATTTATTTTTCTTTCCCATTTTACTATTAATAAATGTGCTCAGCTTTTCTTTCAAGGTGAATTATGATCCTGTCTGGCCTCAGTGTGGCCTTGTCTTTGACTTTGGTCGTGTTGCCTTAGATGGCTTGGCATGAGCTGCACCCGGGACTACTCGTGGTGCAACAGATGGGCACGACAAACTGTACCTCACCGAGGCCTGGAAGACCACTGAAAAGAGAAAGTCTGAGAAAAGAATATGAGAATAATCTTATGAAACAAGGAATGTAAGAAGCTTTTAATCTTTAGTTCTTTTTTTCAAATATGATCCTCTCGACATTGGACTATTGCAACCCCTGTCAGAAATTGCTCTGTGCTTGCCTTCAGACCCATTTCCATGGGTTCTTGGAGATCTTTTACTGGTATCAATGAAAGCTGTATTTTTCAACTTAGAAAACTTAAAAAATAACATCCTTAACTTGTCATGATGGTATATCAAAGGTTCACAACAGCTGGAGAACTATCCGAGATCTTCAGGATGGTGCTTTGCAAGGAGACAGGGAAAATCTCCTTAGGTTCAGTTTCTGATAATGCTGGAGATGAGCTGTATTTCTTTGGACAAACCCCTTAGAACAAATTTCATGAGCTATTAGGCATGTTAAGAGGCTGATAGGTGCCTAACGGGATTCTTTGAAGGAATTCAAGTGAGACAAAAATATATCCTGCCAAGGTCTAATTTTCCTTTTTTTTTTCCAATATGGGGGGGGGGGGGGGGGGGGGGACAGGGGCAA
>VZZY01009553.1:268765-326318 GCA_013400335.1 Eurystomus gularis
GTACCATGTGTGCTCCTACCACATTTAATACTGATAACTGAGAATCGTGGCTTGCATTGCTCTTAACATAGACTTACATATCAGCTGAGTCTTGGGGTTTTTCTTGCAGTGAATCTGCATGGGATTTCTCATGCAGTAACAATAATCAAATTATAGCTTTTTATGACATAGATTAAATTATAATGTATTTGTTCCTTACTCGTGTTAGCTTTAGTCTCTGTAGAAGCAAAAGAAATTCTTGACTTTGAAAGATGAGCTCCAAAAAAAAATTAATTCTGTCCTTAAATCGTTCATTTTGACCTTCTAGCTCGGATTGCTGGCACTAAAGACCGTGTAATATAAACACAGCAGAAGCTTTCCCAGCCAAAAAAGAAATAACATGTGACTAATTAAGAAACACTAAAGATGATGTTAGTAACACTACAAAACTCTGTTCCATTAATTTCACTTATACAGTAGTACTACATAGTTCCACATTAATAATGAATGAAATCCTCATAATTAACATTATTTCAGTGCAGGAGAACTTAAGGTATATCACACATGATTATATGTCTGATTAGTTCTGTGTGACATTCACAGTCCAGTGGGTAATTTATGATTTTCCCTATCAAAAGCAAAACCAAGCTGGTATATGCCATGAATTGTTGAAAGTAAACTCACGATCTGAATTTGAAACAATCTAAATTATTTACTGGGAATAATGAAAGCAGGAATGAAGGTGTTGACTGTTTCTGTACTAGCTGTTGAGTTTCCTTTAGTTTGTCTCCATGTTCTTAAGCTAAAGCTGGCTGAATCTCCCTCTGGATGTGACTTATTACTCCTAAGTTCCTCCAGTTCCACGCCTGCTTATTTTAATGCAGGAGAACAGCAAATCCTTTCTCTTATTTTTTTAACACTGTCTCTGTACTGCTGTCATCCACAAGATATCCAACTTCTTCAGTAGTCCCAGAGATGCTTCTTCACTCTGAGGGTGGTGAGACCCTGGCACAGGTTGCCTAGAGCGGTTCTGGATGCTCCATCACTGGAGGCGTTCAAGATCAGGTTGAAGGGAGCCTTGCACAACCTGGTGTAGTGGGAGACATCCCTGCCCATGGCAGGAGGGTTGGAACTAGATGATCTTTAAGGTTCCTTCCAACCCAAACCTTTCAATGATTCTATGTTCAAATAAAATGTTAAGAAGTGCTTCACCCAGGTGAGACGCCTGCTGTCCTTCACCTCTGTGAGAGCTTCAGCTCAGCTCTCTGCTCTGACCAATTCTCTGTTGTGGACAGACTGAGTTGCTAGTACTAGGTTCGTTTTCTTTTATGTTCATCTCCATTAAAATGAGGGGAAAAAAAACCCCAAACAACAGATAAAAATATCATCTCCACTTTAGATGTGGGCTTTAGCCTTGCAGCTCTCTTTAGAGTTAATAGGATTCTAGCCTCCGTGTGCTGGAGGGTCAAACAGCAGCATTACCTGGGCATTTAACCACATAAATTAACAGAGAGAGAGTTCTTTCTTTTGGACCTACAAAACTAAAGCTTTTCTGTTACGATTGCCACATCTCGATATCCACAAGAATCCCGCAACTGTGTAGAGGGAAGGTGGCAGGAGGAGAGTTAAGGGTAAATTGGGTTGTCCTGTGGACCCACATCATTTGCTCTCCTAAAACAGGCAACCTACATCTGTACTTTTTAAAGGATAACACAAGTATTTGTCTTGAGTTTAAAGCACTGCATGAGTTCCTCTTGCATTTGTATTTTCTGATCAGAAATGGGACCCAGGGGATGACACTGATTTCATTGAGGAGAAAATAAAGTGTTTTAGTAACACTTTACTGTTTGGTAAACATCATATTCTGCTGTTTTGTTTCCCTCTGCCATGCAACTCATCAGGCAGACCACCAAAAAGGACAGCGCTGATGCTTCCACTTAACGTTTGTCCCAAAGAGTGGACTGATATTGTTTGATGATAACTGGCCAAAGAGAAAGCAAATTTTGTGTTTAAAATACCACATACCAGTCCTCTGCTCACGAGGGACTTCAGTAAAGTGACCGGTGCTAGGTCTTTAAGACCCAAAGGACTGAGATTTATCTTTTGTGACTTACCAATTGGTGCTAAAGTGATTTTACAGGGGAGAATCATTGTGGTGGGAGACTGAAAGGATTACAAAGGCAGAGGCAGATTTTGCTCTCAGTTCTTTCATTTCAGGCTTCCCAGTTGCTGGTGTAACCTTCTTGACAACTACACAAGTTAGTATCAAAAACGTAGATACTGTCTGGGCAGAGTTAAGGTCCTAAAGTAGATTTTTAGAGCCAGGACAGTGCATACTGTAATACTTAAATCAGCTCTTTTTACATTCCTAAAGGAGGGAGAAGTACCTTTGGCTACTGAAATCTGTTGAACACTTTGGCAAGAATCCTTGCCACAGCTTAAGCATTTGTTACATCCCTAGAAGCCCATAAGCAACAAAATACTGAGTCAGGAGCTCCTTCAGATCCCTCCTACATCCCAAAAGGAGACCTAATAGTAAAATTGGCTTAAAAGCCAGAACAAAAAGGACACAACCACATCTTGTAAGTCTCAGAATAAAAAGCTGTAACCTAGTGAAAAGGCTGGAGCCTGCTCATGAGGACCAAGAGAGACACCATATAGGCATGGAACAAAAAGATGGTCCCAGATCAGAGCTTTCTCTCTAAGCATAGAAACATGAGCTGCTGACCAGCCCATTCTTCTCCGACTTCTCCATCAGAAATGATGGAAGAAGGATCCATTTTTTTCCCTTTCAAGGAACAAAATGAATATGACAGGGGTGCTCTTTCTTCCTTCCCTACAGGTACAGCATTTCTACTCAGATTCTACTCTACTCCCACAAAGCTGCAGACAAAACTCCAACCAGACTATCCAGTGAGTATTAAATGACCTCATTCAGCTTTAGAGCTTATGTCTAATTAGACCACTGCATACTCAGAGAACATCCACATCGTGTTCTACACGACCTACAGAACTCCAAAGCTTTATTTAAAAACTCTAAAAGCTGTATGGAGAAACGATGCACTTTGTATTTTTGTTCATTGTTGTCCTTAAGGTCACTCCTTAAGAAGAAATTGTATCAGGAACTGTTTTTAAGGATATCCTGAAATGTCCTCCCATAGGGGGGTGATAAAAACACAGGCAGAATTTTGCCATAAGACGATGCATTGGGAGCGCGGCAAATAATGAAATATAGTAACGCTTTAAAAAAAAAAAAAAATCAGCAAAGAGTCTGTGCTTCAAGTAACATTCCAGTAATAATAATTACATAATAGTTCTACCAGACCAGCAAAGCATCTACAAGGTTTGAAACTGCAAACTCATGAGAAAAAGATTTTCACCTAAAAGCGTACACATTTCTTCATTTTCAAGTCAGCAGGAAGAACAAGAACTAATTTATGTTTACAATCACTCAGTTTGATTAAAAAGTCATACTTCAATAACTCTAAAGATGCGTTTTCTGAACATCCTCCTTTCCATTCAATTAATTCTAAATGATATTTGCCCAGAAAATGTAGAGCGTGTTTAACAGCAATGGAGATAATGCTAAAGCAAGCAATCCCTGGTTAAAACTTGGACTCACTTCTGTCAGCATTCTTGCAAGAACATTGCACCTTGGTTTCCTCATTAATATTGTTCTGCATTAGCCTAATGTAAAAACTAATGTGTCAGGCAGCAGAAATGAGCATGCAAACATAAAGCATTTTACATATGGCGGATTTCAAATGACCTTCTCCATTTTACTTACCATAAAAATCAGTGATTTTCAAGGGCTGCAACTGGGACTTTGCTACGTTTTAAAACAGTGAGCATCATTTGGGGAAAATGCCTCTTACTAGAGTCTGAATACACCAGGGATAGGGACCGGGCTGGGATTTAGGACACTGGTTCTATTTTCACTTGCACCAGTGACTTATTTCATGGGTAAGTTGCATTAAATTGGACATGAGTGACATAAAATGTTGCAGCTCATGCTAACAGACCAGGTATGGATCTCATTTCCAGTATTAGTTTCCCAGGCTTGCCAAAGTAGAGTAAATTATACTTACACAGTTATTAGCTTTAAAAATAAAGAGGCAAAAAATTAGTTAGGTTCTGTATGAACTTCCCGAGGCTTGGGCATTCGCAGCAAACACAAGAGTCAGCATTTGACTCTGTCTGATTGCCTTCACCCTAAAAAGGGGTCTTCTAGGCCTGTGTCTCTCTGACACAGGGTCAGAGATGAATAAGACTGGAAGGCAGCTCAAGGGGTGATTTTGATCCAGTTTTCCATGTTTTCCCCAGGATATTCTGTTGGTCATAAGACAATCTTAGCATTGTACTCATGTCTTGAGAACTGCTAGCACAGAGGTACTTAGACCTGAGGAGCATCTTCCATGAGGGCTTCCCAGCTTGGCATTCATTGCTGGGGAGCTCTCAGGGCAAGGATAGCTCCCTTGATGAGAGAGAAGCTGTGAAAGCACTTCATAAGGAAAACACAGAGAGGAAGAGGGTGTCTGAAGCTGCTGAGAGCAGTTCTACCACCTCTCAAGGCAGGAGACACACAGGTGGCTTAGGCTATGTAGTGGCTCTTAACATCTATTAATTCCAGTGCTTCACCACTCTTCCATTTAGAAAGGATTTTGTGACATCCTGCAGAGCATCGATTGCCTTCCCAGTACTTCTAGAGTTCAGCTAAAAATAGGGCACGATAAAGAATACCCGTGATTTTCATTTAAAAATATTTGCACCTTGGGGTCTTTTTTCCTGGGCAGGGCTTTTACTGCCCACATGTGCAGTCTCCAAAGCTCCTACAAGGGTGCTAAAAAAATCACACGAATAATTAGCCAGTGCAATTGAGCATTTAACACTGCACCTGCAAAGTTTGTAAGCCATGAAAATTTATGGTTTAATAATGTAATATGGGTTCTGTTTAATGTGTAAAATACAGCACTGCAATGGAAACAACTGTAAATTTTCATGGCTAACAAACTTTGCAGGTGTGATGTTTCATGCTTGATCACCCCATTTAATTATTTCTGTTTGTTGAGATCCCAATAGAAGATCGTGAAACAGTCTTGGAAGATGAAATAATTTCATTTAAAATTATGAATATGTAATCTAAAATTGTCCTGCTATGGCTAGAACTGTATTTTAGGTGCCATTACAGAGAAGTCCCAGTAGAATCAAAATTAATTTCAGATTTTGGCATGAGCAGAAACCATGAATTCATGTTCAGGAGGAAGGTTGAGAAAAAGAGAAAAGGATACTCAAATTTTATGTTCAGCCCAATTTATACAATTCTAGATTATACATCACTGTGTGTACCTGCTTCATCTTATTAAGTCTTGTTTCCCTCTTTAATGTTGGTGAAATCTCTCATTTTGATGTAGCCTGGCTAGGGCTTTTAGCTTGAGTCTATCCTCTCATAAACCACAAACACACCCAGTATGTCATAAAACGGGATATATGTGAAAAAAGAATGATTGATTCAAAGGCCATGGAAATCAATAGAAGTCTTTCCATTGGTTTGAATCATTTCAGGACCAAGCCTTACTATTTTCAGGAGCAGAAGCTTGTTTCTTCCATGCTGAAAACATTTATCAGTGAGCAATTTTTCATCTCTGTGTTCAAGTGGTGACTAGTATGGAGCCTGAACTTTGATACCTGCTCCGACAGCAGAGCAAGCTGTGCCAACACCTTCGGTTTACAAATCACTGTCAAGCTGTCAAACCAATCAGGAATTCAAAGCACCTAAGACCTTTTAAATGCTGCCAGTATTCTGTCATGAAATATATTTAAATATTATGAAGCTTTCAGATTCAATGTCGTTTCTTATAGTGAAGCGCTACAAGGAATTTCTAATTAGTGTATTCTGTTCTTTTCCATTTACTGAAACTGCAAAAACTACCATCTTTTAAATCAAATTCTGTATTATTCGAATTCAAGTTTGACAAGAAACACTTTTACCATGGTGAGCATGACGGTTTGCAGACCTTTAGATAACACCTGATACCAGGCTGTCCCTCGTAGGCTGAAAGGCTAACTAGAATTCTCAAGTTGGTCTTTAAATTAGAGAAGAGAGTATTAATATGTTATAAAAACTTTATCTGATGGTTTAGCTAAGGATAAATACAGTTGAGAGGAAATTTATACAGCTCAGGATCAAGGATCCTGGTAAACTGACTTTTTAACTGATTCAACCAAAGACTACGTAGACCTTCTGTACCCCCACACTGCCTCAAGCTCTCTGAAGAATTCAGAAACCGGTAACAATTATCAAAACCACCTAATGATGAGCCAACGTCCTCATCCTCCTTTGTTCCTGTACATTGCTTCTTCCAGTGCCAGAAGAGCACTGGCTGCCACAGGAATTGCTCTACCTCAACCGTCCACCACCAAAGCACCTTCTTAGGTAGCAGAAACCCCTCCAACCCACCCAGCCTGTCTCATGGCAGCAAGACACAGCTTTCAAGCAAACTTCCCATGCCTTGCTTGAGCGACAGCTTCAGAACAGACACCAAGGGCTTCACATATTCCTCAAAGCACAGACAAAAACAAAAACACTAGGAAGAGTTTTCTAACAAAGGTTTCTACGCCCTAAAAAACGTTGATTATTGAATCTTCGCAGAGCAGCTGGAGAAGGAATCTACATTGAGGAGGAATCAGCGTCGTGCTCTCCAAACGCAAAGGACATGTGCTGAAGGTGGAATGGTGAGATGCTGCGAGGGCACTCACGTAGGCATGAGAGAGAAATACAGGAAAAGGGGGGCTAGATGATGCAACAGCAGTGACATTGGAATATTCCTTAGATTTGGTAAAGTGTCAGCAAAACATCAGCCTGCAAAGGAATCACGTGGAGGGATATGTCTGTTAAATTATATGTAAAATTTGTCATTTCCAGCACACTACTTTGTATAAAAATAGAATTAATGTTACAAGTAGATATGGTCAGCTACTAGAACATATTGTTGCATATGGGCAACGAGCACTTGGGTCATCTACGCAAATCTTATTTTAATAGAAACATCTTGCGGACAAAACTGAAGCCCTGACTTGAATTTTACTTTTAGCTAGTCTGCTCCCATCAGCTGCAGCATCCGAAGGGATATTTGTCTGAGTAGCAACTCTGGAAAAGCCAGCAGGGACTAAAGAAATAGAAAATCAAACAAATTGCTACAGTAGAGCCAAGGTGAACGTCTCCCCCTTCTAGCTGTCCACTGCGGACTCCACAGCTAAAATACTGCATAGCGGTAGCTGTTATATTTGCTGCCACATTCAGCTCCAATGGTAATTGCATTTTGGGTTTTGGTGATATAGTGCGATCTCACGATGTACAGGATTATAAATGTAGCAAAGCACTTTGGAAGTGCTGAAATTTTAGAGGCAGAAGTGGTTCCACCGGGATGTTGGGCTGGAGTTTGCTGTTGTATATAACACTTGGGCATGCGATTGGATATAGCTCCTTGGAAGGCCTGCAAAACCCTCGAGATAAATAGCAACTCTAATACTTCAGGGATGAAATATTAGCCACCACTGAAGTCACCAGGAATCTTGCAATTGGTTATACTTGGACCAAGATTCCCCCCTAACCATTCTGCAGCTTTTGAAGTTATCATAAACAAGGGCATTCTGTGGTATTAGGAAAAGACATTACAAGAGTCACAAAATAACCACCCGTGTCAACAACATCTTTTCCCCTGCAAATTTCTGCGCCAGTCCTGCAACAATAAATCTTGTGTACGTAGGAGAAGTGGCACCTTCCCCAGCAGAACTGTTCCAAAGTGCCGTTGCAAGTTCAAAGAAACAAAGGACGTGGAAAATATCTGCTCGGCGATCCAAGCTGATGTCATTTTTCTAGGTTATGTCAGAGGTCAGCATTTCACAGGCTCAGTTATGGTCACCAAAGACATTCCTGAGGATTGATTTATTGTTTTTTTTAAGAAAGGAAAAGCTGTTTCTCAGTTGTTCTCCTTCCTTCTCTTCACTCTGAACTTTTGAAGTGCTGGTAAAGAGAAATTTTGTGTAATTAAGCTAATGTGTTGATTTCCAAAAAGTTACAAGATCGCAGAGAAATATTTGCTTTCTCTGGTTTGTTAAAGACTTCTCTCGCTACCCTGAAAAGCATTTCCAAGAAGCCATTCTAGAGTAAGGGAATTACTCCATTCACTCTCATTCAGGTATTACAATAATGATTTTTTATTTTTTTTTTTTAATCTATCAAAACATTCAGTTCTCCAAAATTGCATGAGATAAAAATAAGTCATCCTATTCATTTTTGTTTCTTGAATCACAGGCTGGAACTTTTCTTTCAGTTAAAGCTTCCACTATATTCTCCTGGCTGGACCTCCTGCTGTCTGTGTTGCTTCATTCTTACTAGGGATTTTCTCCACAATTCGAATAATGGCATTATGTACAAAAATGCAAACTTTTTTGGAAACTACAATATTTTTAAAGCAGCTTTTGCCTCTACCACCTGAGTAGCAGCAGAAAGAGCTCACTGAGCTAGTCATAATAATACTTGCTACTTGACAGAGGCATTGTTTGAAAACATCAGTTTTCAAAGTCCCACATTAGTGGGAGCAGTTTTGGTAAAAAACAAAACAAAACACACACACCCAAAACATCACTAAGGATCAGTGACTGTGGAATTATTTCTCTTTCCAAGTTTACCCTTCTCAGCGGTGTTGCAACTAAACAATTTGACATGACAAGGTGAGGTGAGAAGCAAGAATGTTAAGCACTGGATGCAGTGGCTGGAGAAGATCTTTGCATTAGGTGATTTCATCCTCTCTGTTCCTCAACTTTCTCTAATCCCTTAAGGCAGACACAAGCAGACTTTCCATAATGCCAACCTGCTTCATTTCAATAAATAAAGCAGCCCTTCAGAGCTTTTCCAGTATCTTAGGATATATGGCAAAGAAAGGTGAGAGACCTGCTTGACCATGACTGCCAGATTCTAAACCGGACGTTGGAATCCTCAGGTTATTCACTCAGCTCCAGAAAAGATGTATTTCTGAACACCATTTCAGGCTTCAAAAAAACATTTCTGAAGAAAAGCTCTCGCTACTGCACTGTAAGGGCTTTTTTTTCTCCTTTAATAAATTACTATTTTCCATCAAAAATATCAAAATAAAATATGCTTCAGCAAAAAGCCAGTGATTTATTTTACCAGCTCTGCCTAGAGCAGTGAACCACGCTCAGCGATTCTATTAGTGGGGATACCGGGGAATCATTTTTTATATGACGCGATCATGTCCACAGCCTTCCTGCGTTATTTTAATATCAAACACGCTCCGAGAAACAAGGCCCTGGAGAATCTAATTATAAATGAGTCCAGTTTCCACCAAAGACCCTGTAGAGATAAAGAGGGAGCTGTCTTTCTGCAGTAGCAGGGTTCACAACCTGAGGATGACACTTTCTGCTAATGAAAGTGGATATGCTGGCTCCGAGCCTTCCTCCCGCTACGCCAACAAAGGCATAATAAGGCACAAGGAAAGCCTGCGCTCATTTGCAATATGCCACCAGCATCTCTAGTTCGGCTGAGGAGCGTATGGTAAATAAAAATGCCCTGTGAGACCCCCGAGTTCCAGTTTGGTGTGGACAGGGGGGGGTGTGTGTGTGTACCCTTCATGCCTCCTCTTCTCACCAGCTCAGCTGAGGCTACCGGAGAGCTGACCTTCATTTGGCTACGGATTAAAAGGTTAATTTTTACTCCCCGTCTCATATTTGTAACTGTACTTCCATAGCAGCTGACTTCGAAAAAGAAAAATGCAAGTGCGAGGTGATTTTAATTATTTCTGGTAATTATGAAGAAAGGGCACCAACTGAACTACAAAACATCCCTTATTCGATGTCTTTGAGGACAACGATTGTACTTTTGCTTTCTTTCTAGTACTGCAGCATCTGTGCTTCAGACAAGAAACCCTTAAAACAGCATATCATCTAATGCCTTTTTTTTTTTTTTTTAATTTAGAGTGATGAAAGCCAGGATTTTTTTCTGTGTGCTTGCAGCACAACTACGCCTTTCAAATAAACATCCCCTTCTTTCTTAACTTGCACACATCCCTCTGCAACCACCAGCCCTGGCTTGTGGTGAGTGCAGGGGACATCCCTGGGGTTCAGCTTTAGCCAACTCATCCAGCACAGGTCTTTCGAAACTAGTTCTTTCTTGGTTACCTTCATAAACAAAGAGATTAAAGGCTGATTAAAATACTGCAACGTTCTCTCATATTATGAGCGAATGAGACAGACGTCTGTAGCTCTGGGTATATCAAAACCTGTGTGGTCTCAATTCATGCCGCCCAAAGCACTTAAATTGCAAACACAAAAGCTGCAAGTTAAAATGGCTGTGAAGGATTGTCCCAAAACTTTCCATTTCTCACTCAGTTTTGGCAAAAACACCTTTGGTTTAGAATTACCGCAATGACTTCAGAGCTAGGAAGAAGGTGCGGATTTCCTTTTACCTAGATTAAAAAAGGGGAGTTATTTACTTTTGATTAATAGCGTGAGTCAACGTCCTTCTTAGCTGTTCCAGCGTTGACTCACCATGCAGAATGAAGGTCACCTGAGGTGGCCGGGGAGCAGCCAACAAACCTTCCCAGCTCCCCCTGCTTATGTAATAATTAATCTAAAAAGTGACAAAGCAGGATAACAGGCTTACAGAATGATGATGTTTTAATTTGCTAAAATATTTTTAAGCAGGATTTATTCACCAAGCACCTAAAGATACATCTAAAAATAAATCTAGTGAGCGCTTCTAGCAGCTGTAGGGTTTTGCACAGCCCCATATTTGGCGAGTTGTGGACATGGGCCATCAAAGGAGCCACACAGAAGGTTTTTGGTGTTCAGGAAAGTTCTGCCCTTCTCCTTACAGCACAGGTCTTCTGCACAACATGCAAGAAACCTACCAGAGCTGACCCTTGCAAAGCCGCTCACCCTGAACCCTAATGATAACCACTGAGATATGACATTGCCTTAATTCTTTCCTAGCTGATGAATTAAAGAGGACTTCATTTGTTGTCTCAGCCAGTAACTGGCGTGTGCTGAAGGCAGGATGGTACTTGGGGACGAGCAGCAGTTGCTTACATAAGAATGATTGATAGGAAAAAGAAAGGCAAACTTGTCCTTGGTTCAGCATCTTTCCAGCAGAGCTATTAGTACTAACACCAACGATTTTTCTCGACTAAAAACTTTTAAAGCATCTCTCCTCAAAGAAGCTCCGTGCCCAACTCATACCATGCAAATCATCAACGTTGCAAAACTGAACAAATCCAAAGAATACGTTCTAAGTAATGAAAAAAAAAAAATCTCGAAAGACACACAAGACACTGTTCTCCTCTTTTCCAATTCAACACCTTAATCGCCAGAACTATTGACCTTGGCTCTGCAGAATGCACTCGGTGAGACCCAGATGTACGATGCCTCTCACCCCACGTTTGACTTGGCTGTAAGGCAGGGTGGATGAAGGTGGCTCTGGCTGGGAAGGACCTTCCAGCCTGGAAGACTCCCACTTCATCAGCTACTTAAACATCACCATGTCCCAGATTAAATGAAGCCTGTGCTCAACAAGCATAAAGCAGCACAACTATTTGCAGCCCAGCCCTCACGACGGATTTCTACATAAATAAAATAAAGGGGATCTGCAGGAGCGTAACCCGAGCTTCTCAAGATGATTTGGAACCCTCATGGTGTCCTTAAGTACATTTTAAGACGAATATTTTTGTGAAACAAAAGACAGATTGCCTTTAACCTCTGTGTAGCTAAACGGAGGAGATGGAGGGCAGATGCGTTATTGATTTACTCACACAAAAGTCGCGCATATCTCACTCCATTAGGATTTTCCATTGCAGTAGTTATTTCGAGGTAGCCAGCTCGGTATTAAAAAAAAAAACAAAAACACAAAAGCCAACCCCCCCACCACCACCACATTCTGCCCAGTCTTCAGCCAAATAAAGGTCGTATTCATTGAACCTGACAAAGAAATTATTGCCTTCACCTCGGATAAAACTCCAGCCCAGTGAGCTGGGGAATTCCAGGCAGCAGAGGAGTGAGGATACCTGGTGGGGACAACCCTGGTCCCAGAAGAGGGCCAGGACAGCGAGGCAGCAGCAGCCACCTGAAACCTTTCCCTTCAATTCCATCAAAAGTCTAGACCTCCAAGGAATCAAACGCATTTTTTATCCCTGGGTTACCTTTTTTTTTTTTCCAAGCCCGATTGCTCCTAAACTCCCACGATGCTCCTTCTCGTGCGGTTTTTTCTCCAGCACCCTTCGCCTGACTCCAGCGCTGCGACTTTTTGCTAGGAAGGGGGGGAAAAACCAACCCTGGATCATTGAAACAAAGAAATGACCCAAGGGCAGAAGGAACAGCCCCAGCTCCCCCCTGACCCGGCATCCCTTGGGAGGAGGAGGAGGGGGAAAAGGAGATGGGGGAGAGAAAAAAAAAAAAAGCACCATCTCTTCAAATGTCCTGGCTCCAACTGGGTGATTTCCTCACAGGATGCTGTTGGCATGTGGCTGGTGCTTCATATATACACACACATATTTTATTTGAATACATTAATTGCATACTAAGGTGTATTCTATATTTTAATCCATTTTTTTTTTAAAAAAACTTTAAAGAAGAAAGTGCAATAAAAGGTGCTGGGGGATGGAAGCAGCACTGGGCCAGCTGTCCCACTTAGTTGTGGGAGTATCACACTATTTACTACCCTGAATGGCGTTAATTAATGTTTGCAGCGGTTTTAATCAATATCTGAGAGAAAAGCGATAATGAAGGCAAAAGTTGTATTTCGCAGGATTTTATTGTTACCGAACGTTAAAGATGAGGTTGGATTAGAGAATGAAATGGTTGTTAGCAGTTGACAGGGTCTGCATGGGTACAGCCAGTGCTCCTATAATCGAGCCTTGAAGTGGTAACATTTTTATTTCTTTTTTCCCCCGCCAGGATGTGAGCATTTAAACGGCAGAATTAGAGCTCTTTTTGTGATTCCCAACAAAATTGCCTTCAGACTGATGGAATTCAGTCTCCGGGCAGGTAGGAGCCACCTCCACCTCTCCCCACCCAAAATGAAGCAGCTGCAAAGTGGAGGGTTGATGGCTCATCATCCTTGTTAAGGACCGTTCACAATAGCTGTTTATTGAATAAGCACCTCTGAAGAGCCTGACCTTGCAGCGAGCTACCTGCAAGCATCAGATACCATCCAGCCGAGGCTGTAATCCCTGCAAGAGTTGTGGTCGGGTTTGTGATATAAAGAGAATCCTCGGGAGCTTGTAGCAGAGCATGAGTTTATTCATAGCTTCTGCACAACCTGTAGCCCATAGTAGAACACTGGTTTGTATTGTGTAGTTACGCGTATTTGCTTTGAAAAGCTGAGAAAAATGCATGTTTCCAGTTGTTAATCCTGCTGCACCCCACTGAAAACGTCCAGTCATGGAGTTTCAGTCAACCCCTTCCCAAAAATCACACTTTCTTTTCTTATTTACCCTTTTTTAAACTTTATTCACTATTTACTTATTATCCTACAAGTATTTGTTATTTAAAATATAACATATTCTCAGGGTTTTTTTTTTTATTTCGTAATGATAGAAAGTATAAAGCTACAACGCCCACACTGTTTCTACATTTCACCTTTGCTATGTAACACAAACTCCCCCTTAGAGCCTGTGGCAACAACCTGCTGGAGAGACCACGATGGTCACACTGATGGACACAACTTCTGCTGTAATGAATTAAAAAAAAAGAAACCTCCACCTATTTTCTTTGTCAAGTACAGCCAAGCGAGGCAGTGGCTTCCAGTGATGGGTGCTTGTGCAGAGTCCCCAGCTCCTGACCAACAGAAGTCAGGGTGTCCTTCCACCTGCAAAGAGGTGATGAAAGACAACACAAAACCTTGGCTGTTTGTCCTCACCTGAGTCTCCAGGGGTCAGATAGCCATCTAGTAAATCCACGTGGTTCCACGATGCTGGCTTTCCCTCTTCATGGCCAGGAAGCCCTGGAGGAACAGGCCTCACCTGGAGGGTACAAATCCTGCCCGAGGGTGGCTTTTATCTCTCCAAAGCAGATGCTTCTCTTTATCTCTGTGCAGCATTCAGTACACCAGGGACCCATTCCTGGTCAGGCCCTTGAAATGCAACAGCCATACTCCAGGTATGGGACAGGAAAGAAGAAGAATATACACAACCGATAGCGACTTCTGGGTCTTAAGCAGAAGAGAATATTTAATGTCAAGGGAAAGGGTAACTGTGGGGCATAGAAACCCTTTATATAAATAAAAATCACAAATTTAAATAGCAACGAAAAGGAGAGATGAAAAGGCCTTCCTTTGTGGTAGCACCAAAGACACCAGGACTCATTCCCACCAATTCTGTTTTACACAAAGCATAGTGATGCGTTGTCTCCCCGGCAGCCAGCAAACTGCTAAATAACACTGACCCTGCCGCCACCAGTGCCTGCGCCAGCCTTTGAAGAGTCCAGATTTCCCTTTCAGGGGGTTGCTACTCTTTAAATGGCTGCTACATTATGTGATTAGGTTCAGACAATATCCTAAAGCACTTAATTTAGCAGTCATCTCGTGGCATATTAATTAAGGCTTTGGGTCAGTTTTTTTCTCCTTTCAAGAGCCTGAGTTGTAAGACAGGTACATTAAATCCCTCGTGAAACTCAAATTTCCCTGACCTTTTCTTTCTCTCCTCCCAGCCAATCGTGCTCCTAATGCCCCACCAGGTCCTCGATGACAGCAAACACCCAGCAACAGCTCCTGACCTTCTCAACTGACCGACCAAAATCTTGGTGTGGCCAAGATCCACATTACAAATCTCAGAGCACTGAAACTTTTTATGAGCAGTTCCGAGGCTGGTGAGAATGACAGCTTCCAGTTGCTGTCTGATGGGACTGGGCAGGACTGGGCAGCCCACTGCCCATCACTGGAGCAGGGTAATTGCATCCTTGGCCAGACTGCTTGCTCCCATAGCCAGAAATTCAGATTTCCTAGAATGTTGGTAGAATGCAGGGAAGACTTACAGATCCCCGTGATCCAAACATGATTTTTCCTTCTGCTCAAGACAAAAAAAGGATTATTTTTTTTTTTCATGCAAAATGGATCATGTAAAAACACCTACAACACTTACAGTATTTCCAGTGGGCATCTTTTTTTCCCCTTGGAGCTGCTGTGGTCTCCTGGTGGGGCTGGAAGAGGCTGGTGGCCCCACAGATGTGGGGAGCACACGAGCCCAACAGCACCGGGCTGCCTGTGCAAGGGGTTACAGAGGGTGACAGTATCTAGTGCTTAGAGCTGTTAAAATAGTTGTCATTTCTTCCCTCTTGTTAAAAATTGACAGTAATATTTTTAGCAGGATCTCCTTGGCTCCCAGGTGTGCCCAGGGCTTGTGACTGCTCCATTTACAGTCCCACAAGGAGGTGGGCGAATGAGGTCTGTTAATTGCTGCTGTTTATACCTTTCAGCGCGCAGCCCCGTGGCTACGATTGCTGGGCAGAGTCTGTGGTCTCGGGCTGAAGACACGGAGTTGAAGGGAGCTGAGGTTAACACACCCAGACTGGAGCTGAGATGTTCCCCACCTGCCCGGCAGCATGTTGCTGTTGTCTCTGCTCAGGAGCACGACACACCCAGAGCCCTTTGCTAGATTTCAGGTTCACTTTTGCACGTAACTACTATTTCTAGCTCAGCATTGACACCCTGCCTCAATGGTCCTTGTGCTTCCCGAAGGTTTATGAAAGGTGGCTGCTACTGGAGGTATAGAAATTTATATTTACTTTGTGGGGTGTGACACTTCGTCTCTGACAGATCGTATCAACAGCATGTTTTTCTGCATCTCATCTCTTGCACAAAACAAATGGAGTCTTTCAGAATATGTTTCAAACTCTGATCGAATTTTTTGGTTTATCTGTTACTGGAGTGGCGGCTGGGTAAGAGAAGAGGAGCAGCTCGTCCACATTCACGGGCTCAGCTGTGTCTGCAGCTGCTTGTCCATAACAGGAGGCACAGAGCAGGGAGCCCTCGTTCACAAACAGAGGCTGCCTGGATAGATCAGGATGTTATGAACTGAGAATCTGGAATGGGAATTCTGCATCCTGTAGCTTAATTTTGATAGATTTGTGCACATATTGCCCAGGGTTGTGGATGCTCCGTCCCTGGAGGTGTTCAAGACCAGGTTGGACGAGGCCCTGAGCAACCTGGTCTAGTGGGAGGTGTCCCTGCCCATGGCAAGGGGTTGGAACTAGATGATCTTTGAGGTCCCTTCCAACCCAAACCATTCTGTTATTCTATTATTCTATGATATGGATCTGTGATTTCTGTAGTAAGAAATCTTCCTGCAATTTTTCCAAGGTAGCAGCTTATCCCCAACTCATTTGTGCTTGTGGAAATTTGTGCTCATTCTAACAGGATTCCTGGGTCTCCATCAAAGCTGATTAATTACCCCACACTGGGGAGAGGGCAGTGATAAACTTTTTTTAAGATGGCAGTTAATATATTTGCTGGGTTTCAACCACTCTTCTCCAGCCTGGGATACCAAATTAATCGTCACTAAACATTTACTCTTATGATCACAATTCCATTGTCCATGTGAAGAAAGAGAACCCTAATATCAAAGCAGCTAATCCTACAGTCTTTTACCTCCTGAGGCCTCTCCCAGACAATTCCAGCAGTATCCTTATTAGTGTTATATTCGTCTGCCGGGAGATGTCTTAATTTACATATCTGCATTGGCATACAGAGTGACAGAACAACGGGGTTTCTCTCCCTCACCAGGAAGATCCTCTATGGGAGGAAGCTATAAATAATAGTGCTTTAAAGAATTATCTTCTCTTGTTTTTTTGTTTGTCCACTTCATGGCCTTTACAAGAATAGCTGCCTGTTATATGGAAAAAGGACATATTTTATTTTAAAAGTCAGAATCTTCACTTTATGTCATTGCAGTCATTCTTTGGGATAAGTACTTGGAAAAACTGGGGTTTGAGCCTAGAGTGATAGCATGAGCACCTTTCTGTGGTAGACTGTGTGCAAGATGCTGTACAATAAATACCAGGTAAAATGAGATCGTGGGGTGTGAGTACAACTACCTTTTTGCCTCTAAAGTTGCACATTTAAAATATTTCCATTTTGAAATGGTGCTGTGTGGGAACTGGCATTGTTGAAGCTGGTTGTGCTATTTCTTAAAGGAACGGAAAGGTTTCAGCTTGGAAGATTGCTGTTACCTAATAAATGACTGAGTCTTCTGCCATTTTATAAAAGTGGGAGGGAAAAGGGTGTAAAAGAGTCCAAGATGGAGTAGGTTATCCCTTCTATTAACAGATCTTCCTGCCTGAGTTTCTGCAGTTTTATACATGGAGAAACAGTTCCATTCAGCAAAAGTGGAAGAAAAATTAATTTAAATATCATATTTGGTTTCCAAACTGTGTTTTAGTTTAAATCCTGGACTAAGTCTGCTTCAGTGACTGTAAAAAAAAATAGTTCAGCTTTCTTAATCACCTACAAATGCAAATGGTGAAGAAGGAATGAAAGAAACTTATTAAAGCAATGTTAAAATCCCGCACTTCACCCCTGGAGAGGCCAGAGGTGCTGTACGTGGTACTCGATCCTTCTGGCAGGAGCTGCCTCTTCCCATTCCTTACATGCAAATCAACAATCCTCACTTCTGTCAGTGCAAGCACGTGAGGAACAGAACCTTCTCCCATGCTGTTAGTTATCTGCCAGGTCATTTTGACAGTGTAATTGATGAACGTCTGATTTTTATTAAGTAGCTCATCCTCTTTCTTCTAAAGCTAACAGTGGATTGAGTTCAGTGCCCACACTCAGGTATTTGCCCGAGCCTCTCCTGCCTCACAGTTACCGTCATTTGCAGCGTTAATTTAGCTCGGTAAATTGTCCCAACAGGTACAAACCGGAGTCAGGGCTTACACCTGCCTTCTGCTCTCCAGCACTGCCTGTTAAGATAGCCACGCTGCCCACAGCACATGGTAGGGTACATACTTCTCTGGTTGGTCTTCCCCAGGAGGGTAGCAGGGGAAAGACTTGCTGGTTTGAATGCGCTCCTGCTTGCACGGTGATTTTGTATAAACAGAACAATGCAGCTTCCTGAGTGGCAAAAATACCTAATATAATCCCTAATTTACGTCAACAGATTGGCACTGTCAGTGTGTAGTCCCCAAGAAAGAGTCCTTTCCCCGCCATGCAAGGCCACCGAATGTAGAGTTGAGATATCTGCTTTATTAGATTCTGCAGAAACGGGTGCTGGGAGATAAATTGCAAATCCAGCCCCATGTTAGCTCAAAGAGCAGCAGCTCATATACGGTACAAATAACACAGAAACTGCATATGATTGGTTAGATATTTGACATCAGGTCTTTGTACACGTGCTCCATCGATTACCTAATTCTTTATACTATTACCCAATTCATTAGACCAGGGTGGTCCTATATCTACATTTAAATTCTCCTCCTAGAGGTGTGGTTTTTAGTATTAAAATCACCCCACGTTATGTCGGGGACACCTCGTATTTTGATCTTAGTCCAAATCTGTCTCTGGTTTATGTAAATAACCCGTAATGAGGCATTATCTACAAAGGCTGACAGAATTTTACTGTCTTTAATACTGCTCTTAATTCCTGTGTCTTGTTTCTGATTATTTTTACCTTTGAGTTCATTCCATCCTGTAATCTTAAGGGCCTTCCATTCTCATCCTGGTTTCAGACCAGTTCATGCTTATTCAGCCTAAAAGTTTTGAACTTGATCCTTCCAACATCAAATGTTAGATAACATCCGATGCATAGTCCATGCATGATGCCTGGGGCTGCAGGACACCGAGCCTGCTGAGAGATACCAACTGAGCCTGGGCATGAAGAGGATGGTACTTACTAGATCTGTAAGGCAAAATCTCATCCATAGGACTTGCATTTCTTCACAAAGAGAGGCCAAGAACTTCACGAACAAAGGCCAAGAACTTCAGGACTCTAAAGCTGGCGCTACAGGACCAGAGCATCAGTGTATCTTCTCCTCAAGGGCTTTTTCCCGGTGCCTGTGTCCGTGTGGATGTCATATGGCTGTCATCCTCCAGTCCCTGTAAGATGTCAAGAAGCTTAGTGTGTATCAGAGCAGCTGCAGTGAGTTGATATGAAGCAATTTCTTCTCAGGGGTGGAGGGAGACATTCTTGTTTCGGTTCTTGCCCTCTCATCTAGTGCGCGAGTGTTCTCATCCAGCTCAGCCGGTGCTGGATGCAAAACCCCACAACGTTCTGCTGATGATGGCAGCTGGCCCTGGGCCAAATTGCAGTGTAGCCTCAAATTGATCTCAGAGCTGGATACTACATCAGGCAGTCTGCATGCGTCCGCCGAGATTGACATCCGAGATACAGCACCAACAAACTGCCATCAAGATGTGCTGATCACTTCATCTCATAGGCACCACCTTTGCGGTGGGTAACAGGGATTTAATACCCACTATTTCTTTTCCTCTATCATGCAGTTTTCCTCCTCACAAAAGTGGCAGAACCCGTGTGTTTTTCTCTCCTGGTTCTCTATCCAAAATCTTTATGGCTGTAGTTCCATTTTTGTTTCATCTAACACCAAAGCACAAGAGCTTTTGGAGAGGGGATGGTGACAATGCAAAGTGTACAACATGGTGCAACAGTTTAGAAAAGGAAACTGATCCAGCTAGATCTGTCAACAGTCAAAATTTCATCAAACTAGGCTAATAAGGAGATTTGGACAACATCAGCACTAGAAATCATGTTTTTGATGCATAAATCTCATGGGATTATTTCTTTCTGTGGGTTGTATGAACCAGAAGCTCTGATTTCCATGGAACCAATGGCTCTTTCTTTGCCCCAGGAACAGCAGGTTTCCAGCTCAGGGTCTTGGAGGTGCAGTTTCTGCCATGAGGACATCTTGCAGTGCAAAAGCCTTCGAGGTATAGGTATCTCCAATATTAGCAGAGAGCACGCCTTTAGCTTTTCCCTCTTAGCTGACACTTGAAGTTGGGCTCAAACACACATTGTAACCTTTAAAAAAACAGCAATTACCTGGCACATTTAAGGGAAAGAGAGAGAAACAAGTGTTATTTTCCCAGTGAAGAATCAAAGAACTGAAATCCTTGTATATTTTGATTTTTCTCCAGCTTTCTCTAACCTAATCCCTATGAAAGGACAGTAATCTGGGCAAAACAGAGAAAAAAAAAGCCTCTTGCTATGTTTAACTTCCATAGGGACAAGGAGGGAAAGGAACCTGAAGCCAACAGCCTGATCAGCCAAAGCCTTTGGCTCGTCTCCGAAAGGTAAATATGTAATGTGAAGGAAAGAATGAGTCAAACACATATGTTTTCATATCATTTTGAGAGACTCAGGGTGTGTAGGGGGCTGGAAATATCTAAAATTAATTGTAGATTCCTTGCAGAATAGCAAAGGGCTCCCTGCAGTGTCCACTCTCCTTTGCTGAAGGGCTGAAACGGAACCTAGCCCTTGATTCAGCGTTTTCTTTGATCCCTGGCTTTGCGGTGATTGATCACAGCAATTTCTCTCACATGAACAGAATCCTTTGGATAAACTCATTTCAGGCACTGAGGGCTATAAATATATTACAGACCAAACAGTCATGTTCTGCTTCTAGTATTTAAACTCATATTCAGTAGGGTTCAAAAACACTCGTATAAAAGCAACCACGCTGTTTTAAGACTTCTGGTTTAATGAATTTCTGAGGAAGAGGGTCCTGTCTAGCTATGGTTTAGTGACAGGAGGACATTGCACTACACGATATATCAGAAATTTTGTAAAAATAGGACTGGAATAAAGAGATAAAGCACAAAAAAAAGTCAATATATTTACAAGTGTGTTTGGATTTGTGCAGGCAGCCAATAAATGTCTGGGTCATACAGCAATCCAGATGCTGCCCTGTGTAAACCTTGTTTTCTTCCTCAAAGATAACAGTACCTAGAATTTCACGCACATGCCATTTTTCTTGTACACATTTTATGAGATCAGTTAAGGTCAGATGCCTGACACACCTAAGTAATCATATGACCATTTGTATCTGTCTTTGTATCCTCATTTAAAATGTCTTATCTGACCCTTCACTCACTTTGCCAGTTATCAGCATCTCCAAACAAGATGAGAGCCTATCCAGAGGTGAAGTTCATCCACGCTCGGGAGGATGCATCTCTAACCACCCCCAGGTAAGGGACCACCCATGGTTTTAATCTGAATTATGATCTGGAGTTTCTCAGAGTTGTTCTTCTCTCCTCCTGTATCGTAATTCCTGCTTATCTGATTTCATTGCAATGATTTATTTCAGGAGGAGATTGATCTAAACTTGGAATGGAAAGTTGCGAGAAAGCTGTGTGCAGTTAGCACAGGCAGCAGAGAGGGCATCTCAATTCTGAGCCAGGTCTCAGCCATAAGTTTTCCATCCTCCTTTCCTATCCTTAACTTACCTATTAGCATATTCATTAAACGCATTGTGGTGGGCATGCTGACTGCAGCGCGCTCACGCTGGGCATGAAATCACGAAGCTGCAGTTCATCTGAGTTTGGATTAGATTAGAAATTAAAACCTCAGGCCACTCTCTTTGAAAAATTCATGGAAGTTCAAATATCTCTGGGGTGAACCTGTGTTAACTTACTATTACTTTGTGTTGCAGGTGTGCAAAAGATACCATCGTTCAATAATTTATGTGCGAAACAAGGGACTTCTCTTTTTCTAATAAAATTGCAGCCTGAACTGTATACACTGACATCCTGCTGATCTCCTCAATAGCAGATCAGTGAGCGGAAGGTAATTTCTGGTGGATCAGGTAGGAAAATAGTGTTTACAAAGCATGGAGAACCACAACTGCCAAGCTTCAGGCAACCGTGCCGTGCTGCGTGATTCCGCCTCCTAAGATCAGAGCACAATATCTTTCATTGATGCTTGCATTCTCTTTGTTAATCCTCTTGGTAGCATTAAGAGTTTCTGGCACCTTTGATCCTGACAGCAAACATTGGACAAGAAACTAGAATAATAGAGCAGAATAGGCAAAGCTTCCTAAATCCCAGGAATCCCTTGGCTTTGGGATAGCGTGAAGGGCAGGGAGTCACACTAGTGACAACCCTGAGCACGTTGGCAAGTAGGATCTTTCCTCCATTTCTCCAACTCTTAAATATGTGAGAAAATAGACGTTATGCTTTCTCGGAGTTGGAATAACTTTTTTCTCCGAGGATATAAAATGGAGCATAGCAGAGCAGCAAACCTTCACCTACTGTCCATCAGCATTTTGCCGCTGGCTCCAGGAGCACTCTGCCAACAAGGACATGGATCAAGGAGATGTTATCCCATTTGGTGGCCACCATGTCATGCTGGCAGGGCCTCTAGGCTCGGTCTCGCCCTTGGAGACGAAGGGGTCAGCCTGTCTGCAGGAGATTCCACAGCTCATGGGCTGGCCAAGTTAGCTTATGTGTTTGATGAAATGATTCATTTGTTGGCATGGCTCTCTCTGGAGTGCCAACAAATGAGCTCGACCAAATATAGTCACTTTACGAAGAAACGGAAACTAATCCAATTTTAAAATAGACCAGAACAATTTGAAATCATGCTCGTTTACTGTGTAAACACTGACTACAATTAACTAAGCGTTCTTCACTTTGGGGAAATACAAAGTTATGGATAGACGGGGAGAAATTCTGCTCGGTTCGATGGTTCCAGGCAAGCATCATGGTGGTAAGTAACTGTCATTTTTACAGTGATACTGAATTAGTGCCCTTTAGAGAACCGCTGGAGAAATTCAAATTAGAAAATAATCAAGAGCCTTGGTAATGTGTACATATGGTAATATATAATGTGTTACACAATTAAGTCAATGTTAGTTCAAGGAAAATCTTTGAAAATCATTCACTGCTAATGTAGCACCAGATTGCGGTACCACATAGCCCCCAATCCAGCCTTGGCCCTTCATGGCACAATATTCATTTGAACTCACACAACTTTGTGCTACATACAAAGTGGGAAAACTTCACGGGGAAAAATGCTCTCTTTTGGATGTATTTTCTTAACCCAAAGCAGTTATAAATCCCCCAGCTCCCAGCTGAGGATCTAATAAAAGCTGGGCAGAATCCTGGGAGCATGTGGAGGGGAACCCATGCTGGCCAGGAGCAACCACCACGGGCTCGGGTCCTCAACATCACCCTGGGTGGGGAGAGGTGGCTGAGCAAGATCAGGAGTGAACCGTGCAGCATCTCAGGTTTGCATCTCCCTTCCCAACTGCCCACTGTAGATAAGCAGTCTGAGGGGAGAAGACACGTTTTAGGGCAGAAAGAACAGTTTTCAAGCAAGAATGAGAACAGGCTCTCGGCACAGGATGGTGCAATACAGCAGTGATCTACCCCTGGGCCAAAGGCAAATATTCAATCATAACTTAAAACGTGTCCAGGCTGATTTGAAAAATAAGTTTAATTCCAGAACTGGGCTCTTTTTCTGTCTTTCAGCTGCAGAGGTTTTGTGATTTGTACTAACCTTGAAGATACAAAACAAAATATGTGCTAATGATATTCCTATCTCCCAGCTGGTGTTGGCAACTCTTTTACTGCTCTGCAGGACAAGCGCAAGTACAAATGCAAATACCAGAACCTTGTTGAGAGCAGAGTGTCCCACATTTCAGGCTAACCATTCGAACTACAAGACATGTAATAAAACAGTTTCTGCTCTGAATGAATAATTGAGCTGCTTCTGTGGGGAGGCCTCTAAAGAGCCATGTGGCAGAATGTTTTTTAAGGCACTTATGAAAGCCATCCCACCTGGAAACCATCCCACACACAGAGCCCATGTTGCTCTTCCTCTCAGCTTGGTTTAATTGCTCGTTCCATGTCTGTACCTAAGCTGAATGGTGAAGAAATACGGCAGGCTACATCAAATGCTGTAATTATTTTTAAGGTAGAGCAAGACTTCTAAAATCATGAAACTCCATGAAATGCCAGTTGGGCAGTTTTTTTGTTTGAGTATTCCTTCTGTATATTAAAATTCCTTCCAAGGATATCAGAAAGAATTTAACAACACATTAATGCTTGGTTCTTGAAGCAATTAGGTAGCACATGAAAGCTCTGCTGCTACATCCTCCACCACACAGCAGCTGCTGTGGCTCCTTGCAGTGGACATCTGGGATGTCCACCCCAGAAATTTCTTCCTTAGGCAGGCAACCCCACCACTGGCTGTCTGCTCCAAGCCGGGGAGACAGGCCACAACAGAGAATAATTTTGACATTCTGAAAAACATTTTGAGATGAAAAAAATTCCCTGTTTCTCCTTGGGAGGTAACAGTGAATAATAACAACAACAAAACCAACCAATAACGATACTAAGAACAACAATAATAGTAATACTGATGTTGGCAGTATTGGTGACATGTCAACATTTCCCAGTATAAGATGTTTTGTCAGAAAAATCCAATCACCTGGGTGTTTATCACCAATATCGATCGAGCTTGAAAGTCTTTTAGTGGTGCATCAGGCAGCTTGGAGAACTCACAGCCTCCTACTCCCATTTCAGCAAGTGAGCTCCGAGACCGTACAGTCTATCCAACTCTGAACATTATTTATGCTACAGTCAGAGGAAAGAGGTAAGTCCCCACGAAAGCCTCCAAAGATTTTGTTTCCTGAATACAGACACAAAGTTAGACAGGGATATTTCACGGCATCCTTGGAGGACAGCTTCCAAGGACCAAATGGGAAACCGAAGCAATGAAGCCAGGGGAACAAATCCCACTATTTTTCTGAAATGTACATATAAAAGGTCCTACCTGATACATGCAGTGTTGCTTTTTCATTCTAGCAATATGTCTGTTTTGCTAGATGAAATGTTCCTAGAGTGAAGACAGGGAGTTTAGCAGTGGCTCACAGATCTTGTGGGAATTCAGCTCACACCATCGGTCGGATTCTTGAAACAGATCTTGTCTCTTGCTCTCTTGATTCGAACTTGCGTGGCTAACTTGTGCCTGAGGAGCAGATTTTTCAAACATCTTTGTCCCAAAGCTTCAGGTTATCTTTGATATAGCCTGGGCCCAAACCACTCTGTTCCAGAATACAGGAACGGAGACCTTGACTCTTCTTGGGAAGCTGGTAGTTATGTTGACCAGCAGTCCAGGAAAAGGACCTTCTTGTGAAGAAGAGGACACAGCTAGAGTACTAGTTAACTTTTTTTTTCTTAAGTGTTTGCATATTTCTATTTAGTATGCAATTTTCATACCTGAGCCGTCCAAACCATTTAGATTGCAACTTTCTCATCTGGGGCTCACCATGTGTTCCTCTGTGTCATAAATTTATAATTATAATACTTAAGTCATGCGAAAGGGGAAATGAAGTCAAAATACAGTTTTATTATTCATGTTACATGTCGTTACTTTGTATTACTTTGTCTTTAGGGCTTTTAAAAGTGATTTCTTATGGTTGTTTAGGGGGTGGAAAAACCACGAACATGATCAAGCTGAACTAAACAACAAATGCTGGAGATGGAACAAATACCCCCTACTAAGATTGACCTGTTTTGCACTTCAGGAAGGTTCTGTCTTATTCTCATCCCTTTCCAATGGGCACAGTAATGTGGTTTTGACATAATTTGTGCAGAGGCCACCTCCAGAGGGGAACTCTTTGAAAGGAGCGTTGCTCTCTTGTAGAGGAAAGGCTGATTTGTTGGAACCGTGCACTGTACATCAGGACCTCACCTCCTGGGAGTGACGTTAACTCACAGCAGGATGGAGGGATGCCTGAGTTACTGTCATGCTTGTGGTTATTTGAGAATACAGTAACTATCCATCATGGAAAAATGAACCTCTTTTGAACCAAAAAGGAAACCAAACATTCAAAAGAACAACACATGAATCAAATATGCTCTTCCTCATCCTCAGTGCTGTCATTTGATTTAGGTGAGGCAGCTCCTTCCTTTCTTTATGACTTGCTGGAAATTATGTAATTTTCCCCCAGAAAAACTCCCATTGAGCTTTTTCTTTTTTTAGTTTGATCCAAGTTCAAAGGATTTAGTAGAGAGTCCTTCCGTTAGCTTCAATACCTTCATATTAAGCTCTTAGGTCTTTAATCTGTCTTTAAGCATCTTCTGTTTTAAAGTGCTAGATGAGCTCCTTGCAAATTTTAAAATTCTAACTCACCACCAAACCATGGTATTACACACTAGCCTTTTGCCATTTCCATAATTGAAGTTACTAGTCAGAGACTGTAGAATTTGGAGATGATCCATTAATGCTGTACAGTCAAATTTATTTTCTGGATGGTAAGCCACTATTTAATAGTCTTAGACATGATATAATTAGCATTTGCTCTGATCCACTCTGTTATTGCTCTGCTTGCAAGATGGAGGGTTTCATTACGTCATACTACACAGAGAAATATTGGGGGTGTTTATACATCTACCACAGCTTCTAAATCGTGCAGGGTTAGAGAACAGATCAAGTTCACTCCAGAAAGATCTCTGTGTTGCTACATTTGAGGTTTGAGTTCAGTGACAACTACAGGCAAGGAATGAGGGTGATGGGAAGGTAGCATATTAATGGAGTGGAGAAGGTTGGAAGAGAAATTTATAATAATCTATTATTTTTTAAATGTTGTCACTTTTTTTGGTTAATAAATTTCACATGAGCAGATCATGATTTTTCTTGATCAATGTATTGATCCAAGTGAACAATTTGTCATTTGCATCTTATCCATGGAGTTTATTTTAACAGAAATTTGAACAAGTTTTACCACATGGCCAGCAGGTCTTGGACTGAAGAAGGACATCAAACACTGCAAACTGACCAAAGGTATATTCCATACCATATGACACCATGCTCAGCAATAAAATCTAAAAGGAGGAGGAGGGGACACTTATTACTAAGACATTTGTCTTCTGAAGCAGCACTATACATACTGAGGCCTTACTTCCCAGGAGGTGTCTGGACATCACCTGCTGATGGGAAGTAGAGAACAGATCTTTTTGTTTTCATTTGCTTCCACACATAGCCTGTTTTTATTAAACTTCCTTTATCTTGACCCATGATTTTTTCATTTTCTCCCCTTGTCCCACTGAGGACCAGGAGTGAGAGAACGGCTCAATGGGCCCTTCACAGCCTGCCAAGATCAGCTCAGCACATAAGCATATTAAAAATGCTTTGTCTTGGACAGAATGATGCCAGTGACAGATTTCTGTTCTTCAGGAGCTTCAGGTGAGTGTACAAGACGTGTTTTTGGTTTCCATATTTTCTTTAGTTCATTCATTGCTTTATTACTAAAAACATCTGATGAACAATAGTCATGCTTAATTACCCTCTAGCTTGTATGACTTGTAAACTCTCTCCATTTCTCATCTCAAAGTAACACTCTGACATGATCTGACATCTGTTATTTACTTCAGCATTATTTCTTTTTTATTTGCAGAGAAAAGTCTGCAGACACTAGACCATAAATTGTCTTTCTCTGCTATGGCGTACAGTGGAGAACAGAGCATAAAGAAGACGCAGAATATATAAAGAATCAGAATATAACATTGTGCCCACTGAAGAAAATGTGCAGAGGAAGATATGTTACAGAGATTCTTCTGTTAAAGCACACAAAGTTTCAACAGATTTCACTGCTGGGAACTGAAACATTCCATTTTAGGAACTGACCAATTTAATGCTGGGTTGCAAAAGATTTGTAGCAAGAATTCAAAACAGAAAAGGGATTTTATGAAGTGCACAGGAATGCAGTCCTGCAGTCCGTGCAAGGATGATTAGAGGTTTTCCAAAAGCCCATCGGTGATTTTTGTGGTTCTTTCTTTTTCATTTTACTTTTTTGAATAAGCAAGGCTTGAGGTCATTTGCATCCCACTGCATCTGGATTTTTTAGATCCATCCAGACTTGTTTTACTGCTTCTGCTTCTCTGTGGCCTGTACTGTGGTTCCATTTATATGGACTACCAATTTAATTTTCAGCAGCAGCACAATTTGCAGGTAGATCCTTCCGTGAGGCCTCCTGCTGAGGATGGTGCTTCTCAATGTGCATCATGATACCAGGATTTGGCCTGTACCATTCTAGAAATAAACCATTCTGCTGACCCCGTAGCGGGTTAATAATCAATTACACAAGAGACAAGTAGACTTGTCTGTCTGTTCTGTAACTGCAGAAACATGCTCCACAAAGTCTACATTAAAAAAAAATGCCAAACAACCCAAGAACAACAAAAAAAAACCCCAAACAAAAAAATGAAACACCACAGAGCAGCATGAGAAAAGCCTACCTCTTAATAAGCATATTGTGTAGGATCCTTTCCTCCAGCACTGACACAGAAACAATAAAGATCTCATGTCTTGTTAATAGTTCTGCCTTTAGGGGAGTGAAAATAAAATTACCTAGAGAAGAATAAGCCTTATGGCAAGCTCCTTGCAGGCTCTGGAGATTGAAGTGTTTTTTTGCCCTCAAATATTTTCTTAAGTATTTACATACAGGCTTGTCAGATCAGCAGTGCACACCATCCTTTACAGGCAAATCGAGTCTATCAACAATGCCACCAGCAATAAAGCTGTATGCTGCCAGAGCACGGATGCTCAGGGCCCCTTAGCTTTTGCTACTGCATCCATCTCCTCTATCTTCCTTTTTATTTACCCATCTCCTCAGCTCTTTTAGTTGGACCAATATAACGCATCTGTTTATTACCACCTCTACTCTGTATGTCTGAAACTATATAGAAGGATGTGTGTTCTCATAAGAGAAGAATAAACGTATTAGACGAACATGATTCAGTAGTCACAAGCCTTATCTCCCAAGCTGTCTGGAGAAAACACAAACAGCTTTTACTAAGCTCGCACATGATGATACTCACGGGTTTATTCTGCAAGTGACTGACAAAGTGCTGTATTACGAAGGCTGGAGTACAAGCAGGGCTTTGTGTAATACTGGATATTTATAACACCTTTGGAAATGATTCCTTTGCTTCACTAATGAGCACAGGGGTATTGCCAAGGTTGGCTGGAGATGTATTCCAAAAGCCTTGTGCTTATACTGCTGAGGGTGACGGTCCTCCCTTGGGCAGCGCAGAAAAGCTGCCTTCGCTAACGAGCCCCCCCCTATTTCCTTACACAAAGAGCATCATAAAGATGACCTCTTCTGAGGAAAAAGATCGATTTCCACCCTATGTCCCAGAAAGTACCGCATCGCAGACACTAATGTCCAATGTAAAGTTATGATCATTTTATTCCAAGAGATATATTGACACTCTGTGGCTACAAAGGCATTTCTGAATACACATTTCCCCAGGTTTCATTTTTACTGAAACACTGAAGTATTTCTCGGTAACAACGTGGTAAATGAATGGCAAAGCAAAATAATTTGTTTTCGTGTCACGAGCTACCTAACGAAAGAAGCCACATCATCTTGCCCCTCTAGAGCAAATAGACTTCGAAATTGTAAAGCTAATGGATAAAATATGAAGTTTTCAGAGAAAACAGTAGGAAGAAATTGAAGCATTTGTGCTTTTGCAGAAGCTGATCCGATCTTGGAAGAAGGATGAAAACACAGAGGAAAGTATTTTCAGATAGTCAGGAAATGAAGAAAATGAAGGACCAATTCCCTTGCTCCGTGGACTCCAGACTCCCTGTGCAGACTTGTTTGTGTTATTCAGCGCCTTGGTACCTCCATACCCCATAATATCAATTTAATATGGTACTGTGAAATAAATGACAGATTTAGGAGGTGCAGAGACGCTTAGGTAACAGGGACCACAGTAGCATTTATCTTACATAAAAGAGAAATACAACTTGTCCCTGCTGGCATTTTGCTTCTGTGTGGGTGTCTATGAAGTGCAAAGATAAGAAGTTTTTTTTTCTTTAAGAAACTGTTTCTACATGCACACTCCTTTGAGCTATTCGCTCGTTGTGCATCGCTTATTGCTGTACCTAACGGCGAGAGGTAAACATCACCATGGCTAAAAGCTGATGCCCCAAATCATGGAATCATAGAATTGGTTTGGTTGGAAGAGATCTTTAAGCCCTTCATGTCTCTCCATCAACCTACCAAGCATCCTAGAGCTTATAGTGTCTTCCTGACTCCAGCCCTAGCTATCAGTTTGGAAAGCACTCAACTTTTTGCCACCCTGGAGCCTGTTTTCAGTGAGGAAATGTTTCCCCAGCCAGGAGACCATGACCATTTAGCACTGGTGGGTACAGCTTTAGGTCTGAGTTAAAGACTCTGCTCAAACACACCTGAGATCTAGGGACTGCTGGACTGGGCTCGGCTCTGGATGTGGCAGCAGGTAAAAAACCCCAAACATTACAGATAGACTTTTAAAAATTAATTTCTTATCTCTAGTGACAGGATGATGACCTGATAGCCACAAAGGGCTATCAAAGACAGCTCCAGTGCATGTTCACGCCCAGTGGCAGGAGCCTGGGATGAAGATCCTACCACCCACTGGTACTTAAAGAAAAGTCCCTGTTTCAAAAGAGGTACTCTGCTACAGCCCTGAACAAGTTGTCAAAGGGCCTGGAGTTTAAACTTGGTTTATGCTCTCAGATTTCTCCTCGGACCTGCTGAGCCTGTTTGTTTTAGGAATTTTCCTGCTCAGCAGTCACCTGCAAGATCCTTTGTGCTGCAAGCAGATACAAATATTATTTCTACTTAAAAGATGCAAGGAGTACCTGGCCTTCAGATGCCTAATTTTCTTCTTGTATAATAGGAAGAGCCTCTGCAGTGGTTTCTGCAGACTTCTCCAAGGCAGAGAAGGCAGGACTAACAAAAGCTGCCGTTTACCTGCCTGCATCTTGTACCTGATCTAGTGAACTTACAATATAGGCCTTTACATGTCCATTAGTCAACTACCTCCCACCAAGAGCAGTCAAATTACTTTTCCCCGTTTGATTTCCTTGGTAAAACTGCACAAGCTTCTGCCTGTCAAATGCTAAAAAGGGCCTATTAGGATCAGTCATAAAAAAAAAATAAATCTATATACTACCTACAAATAATTGTAATCCTATTTTCAGCTTTCTAGAAGCATAAATCACTCTTCTGCTCAGCAATCCAACTCACAGCCATTAAAACCTTTGATGCTGGAGGACAACAAAGGAGAAAGGGCTTTCTTATCGCTTGCCTTGGTCCCATGGGAAAAATGACAAGATGACGCCAGAGGTCTTTACAGCCTCCAATAGATAAGCATATAAAGTACTCTGACCCACGTAAAGAGTGGGAATGAAATTGATATTGTTGGAGCAGAGCCATTCTGTCATGTCAAATGCTTTCTCAACACCTAATGGTCATGCAGCCATAACCTGAGGAGTCCCTGCAAGAAAACACGTACAGATGTTCATCTAGTGCAATTTTTCCTTAAGAATCATACCTAAGGTGGAAGGATTAGTGGAATTTTTAAATAGATATGGACCTGCAGGTAAGGATTTAGCAATCTGAATTCTAGCTGGATCACGGTTCTTGCAGGGTAATGAAACTTGCGCCTTACTACACTGGAAAATTAGGGGTTTGTTCATTTTTTCCACAAGTGAAGTGAGAATGAGTTACAAACCTGGATTTAAATTTTGACTGAGCTTGACTACAATGTCTGTTTACAAAGCCAGTGCGTCCCTGCTGAAAATCAGGCTTCCCAATTATTATACACTTGTTTATTTATTTATCTATTGCAAGGGTAACCTTCTAGAAGCTCTAGTAAGACGTTGCAGCAAATATTGGTTTTCTCCCTACCTAGGCCAATACAAAATGAAATACTTGAATGTAAATACAACGCATTATTTATTGTAGAAAGGATAGCCTAACCCAATTTAACAAAGAAAGGGAAAAAATATTTACTTCTGCTAATTTGATATCTGAAGCTGAGCTTGACAACACTGAGGTTCTAAAATCACCCAAGTGCTTGTCACTGACAGCCCCTGATTCCTCTCCTTCCACAGTGATCTCTCAGGAAGATTTGTCAGAGCTGGATTAGACCCTGAGAGCAGGGAAGTAGCTCCAGTAATGCCTGAAGGACATTTAGGGACTGTAGGCACAATTCATCAGCACAGTTTGGACCGAAGACCTTCATTATCCAGGATAGAGTTTAGGGTCTCTCTGTGAAGTATCAAGGTCTCTTTGTGGACTGGGAAAGTTTGTTATTCTAAAGCTTTTAATATTGTATAATAAAGCTTTTTCAGGACACTTTTCTAGATAGAGGAGGGAATAGTACATCTTTGGTCCTGCCTGAACTACTTGGGATAAATAAAAGACCTGAAATATTAAGACTGTTCTTTCCTTTTCAGCAATCACTTATACACGTTTAGATCTCTGTGCATGGATTTCTCTCACCTAAGCTCAACATATTTCCATCTACAAGTTTTTCTCACATTCTTTATCTGAAAACCTCCTATTTTTTTCTGCCTGTAGCTGTTGCGTTGCAATGATTTGGTCTCTTAACTGACACTTCTGTATCCAACTCTTTTCAGAGCACTTCTGCATTTTTTTTCCTGAAGATTCTAAACATTTCTACACATGCCAGAGCCTTGAGCTGGCCCAAATTTTGATGTGGACTTGTCCAAACCATCTTCTACAGTGATGCTGGGAAAGAGGAGCTCAGGAGCTCTGGTTCTACTCAAACAGAGGTACTGACTGGTGTGACACAGCCCTAGACTGCACTGGTGGGGGAAGGAGAGGATGGTGAGGAGGGGCTCTGCCTTGCCACACCAATCCCTCTGCTTTTACCTGAAGGGTCTGGAAAACAGTTTTTGCCTGTCTTCTACCAGACAGGAGGAATTCTCCAAGGCTTGAGTATTCAAGGTTTGGTATGTATTTTAAGTTACTGCAGCAACTTTCATCCTTTCTTGCTTGCCATAGGAAATCAAAGTTGTTAAAAGAGACATATATATTTCTATGGAGAAAATTATAATCTTAGAAAATATATAAATACCACTTAATAATGTTCCCTAAATACTCTTGATGGACCCTTAGGCTTTGGAGAGGACGCAGTTAGTGGATGGTGACCTGTTGGTCCACACCACAGGTCTGGCTGAAACTCTCTTCCTTGGGGGATGCTGCTAGACTCGTCTTCAAAAATTAAATTCAAATCAGATGTGTTTTGCAAATCATCTGAGAAGTCTATCAGACTCCCTGGCTACATCAAAGGCAAGGCAAGCCTTTATCTTCAGTGCTGTTGAACATCATCTAAAAAAACTTCCACGGGGAAATGTGCAAAACCATTGCTTTATGCTCTCAGATTGTTTCAAACAAGTTTAAAGAGGGTGATAATGCATTGCAATAGTAACCAAATTTCTCCTTGCTACTGTAAATGCTTTTGCTTTCAATTCTGGGTTAACTACACCAGGTAATTTCATAGGAGGAGCTCTTGAACCTTGACTTTTTCCTGCATGTGTGCAGAGCAGTCAGAGATGCTTCACTTGCCTTTCCCTCTACGCCCTGGGTCTTCTCAGGAGTTTTGAGTCTGCCCGTTTCCTCATAAGCAACAGCAAAACCACCTATGCCTACATTTTGGAGGGTTTACTTATTTAGGAACAAATGCTGAGCATATGTTCACAGCGAGTGACACTTTATTTTGCGAACAGGTTCTGCTCAGACCGGTGGGTCTGTTCTCAATCTGTGATACCATACGATGATGGAAAAGAGATGAGAATTAACCTCCCTCTGCCGTAGCCACCCACCTATGCACATTTACACCGCATCTTCTTTCTTACTGAAAAGAATAATTGTAGGTAGAGCTTGGGAAAAGATTTTGCGGTTTATTTTCAGATTTAAAAAAAAAAAATCAGTCAACATGACATGAAAATTTGTCTAAGCTTTTGGCAGACTTAAAAATAATAATTAAGCTTTCTTTCTGGGTTGAACAAAATGTTCCCTTGAAATCCAAAATTAAATGCCCTTCCTACTTGAAAGCTTGCTTAAATGTCTACAGACAAGATGAAAATACATTTAGAAAGTAAACATTGATGCTAGCAATTAAAAACTCATGTCGAAATTATTGCAAAAGATATGGACACACCTGGTGCTTTACTGGTTTGGTTGTTTCAGTTTCTTTTCACTGAATACATCTGGCAAAAATTAATAGTTTAATAAAAGCTTCAGATTAGGAAGTAGTGTGGGAGACTTTTGAAGTGCTCCATAAGTAAGGTTATATTGCTTTTTGATGCTCAGGGTAGAGAAGATAACACAAAAGACTGATTTCTGAGAATGCTCTTAAAAATATAAAATGGTAGATAAAGCCTGGCTATCGTGAACGACCCGCGCTGGGTCCTTCATCAGGGGTATCCAAAGTTTCCATCAGAAAAGAGGGGCCATTTTCTTGTTCTACTACTTGCGAGGCTGTTGGAGCCAAAAAGCACAACCCCTGATCTCCTCAGTACACCCACCAGTTACTGGGTCATTACTGGGTGTCAGGAGCGAGTAAAACTCTGGCAGAAAGTGAAGCCACTGAATCCCTCAGCCAGGAGCTGAACGTGGTCCAGGACTGGAAGGAAAGATTATAGCACTTGTGTTCTTCATTGGAAGCGGGTAGTTCTGAAGAGGTATTGAAGACACAGAAATCCTCTGTTCCAGGTGGCAGGTTTAGAGGCATTAGAAACAGGCAGTACATTACAGTGGGATTATGAAGAAGAGTGCAAGCTGCAAGACGAAATCATTCTGAAATTTAAAGAAAAAAGCCCCAAACCTGTACCTCTTGCAGGAGCCTGGAGAAGCTGCTCTTCTCTGTGAGGAACTATCTGCCAAGAGAGAGCGTCGATCATGTTGATGCAGAGCTACATAATACAGCTAAGTCATGTGAATTTGAACAGTTAACAGCTGGACTAATTAGAGAGCACGGTATTATTGGTATAACTGATAACCAGGACTAAGCAAGGTTATTTTGCAAGTAATAGATTTGACTTTGCAAAGAACAGTGGCTATTTGCAGAGCTAATGAAAACTGCGCTTCCCAAATTACACTGTGAGCAAGCAGGGAAGGAACTGGAGTGCACCTAATTAAAAATGCATACCGAGGCAGGAAGACAGAATACAAGGGTAAACAAATGGCAGGGACCAGATTTATTTACCATAAATACGGAAGGAGATGCAACACGGCTCGGAGGTGCCCAGCCTGAGGGGTGCAGCGGTTGCCTGTGCAGCCCGAGGAAGCTTTTTGCACCCTGGTCAATGCTGCTGCATCTCCTCCCTGAGTAAACAGCCCTTCAGGCTTCAGGGCTGGCAGCCAAGCATCTTTTACTGAAACCAAACACATTACTAGTGTCTCCAAGAGGTTATTGTACAGCTTACAAAGCTAATACTTCAAGAGTTTGCATTTTCGCATGCAAATAAGCTTTGAATTAAACTCATCAGCATTTCCCTTTCTAAGCTCTGGGTTGAGTTATTCTTAGACTGCTTTCTCTTGGAGGAATTATGACTTATTTATCTGACAGAGTGACTGCTATCTCCCATCTCATTTTCCTAATCTAACATAACCTTCACAATTCTCAGCAGCTTTGTTTGACATACACCTACAAAAAGAAATGTGTCCTGGGCACAGCTGTGCAGCATCTGCCTTTCCCAGCAGGGAGTTTGCACAAACCTTCCCCTTTGCTTTGCTCCTCTGGGTTCAGACAGAGAGAGCCCAGCTCTGGCACCAGCTCTGGCAGAAATGCCCAAGGGTTTGACTGCTCCCAGCTGTGCCCGGCTGGCATAGGGGTGATGTTTCTGGCTCCCCGTGTCCGAGTTCAAAGTAAAATTCTCCTTTAGCCTGCCTGAGCCTTAATTATAATTCTTTTCCTAAGTGAGTGTCCTTCCTCATCTCTCACACACAATATTTGCTGGCACCACCGATGGGAATCATATATAGGAAGGATAGACAGGATAAGGGATAACATAAATTTTCAGTATGACATATATGTCCAGGAAAAGGTGCTAACTAATCTAGCAGCAGCACGGAATAAAGGCTTCCTGACAAATTGCTGATACTTCCTCTATGTAAACAACTTCTGCATGGTTGTGCCGTGCAGAACTTCTCAAGTTGTGCCAGGGGAGGTTTAGGTGGGATATTAGGAAAAATTTCTCCACCAGAAGGGCTGTCAAGGGCTGGCCCAGGCTGCCCAGGGCGGTGGTGGAGTCCCCTTCCCTTCAAGGATTTAAAAGCTGTGGAGATGTGGTGCTGAGGGACATGGTTTAGTGCTGACCTGGCAGTGCTGGGTCCATATTTAGCTGGGACCATATTTAGCTAGAACATTTTACAAGAAACATGAAGCCTCACGCATCTGGGTTTTTAGAGCCACCTATTTAACAATTATGAATGAAGATGGAGTGGCTAGCATCCCAAACTGGTGTGTTACAGACATCTACTCCTTTCCAAAGCACACAGTGCCAGCTCCTTGTCAGGTAGCAAATGTGGCAATAAAAGGCTATGGATCTGAAACAAATCCATTCCTACATCTAAACAAGATGAAAGCAGGCGATTTCCCTGTAGCAAACTCATGCCCCATCATACATCCCATTTGTCAGGCGTGGGAAACGCTAGCACAAACTGCCTGTTAATATCTTGACATGATTGCACTGGTTTCTGGTTATAAAAAGTTTCCACATTTCAAGAAAATCTCCCATTTATTATGTTTTGTCTGTCTGTATATTAAAACCATAGGGGACAACTCCTCTTTTTAAGAGACTTCATCCAAGCTCACTTGGGGAAGTTGAGCTGAAGGTCAAGGGCTGTCGCAAAGAGGTGGCCTCCAGCCCTGAGTGCCACCTTCCCATCCTCATCATCTGAGTGCTGGCTTAACTCCCGTCTGGCTCATTAGCTGGGCACATTACCTGTTTGCTGGGGGATTGACTGCTAATGCTAATGTTGCTGTACTGAAATGGCTGTAAAGTCATTAAGCATATCTTGTTTTACTTAACCCAAAGTCATTTAAATCATAAGGCTTCTGGAGAGTGTTAGTGAGACCAGAGCTCCCTGATGTGATAGGGGAGACTTTAATGCAGAATGAAGCCTTATCATATTAAGCATAATTTTTATCATATCAGTGACTTAACAGATTAGTAAACGTTGTTTTTATAAATTTATAAGACAGCTCCCGAGATGAAATTGGATTATGTCAGTTCATATTCTCCTTCAGCTTTACAATACTGCAAAAAGCAAGGATTTGTCATTAACATATGGAAATCACTCAAATTTCTCTCGTAATTTGAGTTAGCCTGCCTTTGCTATTGACACATAAATATTGGCCTGTGTCTTCTTACAGAAAACCCTGTTTCCTTTCAGATACATACAGAATAAAACTTACATAAACTAAAGAAAGCTAAAAAAGGAAGAATTTTTAAACTCTGTAGCTGAAGAGTTCAGATTTCCTTGAATATTTGTCAGGGGGATTTTAAAATGATTTCAAGACTGTCTTTTCAGCTAGTGGAGTTGGAAATGTTAAGGTCTTTGGGAATGTTACCTTTCTGGGGGGTTGTTTGTTTTGTTTTGCTTTGTTTTCTTTTTACTAAGCTCAGTTAAATTTCAACAGGTTTTGACATTTGGTGACTTCAGCCCAATTTCTGCTGCTTTCCCTTCACCATTCAAAGCCACCGGGCCATGAGTTTGTGGGCCACTGGAAAGGTGACTGTGGTTCACAGACTGAAAATAAGTGCTGAAGATTATGTACACACGCAAGGTCAAGTTCAAAATAGTATAAATCCATCTCAATATAGCTGCCTTAAAGTTACATTAAAGTCGCAGCTGCTCCTCGTACTGAGAATGTTTTTCCATACCCTGGTCTGAAGTTTTTAGGTTCACCCTTGCAAGGAGATTCGACAGTGCTGAGAGACTGATCCAATCCCATAAAATCAGGACGAAGACCGCTTCCTCCTCTCCACACTACAGCACAGCTCTTTAAATTCACTCCTTATTTACCAGGTCGATGTTACGTGGCGAATCTGACCACCTCAAACACAGCTTTATTCTTGCTCCCTTGCTATTAGCAATAGGAACATTATTATTGCAAAATCTTCGCAATGCAATTACAGTATATGTGGCAATATTGAGTGCTATCAATTTATGTTAATGGAAGTATCTGAGAGCTATATTCAGTATAAAATGTAGACATCTGATCCACATTTTAGTTTTCATATAGTTTACTCTCATCTACTAGTAGTAGTATTTTGAATAATTAGTTACAATTCAGCCTGAAGGTCTCAGTTTACATTTAACAAGCAAGCTTTTACAAGCAGCATGCACTAACTAGTTGCAAATGTCACAGCAACGTTTTATCATGCAAGGCAATGCATAAAAATACTTAAAAATATTTCTAATCGGCAATGCAGTTATTTAACTTATCTGAACTTTGTTGCCTTATACTTTGCCGAAGACTCAAAATTCAGACTCTCCAAAATGAAAACAGTCATCCAGCAAGCCAATAGCCTAAAGGCAACTCATTTTACTACTGAGCAATGCTTTATGCCAGATCTAGACCCGACGATGTGGTGCAGATAATCATAGAATCATTTAGGTCGAAAAAGACCTTTAAGATCACCAAGTCCAGCCATTAACCCAGCACTGCCAGGTCACCACTAAACCACGTCCCTCAGCACCACATAAGACTTCATAAGATTTGTGCTCTAAACCCCTCACCATAATGAGGTATGAAGGGCTGAAGACGCTTTATCAAGGGTGTTGCCTATTTTGGGACAGAGTTTAAATGCACACAAGTCTTGCTTTGGCTGAATAAGCACAGTTTGTAGCACTGCAGGGTGCTCCACAAAACAAATGCCTATTTTATTGTGGGGTGCTGTTGTGCTGGTTCAGCCATCATCATTTGATGCTGCCATCAGTTGCCTGATCACACAGGCCAACACTGAACTCAGCAACATCCCCTCACAAGTCTCCTTTCAGCCAGTCCTGCCATGGGTTCCTGTGGGCCCAGCTCCTCCACTGCCCACTGTGGTGCCAGCATCGCCTGCTGGACACAACAGACAGAGATGGCTCCTCAGTGACCCTCACATGGAAGGACACCACCATGAGAGCTCAGCAAGATGCAACCAGCCCCAACAGAAGCCACACCCAAGAGGAAACTCTTCTAACTAATCGGCTCCTGGTTGACATAATCCTGGCCTCACCCACCATCCCAGCCAGGACCACCTGGGTGAGGATGGAGTCACAGACACACAGGTGGGCCAGGTTCTGCCTCTGGAACATGAAACTAATAGGGAAAACAAAACATTCTGCTGGGTTGTGACTCATCCACAGGTCAACTCCAGCTCAGGGGCCACAACTCAGGCCCCAGAACTTCAGGTGCCAGGACCTGATAGTCCCACATCAGCCTAACCACAGATCCCTTTCCTGAAAGGCACCAATCTTGGTCTAACGACTTCTAAAACATGTTCTATCAAAATACGTTCCTCGTTCTGTGGTGAATGCCAGGCAGTGCTTGCTAACACCATTAGGGCTATTTCCTTCAGTTCAGACCCCACCCAGTCTCAGCTTGCACACACTAGATCTGGCTACAGCTTTGCCTGCTGAACTACAGAGCTTCCACTGTCAGGAATTTTCTGTGCATTTAAGTAGTCAAATGCCATCTGGATAAAGAGATAAATTAGGAAGTCTCACAGGTACTCTGATCAACCATATCTGCATATTTTTTTAAAGACATCTCCTCAGGAAACAGCATATGTGCCCCTCTCTCCTGGCACTACAATGTAGGTGTCTTGCCATCAGTGGAGGGAACCAGTCCTTGAACTGAGAAGCACGATTAAGTGAAATAATCTTTCTTTACTGTGTCTTTCAATTCTCCACTCTCTGCTCTAGCTTACTCTTCCCCAGAGAGCTTCTTTTTACGGCCAACACTACTTTTTCCAGAAGGCTTCATAAATCACCTTCTGAAGGACCGAGGTATCACCTGTAGCTGTTCCCATTTGTACCCCATGCAACAGTTCCTCTTTAGCAGTAATACAACACTCCACAGCTATAGCTCAGATATAAATCAGAAAGCACAATTCAAATAATTAAAACAGTTTGTAAACTCATCACAGTCACACGGTCTGTTTGAAAGCCAGAGTTAAAAATTTGTAACACTTTGAACAGAAGAGAAATATTTTGTTTCTGATGTTGTCAGTCTTAAGCAATATTAAGAATATAGGAACTGCTACAGCTGGTCAGGCTGAGGATATATTTAGCAAGCTTCTGCTCTGTGGCAGCGATGATTATGGAAGAATTTAATAACATGCCAGGTAAAGAATAATCCTTCATCCTCTTGGAAATCATCAGCAGCAAATTTTATACATTTTGAGCTGTCATAGGGAAAGCCTCAAGCCTATGACCCAGGAGACTTGAAGTTGATCTGCGCTGCTACCACTCTTTCTGCTATTCTCTCTGCACTCATTTCTGTGTCTCTGCCTGGAGAAAGGTGATAACAACACTTCCTATATTCTGGCTGTTTTTTTTCTATTTCCAAACTCTATTCTCAGGATACAGAAGGTGCATGTGAATGGGGAGCACCTCATTCACTTGCTTGAGGATCATAGTGGGATATCGGTCTTATTACCACACAGTATAATAATAGTAACAGCAATAAGAATACCTCTTTACAAAGAGAAAATAATCAGCAGAGTATTGAGAGAAACTGTTTTTCTTCCCTTTTCAGCACTGCTCCATTTCCCTTTTCCTGCTCCCTCTCACTCCTTTCCTCCCTGCCAGCCCTGCAGAATGTGAAATGGATTTTCCCACCACAGATGTGAGCCTTTGCCAGCGGATAATGTCGCTGTGTAATGCTCTTATTTCAAGGTGCTGGCAGGTATTGTAAGACAGAGCTGAGAAAGTGAGTGAATTCCAGACTTACAAAATTACATGCCTATAGCACATCATATGGTTAATAAAATGGAAAAATTGAAGCGCGGGTCCCAAACCTTTCCTCTTCTAAAGCACAGACACCTTTAGTTCATGAATTAGTAAGCCTTTTTCATAGTCCATAGGGAATGGCTGTCTCCTGCCCTGTTCCTCATGGTCCTGCTGTGCTTTCTTACAACTTTTATTTTAACCTTGTATTTCTTTTATTGCATTTGAAGAACAATTCTGCCCAGGAAAATGCTGTCTTCCTCCTGACCTGACAGCAGCTGGCTTTGGAAGAGACAGAAACATCACTGAAAATTAGAGTTATTTTCAGTCCATGCATTGCTTGCTCACTTAATAATATTCAAACCTTCCCGTATAACCCCCAAGAAGTGTCAACAGGGTATAGGCAAATGCAGTGCTGCTTCTGAATGTCCTGAACTGAATATCTAAACTACAGCTATACCTGGGGTTAGTCTGCAGGCATTAAACATGTTTGGACTACAAGCGTTAACTCAAAATGTGCCATCCAATGCATAGACAAGTTTTGCATAATAGTAAAGGTTTTACTGAGCATAGCAGCACTAATTCTGTTCCCTCACGCACTTTGATTGCTGGGTAAGTGGCTGGATAAGTAATATCTCTAATCGTTCTAATAAGAGGCTCTATCAATACTTTCAAAATGACTAATAGCATTTAACTCTCAGATTATATTTATAAATGGTTCCCACTTAACGCATTGTATAGTTGACTTTAATAAGTACTTACTGAAGGCTTGTGTAGTACAAATATGTTGCTTAGGCTGTGATAAAATGGTACTCCCAGGAATACTTGCAACAATGAGTGGTTTGGCTAATGATAGAAAACATACATTTGTGAATGCTTTATTTACACAGCTCTCTGATTTATGTTTCTCTTTGTTTCTGGAGCGGAGTAACAGACTTCTTCCAAAACGCACAAACCCTGTGGGGAAAGTGTATTGAACCTTTCCTTTTTGGTCCATTTTTGAAGCGCATTTTTGACTTTGGGTATTTCAGCTACAAACCACACGCGCAGTTATTTGCTAGGCAAATGAGGCTTTATCTCGCTCTTCTGATCTCATTTGTGCTGAGGAGCATCTCAGCGGCTACCACAGGTAAGGTGTTTAACATGTTCTGCGCGTCAGACTCGAGGCAGAACTCTGGATTCGCTTCCCTTCTTGAGATTCATTTCTTATCACTGACAATTAGTTGTGCTGAAATCACCTTGTTTGGTTTATTATCATGGAAGGAAGGCAGCTTTGCACTCAGAGGTTGCAGTCTTGAGTTCTGCCTCTATGGTGCAACATATTTTATTAACCCTTTGGTCATGCAGATCTTGTAGGTTCAGGAATTTCTGCTTTAGGACTTTTTAATGTAAAGACAGGGATTTACTTTTTTTTTTTTCCTATCAGGGAAACCAGTGATAGCCCAGGCAAACATAACTTCTATATAATTCATTTAAATATGGTTTGTAAAGTTGATGAATCTCTTGAGAAACCTCACAGAGCCTACATAGATGGAAGACATCTTAAAGGGCTAGGCTATTCAGTATCTCTTCAGAAAACCGAGGTTTCTAAAAGAGGACATAAGAAGTAACCCACTAAAAATGTGAATAAAAATACCGTGTTTTGATTAAGTTAGCAGTAACAGTTTTGCTAACAAAGCCTGGTCATTTTTCATTTTGATTTTTTTCTCTACCTGTCATACCTGCTTTTCATGATGAATTCTGGCCGTTGCCCTACCTGCACAAGTTCTGCTGGAACAATGTGCGTTTGGGATTTGCAGTGGTTCATTTTTAAAGGAGTTACCTGAAAATGATCTTTACATGTTTGGATTCAAATGTACCCTTGAAAGGAAAAGCAAAACAACACAATCTACACATATCCGATCAGTGATAATCGTTCCGATTGTCTGAGTTCACTTGCTAGACAGCAAATAACTGGTTCATCAATAACTCAGCAGAACTGTGATGTTCAGCATCCTGGCTCCCTCCTGCTTTCTGCATTACATAAATCTGTTAAGCTTTCAGTAGTGGGCTACTGTCTGGGTTTATCCTTCCCCAGACAGAGTGCAGTTCCACACATGGTCAAGGTTTAAGCTTCTTTTAGGTTAAAAGGTTTTATTTCTGAAGTAGCCATTACCTTGAGAGACTTGCTCGTTAACACCTGCTTATTAATGTGTATATTATACAGCAGACATTAATGTAGAAGCACCACAGAGCCTGCTCTGATTATTTGCTCTTCCTTTAAGACAGCTTTTTTCTGATGAATTTTCAGTGTTGCTTATAGTTTTATGCTTTGAACTCCATACTGCTGGTCCTCGTAATAAATGCAGCCCTGGAGGACTCCTCTGAAGAATAACTTATTGAAAAGAATATGGTGAGCACAGCATTGAGCCATGGTGATGCTACATGACTTTCTAGATATTTATCTAAATATATATTAATTCTATATTAATTTCTGATATATTAATTGATTATATATTAATTTACATTATTCAGAACTGCTAAACTATATGATCCTGATCCTGACTACCTGTACTTTAGTAAAATTTTCCTAAAGGAGACAGGAAGATCCACCTAAGACATGCAAGCTCATGTATCACAGACACCAGCAGAGCAAATCCTACACTTGCTTCCACCCTTTCAGCTCCACAGACTCCAGCACCGTTGACTTTAAATGAAAATACTACAATTTTATTTTCTTAGTGCAGACGCTACAATATCTTTCTTCTTGCTTTTATATAATTTACTTGACAATAAGTGGATAGGGTTGTTTTTTTTTTTTTAACCTGATGCAATCTGTGACAAATTAAATATCACAATGCTGAAAGACAAAAGTATTGTTTTGGGGATGGAAACTGCAAAATAGAGACCTCTTCTGAAGAGGAAAGCTCAGAGAAAAGGAGGGAGTATCATTCAGTGTGGGTCAGCCTGGCAGGCTGATGGAGCAGGACGTGAGTCCTGGCAGGCTGATGGCCACCAGCAATGACAGGAAGGACTCCTGGACACCTTTTCCTTCATATGGAGACAAGTTGCCCTGAAATCAGCAGAAATCTTTCTACTGACTAAAATAAACTTTGGATCAGGCCTGGAGTACAAAGGAGAAATCCAAAGGAAAATAATGTGTGAAAACAAATTCATTGTGAAGTGACGTTAGATGAGAAGAGTACAGAGACGACACCTCTGATCTTCCCTTTTACGGAGCTCTTCAGAAACCAAGTTCCTGTATTTGCATGAAAAAGTTTCATCTTAGGGAAGTTTCTAAGACAACCACCGCTCAGCAACAAAGCGATTGCCACAGCCGAGACGTTTCCCTCTGACACCGCTTTGAAAACGCTTAGCCTAATTCTCTCAAAGCTCGACAATTAATTGAAATTTGGTTACTTTCAATCATGGGAATGAAAGCAAAAAAGGGGGAAAGTGTAACAAGGCAAAGCTGGTAGTAAATTACAAATCCTCTGTTCTGATTGCTTCACAGTTGATAAACCTCTCCATAGAACCCCCATCCACGGAATTAGAAAAATCCCAAATGGAGTCCAGTCCCTGGGAATGGTGATTCTAACTGGCTTAGGTCATGAGGGACCATCCACACCAGCTGGATAAAGCTGCACATTCTCCCAGCACCACGTGCTGAATTTCCATACACTGACTGAGCTCTGTTCAGCAACTGCAAAGGTAAAAAAAAAGTGATTTCCACAAGGGAGCGACATAGTGGTAACAGATGGATGTATTTTGTTGTCCCAGCTTTTAATCCCAGGAGCAGAAGGAGGGATGGGGTGTAGCCAAGCACTGGCTATGCCTTGCAGATCACTGACTTCACACCTGGGGGGTACAGAAGACAGTTGGAATTTTTGAAATATACAGAAGAAAAAAAGAGCAGCTAAATATACAGAAAGTTAAGGATTTTTACAAGACATCTCAGGCTGAAGTTTTGCTGTCAGCCTCAAAAGCCCCTGCACTTACAGGATGGCAGAAATTTTAGTTGCCAGATAGGAAAGAATGATTGCAGGATCATAATTCCTTTGCACCTTTAGATAAAGCAGGGCAAATTCTGGAGAGTTTTGTGGGAATGCAGACAGGGACATTTCAAATTGGAAAAGAAAGGAAGACTGAAGCTCCAAAACAAATCTCGAAGTGGTAGTGTCACTCTTGAGGCACACTGAAGAGCACAGGAGCAGGACAGCAAACAGGTTTTGGGGTTACCTCTCTAGTCTCAGCTCAATCCTAGCCTAAGAATGGTTTCCAGACAGATCTGATCTGAAATCCTTAGGGACCACCAAACAATTGAATATCAAGTTTAAAACAATCCCCCTCTCAGCTCCACACCTATGTGCCAGAAAAGCCCAGTTCAGTCTACTCACCAGGCTCCAGCAAAGAACAGGAATTTGCAGAATTCCTACTTTTTTCTTAATAATTTGGACCATTAGCTGTTGAAATAAAACATAATATGCTAAAAGGAGAACATTACTCTCTGAACGAAGCAAACACACTCTGATTAATTTGCCTTCTTTCTAAGCTGACAGCAGAGGTCGGCGAGGAAGACAACAGAAAAACGTATTTTCTCAGCTTGGTTTCACATTGTGTAGGGAGGTCACCCTGAGTAGCACAGAGGGAATCGCCTATCTGGGCAATAAAAAGTTCCCTCAAATTACTTGCAAGTTCTGGTCACTTATTACACAGGTTGTTTCTTGTCATGTCACGGAAACCACATGCATATTTCCACCTTAACAAATATTTCTGCTGAGACACCAGGTTTTATACATTTCTTTTTCCTCCGTGGCTTTTCATCCCACTATAAGTGTACTCCCTGTGATAGAAATGGTCTTAAGTGGTTTGCCTTTCTTTGCAGTTATTACTGGATAGTGCAAAGTGCTGGGGAGGGGATCTCAATCCATTCCACTCCCACTAGTTTTATGCCAGAGCCAGGAGAGGGATCACGGGTCAGTGCGAGAGCATGTGAAGAGCAGCACAAAGGAGTTCCAAGCACTCCAGCCACTGCGTCAGCCCTGGGCCCCCCAACATAAGAAGGACATGGATCTATTGGAGTGAATCCAGAGGAGGGCTATGAAGATATTCCAAGTGCTGGAACTCCTCTGCTATGAGGACAGGCTGAGAGAGTTGGGCTTGTTCAGCGTGGAGAAGAGAAGGCTCCAGGGAGACTTTATAGCTGCCTTCTAGTACCTACAGTGGGCCTACAGGGAAGCTGGGGAGGGACATTTTACAAGAGCATGTAATGATAGGATGAGAGGTAATGGCTTTAGACTGAAAGAGAGATTTAGATTAGCTGTAAGGAAGAAATTCTTCACACTGAGGGTGATGAGACACTGGCACAGGTTGCCCAAGGAAGTTGTGGATGTCCCATCCCTGGAAGTGTCCAAGATCAGGTTGGGTGGGGCTTTGAGGAATCTGCTCTACTGGGATGTGTTCCTGCCCATATCAGGGAGATTGGAACAAGATGATCTTTAAGGTCCCTTCCAAACCATTCTAGGATTCTAAGAAGTGAGAAAAGTTCCAGAGCCACAGCTTTTCTAATGCATGGTTTGTTTTCTTTTTTCCTTTGCCTTTACATTCAGTATAACCTTGTTGTTTAAATATTATATCCTTTGAAGAGCTCATCCTAACAACACTTACAATAACAATTAAAGTGAAGTACTAGCTGTCTCAGCATTCTTAAGTTTGCTCTTCAACCTTAATCTTCCATCCTTTTCTTCAAATCTATGTTCTCCACACTCCATAAAACCTGAAGACTAAAAATAATATTAAAACCACACATACCTTTTTCCATAAAAAATAAATATAAATGTAATATAGGTATAGGATCCTATCATCATGGTTTTAATAGAGGCAATGAATTCAAGAAGAAGTTGAAAAAACACAAGAAAAATAAAAATTACCATGAATTTTATAATATCACTTATGTATGCATAAAAAGACTTACAAAGAATATAGATGCTGCTGGTTACATTTTCATTGTCTAACTAGGTTTTTCTTCAGTGAAGAAATGTTTTATTTAGACACATTTAGAAAATATGCCTTTTGTGTGATTTGGTTTTGTAACAGTCAATAAAAAATACCAGGGAAAAATATTTATTTCATCATTATAAGCTCTGGAGCTGCGCAGATTATTTTTTTCACTTCTGCAGTGCAGAAGTGAGGTCTGTTTGTCGAGAACTAGAACACTTCTTTGATGTGGGTGCTTTTAAATAACTTAATTGCAAGGCAGATGGTAAGAAACAGCAACAAAAAATCTGATGAAACAAAACAAAAAACCCTGCATAAAGGTGGAAAATTGCTTGAGGAATGCTGTGGTCTCACAGGGAGAAATCTTTCTATTTGTAGCTGGTAACTGCAGACTCTAAGTCTGTGATTAGCCTTTAATGTAGAAGAGGTAACACGATGTAGCTGATGAAAACATGTCAACACAGCATGAGGAAAAGAACAAGAAGGCAACTTTTCCCTCAAATGAAAAGTTTCAGATCTTCAAACATTCTCTGTTTTCAGTAGCAACAATTGGGGGGGAAAAAAACATCAACCAACAAAAACAAACAAACAAGTCTTTAGCATTTGCACAAAGCAGCCCACAATTTTTTATCAAATTTCTTCAGGCGTGTTATCATTCTGGGCTGCCTGAAATCTAGTTTTCTCATTGGGTTCCCAATTCTATATGGAAAATGATATCATGGGAGAATTTGGTCACAGGACCCAACATAACTAGGAAGCAGGGCTCCAAGATGTGTAGCCGTTGCTCCAGAGGACAAAAGAATGGCTCCTCCTCCTCCTCCTTTTCCCTAGCTTTATAGTTGAGCTGACATCATATCCCTTTGGTCAGTTCGAGTCAGTTGTCCTGGTTGTATCCCCTCCCAAGATCTCACCCACCTCATCCCACTGGAGGGGGAACATTGGGAAGAGCCTTGGTGCTGTGCGAGCACTGCTCAGCAGTAGTCACAACACGGGGGTGTTATCAACACCCTTCTGGCTCCCAGCACAAAACCCTGCACCAGGAGGGGACAATCAGCTCAGCCAGACCCACTACAGGTGGTCTTATGGAAAACACTGAAACACATGAAAGCTGGCTCAAGTCTACCTGTGCTATCTGCTCTAACCTTGTTGGTGATAATTACATTTTATATGGATACAGAGAGAGATCCTTCAAGCCAAGATAATGCAATACAGAAGAAACCCAAACATGATAGGAAAGGGATGTCATCCATTACCCAGGCAACACCAATCTTTCTTCACCATGCCAAAGCTAGAGCTGGAATGGTAGTTAAAATGGCACCTATCTATAGGCAGCATAACCATTTTGAGGGGGGAAAAAAAGTCAAATTATGCTACATCATAGTCAAGAACCACAATCCTGCTCGTCCCCAAGGGATTTCACCTCAGCCCAGGTAGGTCACTAGGAGCATATTACATAGAACACACAAAATTGATTGAATCAGCAATCAATAGAAAAGACAAGGCAGTGTGTTTAGTTGACAGATCATGGTAATAAGCACTCCAATAAAAGTAGTTTTCTGTGTAATGACTGTAAAAGCGGAAAAACATCTGACCTGAAACTGCAAATTCAAGTGTAGGTTCACAAATCTTTCTGGTGACTTTGAAGTTACTACACTCCGTAAACTCGGTGTGTGAGTGGAAGCCACACACCCTGCTTCTGAGGAGTCACAACTGTCCTTTTACGGGCTTTTCCCCACTAGTGCTATTTCCCCTCAAGCACAAGATCTCTGTGCCTCAGTTATCACCTCCCAAGTCCCACATTTCTCATCTCCTGGGGGTTTAAACTCACGAAGGTAAGAGCTGCTCTTTTCTGTGCATCATATCACGCCTCGCCACATGCAGCCCTGCTTTCATTTAGTACCTTTGGGCACTGTTACGATACAAATAGTAAAAAAAAAAAGAAAAATAATCCCTAATATGATACAAATATTTTTTTAAAAAAGAAAAATCCCTACAAGTGAAGCTGTATGTCAGGACTGTACAGATATGCCCAGTAAATAGAGCCGGCCGTGCTCTCACTGGTGGTCTCAGGACCAAACAATGTTGACTTCTGACCACGGCTCAATCTAAGTAAACTGCAGCAAAACAGTAATGCTGGGATTAAAACTTCCGATATGGGCTCTGTCCTTGGTGTGTTTAAAGAAAGTATAATAATCTTGCAGTTTTTTAGGGAGGAAGCAAAATATGTGTACTTCCAAGTACAGAACATGGATTTAGCTGTGAAAGGGCTTATCTATCCCCAAGTAGATACATTTAAATAATTATTGAGATTATTACATGGCAGATTATGACCAACGGCAGTCAAATTAGTAAGAGCTCACTCTGAGGTTTTCTCTCTAAATTCCGTGACTGCCAGGACCTAATCTCGGGTGCGTGTTGTGCATTGTTTGTTACACAGAAAACGCTGCTGCAATGCCTCCTGCATACCCATTAGCAACGGGTTTTTTCCTCTTCTTCTTCTGAGATCCTCTGAGATATATTGCCCTTCTGAGATTAAAATCTAGACCTAAATCTCCAAAGCAATTACATAGACAAAAAGCAGCAATCTCCTCCTGCTACACAAGACTCAGGGAGTAGAAATCGCCAGATCAGAAGGCGATGGTAGATTATCGAGCCCCAGAAAAGGCATGATATCCTGCATGAGTGATCAATACATGAACAAAGATTCCTACCTTAATCTTGCTCCTCTATAAATGTTGCACATTTTAATGGAAAGACAATGGGACAATAAAGATTTTTACCCCCACCCAGGAAACTGTGCATTTAAAGAGCTACAGGAAAACAAAAGAAGAATGAAAACAGAAGGAAATCCACCTTTCAGCCTGGTTTTGTTTTCTTCCTTTGCTTGAAATAAAACACTGCTGATTTTTTGGTCTCTTTGAATACTTTTTTTTGGAAGGTTTATTGAAAAGAAATGAGTCATCGGAGAGAAAGAAGCTGCTTTTGAGGTCCTTAAAAACTGGATTTTTGGAATGTATTGTACCTGCTGATGTTCTAATTGCTAGTTATAATATAAAAATGAAGCAAAGTTTATTACAAAGAGAAGATTATAACGAATCAACTCCACGTCACATCATTCTGGCTTTGTTCCAACATGCACTTAAATGAGTAGCGGTGTCTGTGGTGGCTACACTGGTATTTGTTACTTATTTTAAAAGGCGGGAGGCAAGATTTTTAAAATGATTGGTGTCACTGTGATTCCACAAGCATCAATAAGTGAGGAGGGTTTTGTGCCCCCACAAAGAGACAATGTCAACCTAAATGGACACGGGGAGAAACTGCCTACAGCATCAACAGAGCTGGGATTTCACTGAAAGGAGTCAATGAGCTCCTTGTTTTCCAAGGCGGGTGTTCAATTATGACAGCAGAAATCAGCCTATTTTCATGCTTAATTCATGCCTAAATTATTCCATGAATTTGGATATTTTAAAATTATGATTGCACACAGTGATGGATAAACTGTGGTCGGCATAATACATTGCCTGTAATCTAACACAAACCAGGTAGAATCTTCAAATATTTAAATGTTTCTTGTTACTACTGACAGAAATGACAATCAGAAGCACAGATATCTGCAGGATATGGATCAGAATCACTGTAATCTGGGTGTAAAGTATTTGTCACTATGTTACAGAAGAAGAAACAGAGGCCACTTTTTCTGGACAGTTAACCAAAGATTACAGAAGGCACACATGTCAGGAAAGGATTAAAATAGAAGAATTTTAGAGTCTGATCACAAGCCACAGTTCTTTTATGCTATTAAAAGTAAATGCACTGAGGTTAATAAAAAAAAAGTGTTGTCTATGAAGCTTGCTTGATTTTAAACAGAAATAATTAAATACTGCTGTAGTTGTCTAAAGAAATAAATACTTCTAAAGATCAAACATCTCCTTTAAGAGGGGATTAAATGTTATCACAAAAATTTTTAGTAACTGTATTTGAAGCCATGAATAATGCATGTAGAAAAAGACCTGTAGCAGAAATAAAATTTAAAAACCACCCAATTATATGCGGCATTTATAATTTCAGGTACAGAAAGAAGCATCTCCTATTGTGTACGGTAGCACTTAGTTGTAAGTGACAAAGTTATATGATACCGCAACAATAAAAAGGGAAATTTAGATCTGCAGTAAAAGAATTGAAATGGATTTTTGTCTACCAGGGTCCTCAAAAATCAACACTGTGCACCATTTACACTAACAAGATGGTTATTCCACATTGCAGTAGACATTTTGATGTGCATATATATTATTTAGTATTATTGAGAGGGAAATGATGCTTAGCTAGAGTAAAAACACGATTGTACCTAAATCAACTCTTGAACCGTCTGTAGGAATTTGTTTACCAGTAACCTCTTATAACTTTCATTCTGTATTTTGTTCAATATTCATCAAGTATTTTAAGCACCTCGTATTCTTTATGTAGAAAGAAATAACCCCTAGGCTCACAGCAGACATAAGAATTACATATTGTAACTGCAGCCCTCCCAAACCGCTACAGGGAAGCATTCAACGGGTGGTTGAACGCTGATGGTTCATTGCCTGGTTAGACTTCGCCCTTGTCATCTTGAAAAGAAAGGCCTCCAAAAGAGCTGAACCCAGGGTCCTTCTCTGGGCAATATGGCCCCTGGCTTTGTAAGTGGTCTTCTCCAGGGTGGTGGTTCTGGTTGGGGATGCATGAGTTTAAAGTATACTTCAGGTTTGACTGGCAAGGAAGGACAGCTCAGGGACTAAGGAACAAGCTGTTTTACAGAAGATCCAAATTCATGCTTTCCTCCTCCCACAGATCTCTTTTACACACTTGACCCATGTTATGGTACAGCTATTGGGTGCCGGGAAACAACCTGTTTTCTGGGCAGAACTTGAGCTGTTCTACATTTGCCCAGGATTTCCAGATGCTCACCTAGTGCTATGGTGCACTAGTTTCAAGAAGGTTTGGATGGAAAGAAACACGGCTTAGTTTCTCTGAACATAGTTAAAGAGTAGTATTAATTACTCCAAATGGCTTCCTCTTGTTTCGTGCAGTTTGTTTGACAGGCAGGGCAGGCAGATGGTCACCTATAACCTGCACCCTGATCAAGTCTTAGTTTTGGAGAGGTATAAGCAGACCTGTAATTGTATGGAAATCTTAACTCTGAGCTACCCATGGGCTTTAGGTGGTCTCAGGAGGTGGTGGTGATAGGATGTGTAAGAGTTCTGGGTAGAGAAGTGACATGTCAGAGTCTTTCTGTGAGCCCAGCTCCTGGCTACTCTACAGGCCAGGTTTCTGCTGTAAAATTGAGACTGCAGCAGATCCCTTTTCATAGGCATGTTATGAAGATAAATACACTTACAAGGTGTTTTAATATGCTCATGTATAAAGACTGCGGAATGTTCTCGGTAATTCTATGGGAATTAAAACTGGAGCTTAATTTCCTTTCCTAAGATTTATATTTCTTTCAGTTCTTTTTAAGGTTTCCAGAGGGGAAAAAGAATTGAAGATTGTAAACCAAAAAGAAAGAGTCTTTAATCCTTTGATTAAACTTTTGTTATAATGGTGAGGACTATCACCTGAAAGGAAGGTTTTATTACTGAAATATCATTGGACACTATGACTGAGATTCTTAGCATGTGCTATAAATTTCTCTTCGCTACTGCTGATACTTAAATATAATCCACATCGAAACCTCACATCTAATCAGCCACCTAATCAGCTTATTAATCAACGTCTCACAAGTAGTCTTGACCTCCCTAAGACCACAGCATTATCAATGATCCCAAAAGGCACCAATCTGAGATTTGAAAAACCTTGGCAGCTTATGAGAGTCATACAGTCAGGATTTTTATTCAGTATTTTGACCTTGAAACCTCTTGATTCATCAGACTTGTCGGTGACATAAGTAAGGTCAAGTCCTGGGCATCTGGGGACCCTCTGGCAGTCTTGTTTCATTTTCACAAGAAGTCACCGGCATGCAAATGGCACAGCTGGCAGCCCTCCATCAGTGGGACGGTCGCCAAGGCCAGCAGACTTGGTCGCTAAGGGGTTTTCCATCGTGCCTGACAACCATCACTGTTCACCCAGCATCACTCTGCTGCTCATGGCAGAAGAGAGCAAGCACTGCTAGGCTCGTGACGCATTTGATGTCCTACAGCCAGGCTACTCCACAAAACCTGCAGACAGCTGGACCTAAAGCAAACTACCTCAAGACTGATCTGTTTTATTCTGGGGATGAGGCTAGCTCCTGACAACCTGAGATCTGAAGCTCATGAGAGGGAAAAAGTCATCCTTGTCAGGTCCTGTGGCAGACATCACTCAGCTGGTTGGAAATCAAGCCAGAGGGCTGTGACCAGTGTCAGTAGACACATTGGGGGCTTTTTTTTTTTTCTCTCCTGTGGGGTTGAGAATGATAAAACCTGTTCATGACAAGCACTTCATGAACAATGTGGCTCCATAGGTAAACGTCCTCTTTGTTTAGCTGCAGATCTGCCACACCCCATACTCACAAAAGCCTCTATCCTGCATCCTTAATGGGATGCTTTAGTGTCTTTAGTCCTGCCTGGTGCTAATTAATGACCTGCACACAGGTCTGATGTTTAAACAGACTTGCTCCTCAGAAGCCAGTGGAGGATAATGAATCTAATTCCATGAGCACAGCAATAGCACAGACACACATTTCCTCCCTCCTTCTGGCAATTCATATTCCAGGTTGCAGTGAATAGCCCAACATCTTCTACACCAATACCACCAGTTCTCGCAAACAACTAATTATTCTCTAGCCCACCACTACCGTCAGCCAAACTGGCTTTTAAACTTTGTTCCCCCCCCCACCCAACACTAAGCAGCAGCAATAAGGGAATAATAGATTTAATTCCACTTTCAGCTATTTGGTTCTAATTTTCTACTGGTGTCAGAGGAAGTTTGAGTAGCTGAGAGACAAGTGAAGGAAAGGGCCCACTGCTTTGGCACAAATCTGTGGCAATTCCTTTGTATTCATCAAGGCAACAGAGGACATACCCATCAATATTCGCTAAAGACTCTGCACCAGGACTCCCTTTGCTATGGCAACAACGAGCTCCAGAACTCTGACCTTTTCCAGAACAAGGTGTCAACCAAGGATCCAAATTACAGATATTTACTACTAGAGATAAAGGAGTAAATCCATTACTGGTTGTAACAGTTGATAGTGTGTCTTTTATGCACACAGGTCTCTGCAAGGGGATCTGGCACATCCATTGCCAGTGACTTACAGAAGTCTTGTTGAAGCAAGGCAGAACATGAGAAGCTGGATGAGGGAGCTGCTGGCAGGGACTGCATGAGTTTGTTAGTGCAGCCAAGATGATTCTATGATGCTGAGACCTCCAAGGGCTCTTCTAATCTGCAACTTAAAGGTCTTTTCCAACCTAGATGATTCTATGATCTTCGCAGAGCTTTGTTTCTCCTTCTGTGCCTGCAACTATTGCTACTACTAACATTTCTTTGCCCTTCCCGTATCGTGCCTGAAACCACGGTACTAGTTTCTTTGTTTGAACACCAATTTGCTAGTGAAAGATCACAATAAACACGCTCTCCGCCCTGAGATAATTTTACTCTTACACTTCTTGCTTTCATTCCTCACAAGGCATCAGAAAGTGCAAATAAAGATCAAGAGTTTAAGTAACGAAATTTACCCAATGATCGTTTTCCCCCCGAGGTTCAATTATAGGAGGCTGATGTGTTCTTAACGAGGGATTTTGGTACATGGGCTGTACAGTGCCCACTCTTGTTCTGCCCCTTTCTGGTACCTTTAGACATCTCTGGTTGCTTCAACAAGGGTAGTATTAATAAATCAATTGTTAGAAGAATACACATAGCCTCAAAGATTATGCACAAGCTATTAACAGCAATATGTAGAGGATAATATATGCTGTTTACTAGCTGAAATAATAATCAGGCTGATTTAGGTTATCAGCCCTCTCACAGCACAAGGCAAAATTAAAATGAGCTACTGGGAAGTTAATTTGAGATGTTTGCTCTTTCAGTACAGCTTATGCACCAAGATGAGAAAAAAAAAAAAGATAATGGTGCAACAATTGCCACAAGCAAGTTCAAACAAACGGCATTAAGGGGATGGGTACAACTAAACATAATATATAGATCTTTATGTGGAAAGTTATCTTGGTGAATTGTTCTTGTCTTTTCTTGTAGGAGTGGACTGAGGAGCTGGGAGATTTTTGTCACGGATTAGTTGCGTTAGTGTAAGTTAAATCGACACTGGTGGGTTTAAGAGCGGGTTATCCCTCTTTGTGTCATTTCATGTTGAAATTGCAAATTTTTTTTTTAGTAGACCAGGTGCGGGGTTGACTTGCTCAAAAGATAAAATTTCATTAAACCCTACAGAAATCTGGGGTACAACTTTTTAGAAGGATGCAAATCTCTTTGGATCTCAGTCTCAATGTTGAAACCAAAAGGAAGAGTCTAGAATCAAGCCTGGGAATCGGAAATATCCTATAAAACGACCAAATGCTCCTCATTTCCTCACACGTTTTACCTAACTGTTGCAACTGCAGTTTTATGAAAGAAGCACCACAACTTCCGAGTGAATGTTTCGCCTAATTGCTTTGTTCAGAACAGTTCTGTATGTGGAAATGCAGAGCTGCCCACAAGACGAGCTTTTATTTCATGCAGGTAACATAGCCTGCCTGTAACCTTTCTGACATTTAGGAGGTTTGATCGCTGGCAGTAAATGCTTAACAAGCAGAGATTTGATTGTGTGGCATGAAGCCTGCATAATTTATTTTTAATAGTCTGATAAAGTCCATTGCACAGTTGAAAGACGCATAAAGATTTGGATAGTGGAGAGGACTATCCATACAGAGATTTACACAAATGACCAGGTTATGGGAAGAGTGATGGGGTGTTAAACTGCTGGGAACCATTTGAGTTAGAGCGTATTTTGAGAATGGGCTAAATACTGTCATTTTAAGGAGTCCATGAAAATCAGATAGTTCAATATCGTTCTGAAAAGATTATAGTATCCGATCCCACTAAAGCAAGAACCTTGTAGGCTTATAGACACCCCTGAAATAAAAATGGAAAGTCTGACTGATCCTTGATTACAGTACCTCTTATTACAGTTCCACAAGGCAACAGCAATAAGAGATTATCGTGCGTGATCCAAAAACTAACCTGCACAACTTCGCTATAATCATAAGCGACGGTCTGTTTTAAGAGAGCGTAGTTTTAACTAAGCTGATCTTTGAGAGGGAAGTTGATGAGCTTACATAAAGAGATCTCTTGTTCTTCATAATGGAGGTTGGTGTAACTTTACAAAATTCAATTATTTCTACCCAATGCTGCATAAGAAATATTTGGGAAACGACTGAAACAATTCTTAGAGCAAATTATACCACTGTCAGAAAACAAGAAATAGGTGTGTCAAAACATGAGGGTATTTCTGTACAAAGCATCTAGCGAGTGACTTTATACAGACGATCCCCATCTGAATATTATATTCCTCTCATTAATTTTATCTACAACCAGAAAGAGGAATATTTTCTGTTTGCCATTTGAAATTAAAATAATAATAACACAAATGAAAAATGCCTTGAAACACAACCCAAAGAAGGATGTAGAAAAATGTTACATCTTAATTCATCTAAGCTTACCCAGTACTGTAAAAACCTAGGTAGAGGTTTACAGCTTTTGAGATCCCAGCATAACTACATTTTCTGCAGTAAAACCAGATCTATAAAATCCCATCCACAATTCTCACATCTATGTTTTTAATAAGTGGGTTTTATATACTAGTTACCTAAAGGAAGACCTAATATAACAGCAAGTGTTACACCATGGGCTCTGCTGGTTTTATTTCCAATTAGATCAAGTGGTGTTAAAGCCAGAGGTGCTCAAACACGGGCCTGGTGAGCCCTGTGGAAACTGGCTGGCTGAACTTTTAGAGCCGGTTAAATTGTTCTTTTAGACTGATCTAATATCACCAACGTCAATGCCAAGCTTAAAATGAAGGAATCAGAGTAATGAGGAGGTAGAGCGAGGAGCAAAAGTACTTGAAGGCTTTTTGGTGTATTTTTCTAACTGTAATCACAGTGCGGTCAGACCTGGCCGTAGTTGATATGAACTACCACAATATAAATCTTTTAAAAAACAAGTTTCTTTTCTTCTTGTAGATGAAGATGGATGCATTTGAAAGCTTACACCCGGTATTTTCCTCCAGCGCTGAAATGTGCTGAGAAGGAAGACTGAACTCTGTAAAGGATCCAAAAATGACACAGAAAAAGTGAATACATGTTCTGGTTTTAATCCACTTTATATCTACCTCTGTCTCTGTGAGAACTGTGATTATGACACAACATATAGAGTTTTTAATTCCCAATACCTCTGTATTAACCATAATAATAAGTCATTTACCTGGTCAAGTGTATCTACCTTATCTTCCCTGTTTGTTTTATCATTCTCCAACCTGTGTCTCCATAATCAACAATTATCTGCTTCCTTGCACTTGTGGTCCAGATGGAGAGCAGCTAAACAGATGCTTGGATGAATATTGTATTGGTGATGGATCCTTCCTTGCTGCAGTTCATGCATATCATTACAGATCATTTTCACTACTTGAGCAAACTTTAGCATATAAAATAAAAATTGTACCCTAAGTTAATTTTGATGGAAATCTAACCATCATTATTATCCTTATTACCTTCCTAATGCTAATTAATAATATTATCATTGGTGAGGGGTTTGTGTTTCTTTTGTTTGGGGTTTGTTGGGTTTTTTTCTTTGGGGGGGGGGGGGGGGGGGGGTTGGGTTTTGATTT
>VZZY01009553.1:326331-412608 GCA_013400335.1 Eurystomus gularis
TTTTTGGGTTTTTTTTTTTTGGGGGGGGGGGGGGGAGTGGATTGGTTTTGAACCTATGGTAAAGCAAAAGAGAAACATATGGGAAGCCACATGCTGGATGTATCTAGCCAGCTGAACTGGGTTTATCAAGAGGTAGGACATGAGAGGTGGCTGAAGGACCTGGGGTTGTCCAATCTGGAGAAAAGGATGCTCAGGGGGGACCTTCTTACTCTCGACAGCTCCCTGAAAGGAAGTTGGAGTGAAGTGGGGCGGTCAGTCTCTTCTCCCAAGGAACAAGTGATAAGACAAGGGGAAACTGCCTCAAGTTGCACCACGGGAGGTTTAGGTTGGATATTAGGAAAAATTCCTTCCCCCAAAGGGTTGTCAAGCCCCGGCCCAGGCTGCACAGTGAAGAGGTGGGGTCTCCATCCCTGGAGGGGTGTAAAAGCTGTGGAGATGTGGTGCTGAGGGACATGGTTTAGCGGTGACCTGGCAGTGCTGGGTTAACGATTGGACTGTCTGATCTTAAAGGTCTCTTCCAACCCAAATCATTCTATGATTGAAAGTAACATAGAAGACTCTTATGCGATTTTGTTTTCTGTCTCTAGGATAAGGCTTAATTGCCAGAACTTGTAGGGAACAGGCAAAGTGTGAGCTGTGTTCGTCAAGTCACAAAAAGACACATCCATCCAGGCTTCAAAACCGGCAACAATTGATAGCTTCACTAAACCAGCTCTAGACAGGGCTACTGCAGACATGTACTTGAATCCAAACCAAGACATTGTCTTTTCACCTACTGCCCACTTTGTTTCTCTCAAGATATTTGAGTAAATTAGAGAATTACAAAAGTAGTAACTCCATGATACCGTTGTCTACAAAAATAAAAATAAGATGAGAGGCAAAGATGAAGGTTGGCAGGAACTGTGCATCCTTCCTCCTACTTTGTTAATCCAAGGAGTAGCGCTCAAGATTAGAACAGAAATTTATTGCAAGCATTGTGATAATGACCTGTAATATAGAAAATGCAAGATGTATGAAGAAGGAAAACAAGGTCTACTCAAAGTAAGATTTTTATAAGACTCGGTTGAATAGCATGGAGTGCTACCTACTGACATCTTGTTTTCCCAGAGATCTGAGAAAAACTGTGCTCACTACAAAAATGAAGTAATGATGGCAGAGTCACTGGGGACTTGTAGAAACACGAACACACAAGGGAAAAGAAATACACTGAAAACAATTGGTATTAGCTGGTGTTATAAAAGCTGCAGCAACTTCATGAAAATGATGGGAAACATGGGTCACAAAGAGTGGCAGTGCCACCAGGAGGTGGCCTTGTGCTTGCACCAGAACGTCAGCCCAAAGAGATGTGTCTGCAGAGGGAACAGGCAACATCTGCAAGCACTGCTGCAAGAGGTGACCTCTGAACCGCATGCCAACTATTAGATAAAAGAAAGCCATCCTTGAAAGGTGCAACTTAGCATGTAGCTACACTAAATTCTGTAAATTGGGAGGTTTTGTGAATTATTCTATTTTGATCTAGTTTTCCAAGCTCTCTCTCTCATGGCTGAATGACTACTTCCAGCTGATACCCATTATGTGACACCTAGTACTCTATACTTATAGCCATGGATGTCTTTGTAGTCCACACGGCACAGGTGGTGGACATCGATCCACTGACCATTTAGCAAAATAGTGAGGGGCAGTAATGAAATTTCATTGTAAATCCCAGATGCTATTCGTCTAGTTTTCTCTCCCTTAAGGAAAATCAATGTGAAAAGTGACCCACTTATGTGATACTTCACATCCAGGAAGTTACAACCACAAATATAACCCTAAAAATCTGGAAACACATAACTGACTTTTTCTCAGATGGCTGTTTTTTTAAAAACAAAACAAAACACCCACACAAAAAAAACCCCAAACCAAGAAAACCCACACCTCACACAAAACCCTGAAGAAAACAAAAAGATAAGCAAGCCTCTCAAATTGCTATGAATAGAAAATCATGCTAGAGGTAGCCACAAAGCCATCCTGAGGGCATGAAAAAGTATCACGAAAAATACTGTAATTGTCTTGCTAGGGGTGGCTGTTCAACAGTAGGTGCACTTGGCTATGCTTTCCAAACAGAAACCACACTCAATAACGCTACCATATCAAAAATAACTTTAAGAAAAGCCTTCGTCCCTATTTCTGCTTATACTTTTTAAATTTCCTTGTCCAGTTATCTCCAATCGGGCCTGACATTTCAGTCCTGGGGTTAAAAAGCTTCCAGTTCTATTATAGATAAGCTTACAGGTATTGATTCGAGCATTTCCCACCCCCAGTCAGAACCAGGTGGCTGCAGAGGACAAAAAGTTTCCAAATCCATTGCCACGTGGCAAAAGTGAAATGGCATCAGAGGATAACACCGATGGGATGAAAGCATAGGAACCATTTGGGCTCTACTCAGAGCATCATGCATGGCTCCAGAGGTCACCTCTGCTGGAGGGATCATTATTTAAGCAGCACGTTTTGCAAGGATTCACACTCACTACACCTTTGCATTTGTTCTAGAGATGGAGATCGCTGTGGTACTTGAATACAAGGACTGACTGTGTCACTGAGCGGTTTCTTCCCCTCTCACAAGAACTCAGAGAGCTTGTTTTCTAGTTCTTTTGTGCGTGTGTGTGTGAAGCTGGCAACTAATCACTCCCTGTGTTACTAAAGCATTACCAAGTGCAGGGTCTATGGTTGGGGCTGTCCCTAACGCTGTTCAGTCCCTATAAAAATGGAGACCTGAATGAACTAGATGAAGGAGACAAAGGCTGAAATTCAGACAGAGGAAAGAGTTTTGTGGAGTACAAACAAGGGCTGACGTAGCCTAATTCTGATTCTTCAATGGATCTAGTGTGAAAAAGAGCAATAAGCTGAGTATTTTTAATTGTGTCTTCTTACACTCATCAGAAAGAAAGCTAAATATGCACCCTGCTCAGATTCCGTTAAACCTGCAGACCCTTTTTCTTTTAGTTTCTTTCCCCCCTTACCACTGCAAAGTAAAGTAAAATCCGCAAAGACTACAGAAGAAACAGGGATTCTATATTAAGGTGTTTTTTCTATAGATTACATGAGTTTTTCTGCATTCACATTCTTCCACAGAGATAAAACATACAGGGAAGATATGCTATTGAGACTTTGTGCTGTCCCCAGTTGCATGGTAAGAGTATAATAAAGATTCAAAAATAATTAAAAAAAAAAAAGAGAAAAAAAGTCAATATTGCTCTCAGAGCAAATTCCTCTTTAACTTAGTTATTGTTCTCCAGTAACTTGTGCACTTCATTGGTGGAGTGGTTGTATCACCTCCCTTCCTAGTGGTAGTCTCTTGCCCATAAGTCATCAAAAATGAGGGTGGTTTTGTTTTGTTTAGGTTTTCTGAGATGTTTCTCTGCTGAGGGTCAACAGCACTGCTCCAGCAGCAGACTTTTTGGGCAACTCAGGGTACAACAATCCATTTTGCCGTGTGATTTCAAGGCCCCTTTTATGCATGATCAGACCACTCACCAACGCCTGCACTGTTCAACTACCCAGCTTGTCCACTAGCTCAATTAACTTCATAGTACATTTTAATTTTTGCTATTACGCAAGCAAATTATTATGAATTTTTGCTCTCAGCTCTCCATTGTCCACATTTTCTAATGTCGGTCTCTGACAAGACTTATGAATATCAAAGGACAAAGGTGGTATGACTGCATGAATTTGAAATTACCTATCTTACTTCTGTATTTAAAAAAAAGACTGCAAAGGTACATTCATCTAGCATTTAGTTTGCAATTAGTGTGTTGCAACTTATTTTAGAATATATCTAAAAGGACTGAGGGGAAACTAAGCCAATAATTTGAAAAGTAATTACCTGCTGGCAGTACACAGAAATGCTGCGAAGTTTTTAAAAAGCAGTGAGCTTTGGGTAGGGACTTTCTCCAACATCACACAGGATGCCTGTAGTAGAGCCATTTTTTGGATTCAAACCTATCGAGTTCATAACTCAGGCCCAGGAGTGTTGCCTCTCGAGTGATTAGTGGTTAAGCCCTGCAGAATTCACTTAGAATCTTACTTGAGCAGTGCCTATGGATTCATAAAGATGATCCAAGATTTCAGAGTAACCAAAATCCTATGCACAGCATAAATGCCAAACAGCAATTTAGATTGCCTAGGAGATGAGTTTTAAAGCAGTAGGTGGCACTGGCTGAATAAAGTACCTTACAGGATGTGATCACATGCCTTCGTTCCAGGGAGTTTCATCTTAGGCCTTAAATTTTGCCTCTGTGATCTAGGGACTAGCTCAAGGACAAGTTGCCATTTGAGCACAGTGGGAAGAGTCTAGATTGTATCAGTCCTTGATCTAATTCACTTTAAAATGTTGCTAAAGACATCTTGGATTTATCTACTCTGTCTAAAGGAGAGATAGAAAAACTGACACAGCCATGAGAAGTCAGCAGTAAGCTGGAAAGCTCTATCTCCTTTTGATGGTGTAGTGACAGCACTTACAAAAACCCACATGTATCATTTGAAGGCATCTCCAATTTTTACAGAGGAAACAGAGGAGAGAGCATCTTCCAGATCTTTCCTCAATAGAGTTTTTGCAAAGAACACCTTGGCCCAACTCCTGTTAATTCAATTCTGTCTTCCAGCTTATGCACCAGACTCTATCTGCTGTCTAGTTTATAGACCAGATCCTATCTCTGAGTTATTTTTAGCCTACAACAGTGTCCTGAAAGATATGCAAGGACTTTGTGCCATTCATTCTGAGTTAGGGAAACTTATACCAATTGGAAACTTATACCAATCTATAATCCAGAGTCAACTTCTGGGGTGATCGGAGCCCCATCCTAGACTGCTGAGGTTGCTCAAGCCCAGACTGCAAGAAGGTTTAACGGTTAAAAAGGTTTAAAGGACTTTTGTCAGCTGGAAACACAATGACATTACATCTGTTAAGTAGGGCTTTTTTTGATCAAACAACCCTTAGACAGCTTTTTCTGCCAGAACATGGCAATTCTTCACAAGCAAAACTTGACAAAGAAACGTCAACATCAATGAAGTTTTGTTTTGAAAGAAAATTAGGCAAACCCACAACATTTTGGTAATATTTAAATGTTTTATCTTGACCTTTAGAAAGGGACTGTTTTGATAATTCAATTTTATCATCACTTTCTGTGTCATCTATAAAAAAATATAATCTTTAAAGGGTATAGTATAGTTCAGAGAATCTAAATCAGAACTTCACAAGTTTCAATAAAGACAAATCAGAGGTTCAGAAGTTCAAAATTTAGACATTGAAGTGTTACAATCTTTCCTGAATGAAAACACAAGATCTTGAAATTAATAACATACCTTTAGAAGGGACATCTTTTAAATGTTTGTTTTCATTCTTGGTTGGCTATGGGAAGTTTTTAACAGCATTAATTTCCTCAGCAAATGAGAAGTTCTGTTCCCAGTCTCGTTAGACAGCCAATGCATAAACAATTTGTTTTGCAATAAAAATACTAGATTTTTAATAAACTTTCAAAATTGGTGATGAGAAGCTTGGGTTAAACTGTTGTAAGCAACTCTTGGTCTATTTACTCTTGATATGACTTTAAAAAAGCAGTGACATTATTTAAAAGAAAATTTTAATGAGGAAATACCTAAAATTCCATTTCAAATTTTATTCCTAATTAAAAATAGAACTGCTAATTATAATGCCGATCTACTTTAGAAGGTGCTGCAAGGCTTAATTAATTGTCGGTAAAGCTCATTTGAGAAGCTCACACGATGGAAGTGTGAAATTGTTTATGTTAATCAGGAGGACGGCTATGAGAGCTCTGAAACGGGAGGGGAGCACTCACCAAACCAGCCCTGTGGGGCTGTCATGGGATGCTTGGTACCTCTATGCACACCTCATGAGTTCCCATAGTCCTGTTGTCCCCATTTTACAAACAAAGAGCAGCCTAGGGCACCTGAGGTGCTTCTAAGGTCATAAGAAAAGCCCTCCAAGGAGGCTGGGTTGAACACATATCACTTAGATCACGTCCAATGAACCATCCTCCTCTGCAGATGAATGACAAAAACCATCCTCTCCTCTCCAACACCTTCACCTTCTCTCCTGCTACTGCTACTTCATCTTTCAAGGGCATCTTAACTCAGCAGCCACCTCAGGTAAGAGCAATCTCATCATTGCCACTTAGGAATGCCTCTACGTGGGCTGATGACAAGTACAGAGACTCAATCACTCAGAAACAAGCCTCTGCACCTCAACACATCCAAACCACATTGGGAGGTGGGAGGAAGAGGCCCAAAACAATTGGTACCATGGCAGAGCCATTGAGGAGACACCACCAAACTCCTGGTGCAAGTTCTCCACAGCTGGTGGTTGTTCTGGAAACTAAGGGGATGCACAAATGTATTCCCAGCTGATAGGTGGGGAAAATGCAAACAAAAAAAAGGAGGCGCCCAGTTTTCCTCTTCCCTTGCTTGAATTATTGTTTCGGTCTACTCAAGGCATCCACGTGCCACTGCGTGCTTTTGCCACCTGACTTCCACATCCTCTCCCCTATCATTGCTCAGACAGGTGGGCAATTAATCCCATTACGTACTGATGGATTTACACCCAGATTACATCACAATGTTGTGAAGCAACGCCTGTGATACAATTGCACTTTCCTTGGCAGAAACATTCTGAAAACTGCCGTTTCCACTTCCATCCCCTGTGAACGCAAATAACTTTTGCTTCCTAACAGAAAGGCATTCCCCTGCTCTGCATTTGATCTCGGCTGAAGCAGTCCCAAGAGGAAAAATGAAAATCTAAGAAGGTTTGAAGTTTATGTGCAATCAGGATTTATGTCTGTGCTACTTTAGGTCTCCCCCCCACCCCCTTTTTTTTTTTAATTTTAAATGTAAAATATGGAGGGGTAGTTAAATGTTTCAAGAGGACAGTCACTGCTGGGCTGTAATCTGAGTGTCAGCTCGCATCCTATGAGCTTAATCTTATGGAGTTCAGGAAGCAATTGTGGGACCCAGGACTAAACAAAATCATTTCCATTCCTATTCCAAATCTAATACCGAGTCCTGACCCAGTTTTCAAGCAGAGAGGTTTCCGATTACCTGACAGGAGCTCATATTTGTACGAAAAGAATAGCGAGAGCACATTTAATATTTTATGCTACTAGTATGACAGCTGCGCTTTCGCCCTCTCAGCTCTCCTGGAGGATGATCAACGCAGAGCTAATTTTTACACGCTCAAGATTCCCAGATAGCAATATGCAGAAAGTGTAGTAGCTGTTTATCTGATCCAAGCACTAATTGTGTGGGTCCTAGCACGGGTGCAGCGGGAAAGCAGAGTATTTCACGGTTAATACCAGGGAAGAGACACGCAATGCTCAGTGGATAAAAGGCTTGTAGTCCCAGCTGGGAAAATAGTTCCATTATCTCCCAGCTGCATAGACCCTCCATACGGCTCCGTTCTGCCTCGATGAACACTGTGGCTTGCTGAGAGCTTGAAACAGTTCTGCAGAAAATTGTAAAGATCCTGAGACATTTCACTGTTAAGATCTGTAAGTACAGAATTGTGCTGTCTGCTGCAATGTGAATAATGCTGGGGGAACTGCATTTTCTGGTGGCTTTTTCTTTTTTTTTTTCCTTCTCTCCTTCCTCAGTAATTTTCATTAGCATAAGGGGTAGGAATGAAGTAAACTCACTGCTTTATTTATGCTATGTGTCTGTAAATGGCTGATACTCCAAATGTGTAGATGCTTGGAAGAGAAAAATGTATATAATGAATTTGTATGCATGTGAGGTCTGAGTCAACCAGAGCAGGAGACTGTGCTAGTAACAGACACCACAGGTAGATTATTTGAGTATATCACAGCTCTGTGCTGCAGTAAAACGGACAACACAGAGCATGACAGTGCTAATTTTGGCACTTTCATATGACTTTCTACAGCATAATAAAAGATGAAGTGGGTAATGAAAGCCTGATCTAATTTCTACCAGCTGAAGGGGTAAAAGCAATAAACATAAATCTTCAGGAAAATGTAAGTTGGTCCTAAAAAGAAAGTTTTCCCTGTTGCTCATTTTAATGATTAAAAACAACAACAAAAAAATCAAGATCAGAACATATATGGAACTTTGCTTTTTGCATCCAAAGACCTGCAAGGGTTTTAGTTTTGATGTTCTCATTTATCTACACTGCATGACACAGCTTTAAAGGAAATTTAATTCTTTACAAAAAGTTGTGGAAGTCTGGGGTTCCAGAAGCAAGCAGCTGCTTGGCTAGCACTTTATGGTAAATCATATATTCCCATAGTGCTTTCTGGGTGAATACTTTGGTTCGGACAGTTGTTGCATGTGGAAAAAGTCTCCTCCAACAGCTTTTGCACAACCAGGCTCCATGCTCACGATTTCCTGCAGCACTTGGGCATCTGAATGTTTAAATAAGATGCAAACACTCTGCAGCCTATTTAAGTACCAGGTGGTTGCCCTTTTGTCAGCACTACAGCCATTTTCAGAAAAATATTACCTGTTAAAAATCAGACTATTTACTTCTCCGAAGCAGCATTTCCTCCTCCCTCCCTTTCTTTTTCTCTCTCCAAAGTTAAGAGGAATTGTCAGACTACTCCTTCCACACCCAGCAGTTGGAAAGTTCTGCAAGTTGAGGGAGTTTTTTTTTGTGTGTGTGTGCAACTAAACCCTGCAGTGTTTGTAATTCCAGGCACCACATCACCACAAATAACCCATCTTCTTCAGCCAGCTTTTGCTTGGATGCTCCAGAGGCACTATGTCAGTGTTTCACATTCCATGAGTCTCTGCTTCAGAGGTTTTACGACACTAAAAAGTCCCAAATCAGTACCTATATGAAGTTAGCAACTACCATAGATCACACTTTATTGTGTAAAAAAAGAAAAATAAAACACACCAATGTATGCAGCTACAGTTTTCCTTACGCTGGTGAGGTACTGATCACCATGTATTACAAGTGTTGCCTTCCATGCCGAGGATAAAATTAGAAATAATATACAACAACTTAAGTGCTTTAAATCAAACAGGAGGCATGCCTCTTTTCCTTTTTTTTCCCCCCAGCTTTATGAGCAGTATTAAAAAGCTTTGTGGCACATAATAAGCTACCTGAAAATTAATTTCTTGCAGTTGAAGCAAACGTTTCCATCACAGAACAAGATGCCAGCATCCCCAAGGGGACCTGAAACACAAAGTTGGGTGTTTGCATTATGTGGGCATGAAGCGCTATTTGTATTTGGATAGAAAATTTTCATCAGAAGGATGTTTGTCTCTGTCTTGTGAGCATATGAAAATATATCAGCTCTTCAGAATGGCATTCAAATTCTTCTTTTCCCCCAGAAGCTGTATGAGCTGCATGTTACTACAAAATGTTATTCCTTTTGTTTAAAATCACGGCTGAGTTCATTCCAGAAGATTGCCACAGATTGCCTTCTACTAACCCCTGCCCAGAGGTCAGCTAGATGCTGCTCACCTTCCTGGCATAGGGCTTCCTCATAGAGACCCAGACACAAAAACCATCTTAATCCTGCCCTGCTTGCCCACAACCTCCAGCCCTGGCTGCAGCAGAGCCCTTCTGACCCCTGCAGAGGAGCAGACCTGAAGGGACTGCTCTGACAGAGGATCAGCATCAGAACGTCTGGCTCAAAATGTCCTTATTCCTTCTTACCAAAGGCTGCACTCAAAGTTGATCATAACTACGTACATGGGCAAATTTATAGCCTAGTCTTCTAGGTAAGAGGCAATCTCTCTTTGAGAAATGAAGACACAAAGAACTTCAGGCACAGTTTTACGACTGCCCTTGCTGGCAGTTCATCTCTAGGACACTAAAAATGCTACTTTGTGGGAACACACCAGTATTTAGATGATTAGGTGACCTTATTTGCATTCGTGAGCTAGCAGACTTTCCTCTTACTTAAAGTCTTTCTGCAAGTGCAGAACATGCAAGAAAAAAAACACTGCACCACTAACAAGAGAACCAAGTATTTTTGAGTATCTTAATCACAAAAAATAACAATAACCCCAAAATAACCCCTAGAAGAATAAAGCATGACATTGTACTCGCAGTTCTCCACCTTGCTTAGGAAACACCACAGACAATTAGGGCAAGACAAAGCACCAGAGATATGGAAGACCTTACCTTAATGTTAGGAGGTTGCTAAACAGACCAGGTCAGTATAGAGTTAAGTGCTAGCAAGGGCACAAAACCAAACACGGGGACTTGCACATATCAGTACCAAAGGTTTTTAACATCTCCAGACTGAGGGAGAGAGGAAAAGCCTGAGTTTTGCCCTACCTTCCTGCTCTCAGCTCCATCTTCTCTGTCCTGAGAAGCTCCTGGTGGGCTCCCAGCCCAGCTGTAGCCCCTCCAGCCTGGTGGGTCAGATGCAGCTCATCAGCACTTCCTGCTGCTTTCTACTCCTGAGGACAAAAGGTGTTTCCACCCATTTGTTCAGGGATTGTAAAGTTAAGGGTCCCGTCTTAGGCTAAAGACTCTAAATAGCTCGCTCCATGTTTAGTAATTTGCCTCATAAAACTGCTTTTTGGGGTTTTTGTTGTTGTTGTTCTGTAGGGAATGTTCTACTAAGGTCTCACTAGCTCTGTGACTTCACTGCTGAGTTAACTCAGGTAACTCACATCTCCCAGGCCTAAAGGGAGGGTGTCCTTGTACCAGATTCTCACCTGTAGTTACTGTTGGCTCTTGAGCCACTTGTCCACATGAGTGTTTGGACACCGAACTCTTGGACACCAAACCCAGGCAGTTTGATCAGCTTCCAAAAGTTTGGGAAGGGCACAACCGAAGAAACTGTTTTAAAATGGTCTCACCTGAGCTCTCCCCATCGAGCAGGCAGCTCCCAGCCTGACTTGCTCCACACTTCTCTCCTTCCACACCAAGAAGCAGAGGCTTCACTTCCAGCACCTCTAAAGCCAGACAGAGGTTTGCAGGTGTGCAAGGTCCAAAAGGTAATGGGATAAGACTTGCCTTGCATCCCCTGAAGAGGGAAAAGGACAAAACGGAGATCACTGGCACACACAGAAAGAAATAGCTTTCCTACTTGTACACAATCGGGTTTTCATGAGGACAGCAGTGTCCATGCGCTGTTTGCGGACAGGAGACAGATGATGTTTCTTCTGCATTGCTAGCAGCAGCTGGGAACACTTAATTGGGTTACATGTTATTGGCATATCTTCTGGTCTGCCATTTTAAATTTTTTTTTCCTTTTTTTTCCTAGTTCTCAGTGACTCAGTATTACAAACCACCTTTATTATTATCCTTCGGGGTGATGCTGTGATTTGGTCACCCTGTTTTCAGGACAGCATGGGCTCTATCCGCACTAAGGATGTTCTCCAGCCGTTCCACCTCGCTGCTCTGTGGGCAGGAGGCCTGTGGTACCCACTGCTCGTGCTCACCCTCTCGCCAGCATCCCAAGGGGTGTGGGGATGGGCTCTGCCATGATCTCAGGCCCTTTTGGAGCCCAGGGCAGGAGGGAGCGATGGGGATTGACTGACAGACTAGCTATCCAGGTAGCTACACATATTCTGTGGGGCTTTATTGGAGGGGTCTGCATGTTTTGGGTTTCCTACAAGAGGAAAGACTCCACAGCATGCAGTGCTCAGGAGAAGGACTGAGAGAGAGGGGTGGGGAGGAGGGAGTGGGAGAAGAGCAATTTCCCTCACTTAGACCCTCTAATATGTTTCTAGCCTATAAAGGCAAGAAGAAATGGTTAAAGACAGTCAGAAAGGCAGTTTGTTTTATTAAAATTCTTGACAGCATCTGCTGTAATGCTCTTGTTAAAAGAGATGGAAAACAGCAGAAAGATGAGAGAAACAGTGTTATGTCCTTGCTCTTTACACAACGTAATGATATGGGAACTAAGATAATTGGCTTCCAGATAACTGCTTTTATTAGCTATATACAAACACAAGTCATGCAGCTGCCCAGGTACACAATAACCCTCTCGGGGCTCTCATCACAGCTCACACCAGAGGTACCTCAAACAAATAAAGAAGATGCTACCTGATTTTTCTAAACTAAGTTCTCACTTTTCTTCAGGACATCCTGATGTGATTACCAATAGAATCCATTTATATGTGAAATTCCTCAGAAAAAAAGATGAGAGCTGTTTCATATTTGGTAATGAATTAAGCTCTCCTGTGGCCGTAACCAAAGCATGAGGATCCCAAGGCATCTGTGGTGATGCCTTCAAGGAATCTTTTATTAAACTTGTGCCATTGGTGAAAGTTGGCTGGAAAACAAGGATCCTCTGCTATCAGAAGTGGTGTAATTTTATTCATTTCCATTCCAGTGTGGAAGGGGCTGAAATAACTTGTCTCAGAGGAGCTGGTGGTCTGGGAGTCAGGACTACCATCTCATGTCTGCAATTTTTTGATGTGCAGGAAAAAAAAAAAAGATCAGTGGTTAATTTGCTACTTTGGATCAGGTAGATTACCCACTGCTGTGCTTGCTGAACCTTTCTCATGAGGGTTTTTCCAGGGTCAAAATGATCAAAACCTGGGGTAGTTCTGCCCACAGCAGCCAGCAGTCTGGGATTAGGACACTCTCCAGGGGCACGGGAGGTCACTATTTATGTAGAGCAGAAATTTCATCATTGCTCATAACCTTGTGCCTCAACCTCAGGCTATTCTGGAACCTTGCTCCAGCAGTTTTCTCGTATATTTGAGAAATCTTCCCACAGGAATTTTTGTCCGAGCTGGTGCACTTCAGAAGAGGTTGGGCTTTGATGAAGCAGTATCTTGCTGAGTACTGAGCGTGAGAGCTGTTGCTATCACACTGCACCATGGACCACGTGCCTTCATCTTCTCAGTGCTCAAACTCCACTGCTAATAGACCTGGGGAGAGGGAGATTTCAGAGAATTCAGCTAATGAGGAAAACATTCTCTATTCTGGGCAAAGGATGTGCTAGGCTGGATTGCCAGCAAGCGTGAGAAGACAACTGCCATTCACCAGCACCAATTTTTATTCCCATCCCTGTGATTAACACTGCGAATAATTTGAGAAGTTGTTTGGGCTGAAGCTCTGCACCGAGTTTCCAACAGCTGAATGAATGAATTTCCAGTTGTTTAGTGTTTCTTTCCCTTTCAACCACACCTTTTGCTTTTGTGCATTTTAGGCTTCAGCCTTTCCCACTGCCTTGTCTGTTGGGAGGTCACTCCGCCAAAAATAAAGCCTGGCCAGACCACAAAATATTTGCCACTCTTTCTGAAAAGAGTGCATGGTATACATCACCAATTCAAACCCACTTCTCTCAGACGTTCAAGCAGTGCATACACTGAGTTTGGCATGTACAGCATACGCGGTACCTTTGGTGAGAGAAATGGGGATTGGAAGCACTGAAGTTTCTACAACTTCATCTCTTCAAGCAGTTTCTGATAATCCTACCATGAAATTACAAAAACAGCAGGACCAGAGCAAACCTCACTATGAATTGTTTCCTCTGTTTGTAAAGGAATCCCGATGAAAGGTAGATTTTTACCATCTAAATTAGTCAGCAGTGCCACATGGACTATCCCTGAGCTGACAGCTCTCAGTCATCTTGGTAGACAGACATTGGGCCTGTCTGCAGTGACCTATGCTCCCACCCTGCCTTTCCCAGTGTCTTCCAGCTTCTGAGGAGTCTGTCCTTGAGCCAAGCAAAGAAAACCAAGCAGCTTATTTGCACAGGGGGACTATTCTCCACAAAGAAATCACATGTAGTCTTTGGAGAGCCATGCTGTGCATCCAGGCTGGTCTCCAGTGCAGTTGTTGATCATCGTTCGTGCCTTGGTTGTGCTTCTCTGGCATGTCTAGTAGCAGCCACTATTCCAAGTATTTCTGGTGCTTGCTTTGGATAAGCCCTGGATGGTGACTGCTGCACGCTGCGTTGTTTTGTGTGTTGTATTGTAGCTGGTCCCTGGTACTGCAGCATTTAAGCTCTCCTCAAACTGATGATGTTCTTCTAATTTCCTTAATTCAGGCACTTAGCCTCAAATGGTTTTGTTTTTCTTAGGTTGATAATAGCAGGGGAGCTCTGCAACCCCCGGCAGATCTGGGCGCTGAGGAAATTTCTCTCGCTGAAATTGTTTTGTCTGCTGGTTTAGCAAGAGCACTTAGGCTGCACAGCAGGTTAGAGTTTTTACCCCGATTATACTCACTTAAACTGCCACCTTTTTCTCAGCACTGACATCATTAGCTATGACATATTGCTGAAGCCTCTCCACAGAGGTGACCCTGTCCTTTCTGGAGCTATCATACAAAGCTAAAAGCCATATATATATATTTTTAACCCTCTCCTTTCCAGTATTACTCACTCTGAAGCCACCAGAAGTGCGAGTCTAATTTCACTGCCCTAAACCCACTCTGGTCCCTATATTCCACTGTATCCATGAGTTAGGTGTGTATTTGCAGTCCTGGCTCACTTTTCCTACCCAAAGGTCCATACTAAACAACAATATTTACTAACTACATAACTATGTAAAGCCTGGCCAGCTGCAGAGCCATCTGCTTGGTGAGGGCATAGCCACAGAGGAAAGAAGGATGCTCCTCTACTTACAAGGAAAATCTGTATTTCCTGCACAGCTGAAATAGGGGCAGTTATTCACACATTTCTTTGCATGAAAGAAAAGACTCATTCTTCAAGGGGAGAATTCTTGTAGGACTAAACATACTATAAATATTTGTGGCCATTGCTGTTTAAGTACTAAGCAACTCTGGCCAGGCTGGTACCCGTGCAGACATTCCCCATGAAACAACCCTGTCCCAGGCAGGAGGTATGTTATGGTGAGGAACAGAGGTCTGATAAGAAATGCATCTCGCTCCATCCTCTTGATTCCCACCCTTTAGATATTGATCAGATCCCCTCTCAATCTTCTCTTCTCCAGGCTAAAGAGCCCCAGGGCTCCCAGCCTTTCCTTGGCACAGAGATGCTCCAGTCCTCTCAGCATCTTTGTAGCCTCTGCTTGACTCTCCAGCAGTTCCTTGTCTTTCTTGAACTAGGAATCCCAGAACTGGACCCAGTACTCCAGATGTAGCCTCACTAGGGCAGAGTAGAGGGAGAGGAGAACCACCCTCGACCTGCTGGCCACCCTCTTCTTAATGAAACCCAGGAGACCATTGGCCTTCTTGGCCACAAGAGCACACTGCTGGCTCACGGTGAACTTGCTGTCCATGACAAGTTGTATCCTCAGCATGCTCTTGCTTTCTACAACTCACTGAAGGCTCCTGGCTTCAGCAGCCTCAGCTATCACACAAGCCTTTCTTTTCCATGTTTGCTGGGGGACAGCTGAGCAGAGGGATATAAATTTATCGCACCATTTGGCTACTTTTCCATATAAATTAGTCTGTTAATAGGATTATTCCCCCCCTGTGCTGCCACCATGCCCCAACACCAGTCTATGCTGTGGGGACATCCTTGCCACAGTGCAGGGATGCTTCATGACTTCGTGCCTCACTGCTGCACCTCTTAGGTTTTGTCTCCATCTGAGACATCACCTTGGTTTTTAGTAGCTGCCTGCAGCAAAGGAGAATCCTGGCTTATGAACCTGCACCAATTGCTGCAGTTCCAGCCAGGGATAAACTGCTTTTAAGCTAAATACTCCTCTGAGGACACTGAGCTTGGGGGAAGAAACATAACTGTTCTGTATCTAGCGCAAGCAGGAATAAGTCTTATAAGGAGCAGCTGAAAGAACTGGGGTTGTTCAGCCTGGAGAAAAGGAGGCTCAGGGGAGAACTTTTTGCTTTCCACAACTACCTGAAAGGAGGTTGGAGCCAGGTGGGGATCGGGCTCTTCTCCCAAGGAACAAGCAACAGGATAAGAAGCAGCCCCAAGTTGGGTTGGGGAGGGGGTTGTGTTGGATATTAGGAAAAAAACTTATTCCCCAAAAGGGATGTTAAGCCTGGAACAGGCTGCCCAGGGCAGTGGTGGATCCGCCATCCCTGCACAGGTTTCAAAGCTGTGTAGGTGTGGTGCTGAGGGACATGGTTTAGTGGTGCCCTGGCAGTGCTGCGTTAATGGTTGGACCTGATGATCTTCAAGGTCTTTTCCAACCCAAATTATTGCATGATTCTGTTCTGTGATTCTAAGTGGGCCTAGTATATACTGGATAACTCTAGGAAGACATTGGGAGAGCAGCTGGAAAGAGAGTTGAGGCAATGAAGAACAGTGATGGCACGGCTAAACAATCATGGCCTCTTTAGGTAGGAAGTTTTCAAATAAAATATATACTAGTGCAGCTATGAAGACTGTACAGGCATCCAAAGCAGAAGCTTTGTCCAAAGGCAGGCCATAGCCTAATACCTTAAGGAAAAGGAAAATTCCAGTGTGTTAAAGGCCCTTTCCGTAGTGGGAGTGAGCAGGGCATGGGTAGGAACTATGGTTGGTGCTGGGCCCACCACAGTGGGTGTTCCACATCACCCATCCTGATGGGTCAGGCTGGGTGCTATGAGTCAGCAGAACCTACAGAAAACACTGAATAATCTACATGACAAATTAAAGAATGAAAAAAATGATAGAACAAAATAAAGTGGACAAAGCTCATTAGTGCAATAAGCAGCACTGGAGGCACATTTTGATAATTCAAATCTGGCATAAAATGGGTTCACTGCAAGATGATGTAGAGCCCACTGTTGAATTTTAATGCAAAATGCTCACTTAGGTGAGCCAGGATCTACCGTTAAATCTTAAAGAATGTTTGATAAGTAGAAACTTCAAGGAAGGCTATTGGCATTTTGGGATGCTCTGAGGAAGGCTATGAGGAGCGTTATTTGGTATTATTCTGTACTTGAGGTATTTCAGCATTAATTGCACAGCTTTACTGAGAGATTACTAGTTATAAAGTTAGTCTTATTGAAGGTGTTGAATAATGGATGATATTAAACTTTGGGTTAGGGATTCAGAGGATTGATTTGGAAGATGTAGGCATCCAAAACCCAAAATCAAACTTTTGTCAAAAAATGGTACAATAAAAGGTATGTATGAACTGTAAGAATGAACAAAAAGTGCCTTATTCACTGATTCAGGTAAAATATAAATGACTAACCACGTCACGGTTTTACCTCTTTGTCTGGCTGACTTTCTCAGCAAGATTGATTCAAAATCCATCTAAGCCCTGAAAGGAATTTGCAGGCAACAACTTTGCTTGACAATGCTGAGGGGGTTGTTAGAGCAGCCAGAGCAACCAGCAGCAATACCCCCCCCCAAAAAAAAAAAGCCCAAGCCCTGTCTAATCAAGGGGCCCCATCAAGTGCAGTGAAGTACGAGAAGGTCATACAAACCTCTCACTCAGACCCACAGACACAGAAGAGGTATTTCGAGAGGGCCATCTCTTGCAACCTTTTGTGGGCTGCCCATTGCCAGCATAGGCAGCGTTAGCACCGTTGGTTATAGTGGTTGAGGAACTAGCCAAAGTTTACACCATCACAGGAAAAACAGCCACGTCACTCACTTGAAGTGGCCCAGAAACTTGAACATGCCGGACTACAAGCGATCTGAGAGCTGACCTAAGCAAGGCCACTGAGTGTGTCCTGCCTGGAATCATAGAATGGTTTGGGTTGGAAGGGACCTTAAAGACCATCTAGTTCCAACCCCTCTGCCATGGCAGGGACATCTCTCACTAGACCAGGCTGTTCAAAGCCCCGTCCAACCTGGCCTTGAGCACCTTCAGTGATGGAGCAACCTCTGTGGCAACCTGTCCCAGTGCCTCACCACCCTCAAACATTTATTTTCAGTCTCTTATGCCCAGCCAACAACCACGGCCTTCAAATATATTTTTAACTTTGTTTCTGATTATTTTTATACACATTTTAGTGTCTCCTTTCTCTGCATTGAGCTCGATGGCTGTATACACTGTTACAAATGCACTGTTACCTGTCACACCAGCTATACCATCTCATTTATTCTGATCACTACAGCAGCCCATGCTATAATTCATCAGAATCAGACACTGATTATTGAAGTGGGTAATTGCACAGGCTGTGGCCTGGTGATCAGCTGTGGGCAAGGCACAGTCCAACAGACAGGATCAAAAACAATGAATGTGATTGCAGTGAAGGGGTTTGCCGTTGAGAGGCTGCATCCTGCCACGCAACGTAAATCACTGGAACATGGCTTGGAAAATATGTGCCTTAGTCTCGCCTGCCAACTGGTGTGTAAAATAATACTGGTCCAAATGCACCGCTGCTATTGCCCTCTTCTGGTTAGAATAATACTAATACCAGTCATAACAGGCTTGTTTGGGCCTCACCTCCCTGCTTTAAGGATCAGTAATTTTTATTGCATGTCTCTGTAAAGAATATGTATATCTGCAGTCCTTCTACTATATATAAATATATATATATTAAAAAAAAAATATAAAGCCCTTCTATTTTCAAGATATATCTACATATATATATAAATTCAGCCAAATACAAAACATTACTAAGAAGCCAATCGATGGCTTTTCTCTGGACAAAGCCTTCCTGTCAGGTAGTCTTTCATCTATACTTTCCAGACTAAAAAAAATCCAAACAAACCCTCCCAGACTGTGATACCACTACCTAGGCTTGTAAATATCTCTATAAATCAGGGGAATGCACAGAAAAAGGCCAGTCTTAGAATCCTAGAATCGTTTTGGTTGGAAGAGACCTTTAAGATCATCGAGTCCAGCTGTTAACCCAGCACTGCCAGGTCACCACCAAACCATGTCCCTCAGCACCACATCTCCATGGCTTTGAAACCTCACTAGGGATGGGGATTCCACTGCCCTGGGCAGCCTGGGCCAGGCCTGGACAACCCTTTTGGGGAAGAAATTTTTCCTAATATCCAACCTCAACCTTCCCTGGCACAACTTGAGGCCATTTCCTCTTGTTCTATCCTTGTTACATGGGAGAACACAAATGTCTTGAATAGGTGATTTGGGAAGCTATCCCATGAAAATAGTATAACTTCTGAGTGATATAATTCCTGTAACATGAGGTTTTAGGTAGGGACAAGGAAAGTCCCTGCCAGTTTTGTTTCTGACGTTGCGATGATATAACCTTGCATTTTTTGTCTGTAGCTTTCACTTTGTAATTGCCCACGTTTTTCTAATTGCTGCCCAAGTCTAGGATATTGGTTCTTGGCCACCACTGGATATAGTATATCAGCCTTGGTGAAAGGCAGTCTGCATCCATAAGAAAAAGATCTGTGTTCCCACAAGTCCATCAGGTAAACTCACAGCCTCTTTGTTCCTTCTGAGTGCCCATCCAGCACTGGAAGTTACTTGGTTTTCAATCCATGTGGATTCTAGAATGCAAAAGTCAAAGCAAAGAGGGCTTTGCAGCCAAACCATGATGCACACGCACTTTCTCTCCGCGTTTTGGAAAGCGAACGATTGTGCAAAACGAACACCACAANGCCATGATGCACATGCACTTTCTCTCCCACAAAACTCCACAAACTCCGTGTTTCGGAAAGTGAATGATTGTGCAAAACGAACACCACAAACTCCTGATTTTTCACCTGCAGTTCCAGCTGGTGTTATTGCTCATACAAACGCTAAACCACTAATATCTCACAGTGGGAATGTGGCAACTGAGGAGCCTTACAGAATCATCTTGCAATTACAGGCCGGTGTCAGAAGCTGTTGCTTGGCTTTGTGGTAAACCTCAGCGCTAAGCTCCTCGATGGAGCTGATTTGCAAGGTTTCCTCAATCATGTGCAGGGAAGAGACAAGGTGAACTCCAGAATTTCATTGCATTGTTCAGAGATGTTTCTGATGGCTACACGGTTTTAAAGAAAACCATAACGGAGATTTTTGTTTTCCTTTTATTTCAGTGTTTTGGAGAAACAGTAATGCTTTGCTTTCGGGTAAAATTCAAATCAATGCAAACCTCATAAGCCCATAAAATTTTATAGATTGTTATCCAATATGTAATTTGTTACACAATATCTATGTGGCTTCTGTTTATTGAGACATAAAGACTTTACTTTTTTTAAAGGTAAATTTTATGCGAGAAGGGCATACGAAGGAATAACCTTTCATACCTATTGTGCCATAAACTAAATTACCCTGAACCTAAATCATTTATCATGTAGCAGCAGCCTAATGAGACCAAAACAAACAGAAACAAACTGCCTGAAATTTTCTTGAAGGGACAACTTTTATTTATATCAGCACAGTCTTTTACTTGTAGCTTCACAGATTGGCCACGTGGATTTTACAGTGGGTAACATCAGATGCTCTGAGCAATAATGGAAGAAAACTTATGAGGCTGTAAAGGTTGTGAAAGGGACTTTTTTCACCCAGGAATCACATATCACTGGTTGCGACTGTAGAAGTGATGTTTGAGGATAGTTGCATACTTTGTTTATTTTCTGGTAGTAACTTTCTGCTGGATGTGACTAACACAAGGAGGGGAAGGAAAGGGAGCATTCATTTCTCCAGCACATCTGAACAGCAGCTTGAGGGGTTCTCAGATACAGATCATCAAGGCTTTTGTGATTTGGATCAAGAGGGTTGGAAAACCTTTCAGAAAGAATGATAGCTACTGTACGTGTGAAATACACTGTAATGTATTGTGCTTACTACTAAGATGTTCTTTTTCCAATAGCACATTTCTCTTTGCAATATATATTGGCCTGGACACGTTTTTTTGCCAGTGTAGTTTCAAAGAAAAGGAGCAAGACTTTGGAGTAAATGTGACTTTTTTTTTTTCAAGCCAGACACACAAGCTTAAAAGCGACTTTTACTCAGTAGGTCCCACTTGAAGTATGAGTGCACTGACCTACAGATACACACAGAGTTTAAGCCTATTTACTGCAACATCTGATTGTATCATAAGCTAAGTGAACATCCAAATCATTAGAAAGCTGATCCGAATCTTAGTGAAATCAGTGTGCTGTTTCCCTGATTTTCACAAGACTGACTCAGACCTTGTATGCTGTTTATTAGCTACATTAATTACTGTGTGATTTACCCTCCACATAATGTAATTGTGGTTGATATATTCTGCTGTGTACAGAAATTGAAATACATGTTGATGATCTTGCACACTGATGAGGACTGATTTGCTTATTAAGGAAATAAAAGCTAAAGATAGTGGATCCCTCCAAACCTAGTACTCGCTATTTCCCCTAACAAACGATAGGTTTTTTTTAAAGAGGAGCAGGCCAAGAGAATAATATAATCAATCTGTTTGTTGCCCTTAGCCTAGAACTGGTGAAGAATTCCATTTGTGTGACTATGTAGTAACAAAATTGTTTTATATGTCAAGAAAAAAATTAGTCGATTATTTAGATCATCACCAGTAAATGGATGTTTTCAAGAATGAAATGCAGGTCCATCATCATCTTCTTATCTCTCTTCAATCTCCTCAACCCTTGCTGAATCTATACGCTGCTATAGAAAATCCTGGACTGCAAGAGAGGCTGAGTCAACAATTAGTGACACGCAGTGTAACATCAGCAGAAATTATTAGTGCCCACACACAATTTACGAGTGCAATCAAACATGCAGATGACAAGAAGTTGGGGAAGAGCTGCAGTATCCCAGGAAACAATCTGCATTATGAAGAACATTACTCTGGTGAAAGTATGATTAGCATACAAAACTGCAGGCCCTTCACTTCAAGATCCTCCTCAGTGTCTCTTCTTCAAAACAGGAAGTGCATTTAAGCCCATTAGAGACGGAACTCGTATCCTGAGGTTTCACAAATGCAGCTCCAAGGAAACATGTAGAAACTGATTGATGGAGCAGCTTTGCAGGTATGCAAAACTTAAAGCAATACTCACACAGTAATTTTTCTGCAGTCATTGTGATGGGTTTGATGGTCCTGGAAACACAGGAACAAGAGGTTCTTCTTGCTCATTTATAGTAGACAGTTCTATACTTTTAGCCATAGCTTTGAATGGCAAAGATAACTAGCTCCAAAGGTAGGCTGTTAACTGGTATCAATGCTGGTATGCAAGCTTAAAGATCAGAACCCTTCTTAAACACGGCACCATTAGTACAGTCTCCCGAGCCTTTGGAAGAGGTTACAGAAAGACTTCAGATGAAAACTTCATCATTTGTATGTTTTGAATCCCTGTCCCATGGAAACACAATTGAGAAGGAGGGGATATGAACATGGGCTTTTTTCAGTCAAGCTACTCTTTCAAAGGAAATAATCTTCTAATAGGTAGTCTCAATTCATCAAAACACCGAAAGACATCTTTTGCATTTATTACCATCCTACAACTACAGCAAAGAATGCACAGGAGCACCTGAAAATATGCTAATTAGTAACTTCTACTGCTAAAGACCAACCATTGTACAAACTTGGCATTAGAAAGCCCCCGAAACAAAGAGCTTACAGGCTAAAGACCCTTTAAATTCAATCTTTTCCTCGAGCAAGTCCTTATGTTCCTCTGGATGTCCTCTGGCTAGAAATATTAGCAGGGTTAAATAGCCAGCCTCCACTTCTGAAGATAATTTGCCTGAGGCACCTTCACAGAATATAGTGAAAATTTTGGTTGTTGTCTTGTGTTATTTTTATTGATGTGAAAAACCTAAATGTGATTCCTCATTAAGAAATGCAGTCACGGATTTATTGTGGCAGAATGTTTTTTTCACATCCTAAATGTATTTGCAGTTGCTTTGGTTTAAAACAAAGGACGAGCTTTCTAAGAGGTCTTGGGAAATCACACGCTTTAAAAGTGACCCCAAAAGGCAAAACTTGCTTTTGATAAGGGATAAAGAAGTGATAAGGGGATAAGGAAACATCCCCTTTACTATGGAAAGACCGATTTTGATATTCTTAAAAGTCTGCTAAACCAACAATGGTAACTGTTTACAAGAAGAGGTTTGATGCAGGTATGAAACCAGAAGAAGTAGGTCCCTTTTATGTAATTTTCAAAAGGCAAAGATTGCTTCTTGATTTACGATCCTATAGAACCATACATGGTTGTCAGGGCTTGAAGAACTGCATGAGTGTTATTATATGCGGGTCGGATTATTCTTACATTCAGGAGAGAATTTTGGAGCATTTTTAGTTCTTCCTACTACTTTACTACTGTTCACTAGTTTATACTACAGAATAAGCGTCTCCATATTGTGGAGGATTGAAATGCATTTAGCACGTGTGTGCAGACTTCAGTACTTAGGGTTTTGATGGGCAAGCGATGTGTTCTTAACCAGGTTGTGAATGTTACTCAGAGATATTACAAGTCTCTGTTGTATGGATATGGGCATATTCAGCTACTTTTGAGAACAGCTGGCAAGGAGGAGCTGTAAGAAGAGCCGAGTAGTGGCTCTGCAATCTGCAGTTATGAAATTGGAAAAGAAAGACAGAAGGATCATGCAGTCCCCTAAAAGGAGTACAGCAAGCAAGATAAACATATGGTTCTATCCCTAGAATTGTTTAGATTGGAAAAGAACTTTAAGATCATCAAGACCAACCATTAATCCAGCACTGCCATGTCCACCACTAAACCATGTCCCCCAGAACCACATCTCCACAGCTTTTAAATCCCTCCAGGGATGGGGACTCCAGCACTGTCCTGGGCAGCCTGGGCCAAGGCTTGACAACCCCTTTGGGGAAGACATTTTTCCTAATATTCAAATAAATATGAGAAAGTCTTTCCTTATACCCTTATTAATTCATTCATAATAGACTGCATTTTTACTCTGTCCTTCAGTAGTTAAAAAAATAAGCCTGGTCTTAAGATTCACATGGAGGATTTTGACTGCAGCGCTCCGTTCTCCTTGCGCGACTATAATCCTTCAGAGAAACAAACACAATCAACTGTATTTCATGAGTCATGTCAGCAGCAATACCTATTCCTCACTGAAAACAAAGCTGAGACACAGCTGATCTCAGCTTCACAAAATCTGGCCTTGAACGTTTTACTTATTTTACCACTACAACAACACAGCCCTGTATGGATTAAGAATGCAGCAAGTCTTTAAGTAGTACACAGAAATGCTTAGAAGAGAAAATACAGAACGGGAGAAAGAAAAGGGAATTAATAACAGCTGATCATGCAGGTGAATTTTCACCACCTTCCTTGAAGTGACACAAAATTAATATAAAAAACTTCAGGATTTTTCAGTATGGTAATTTCTCCTGCTAATGTGAGTGCAGCACAGCTTACCTAGATGCTCAGGTCTATGTTATGTTGAGGGAGACACAAAGTTCCCCAGCACCTACTTGTATTTTGGGGTACTTACTCAGAAGGATCATTTCCGTAAGTGCTTTGCAAAATAAGTGCTCCTCAGAATGGCCTTGAGTAAGATAGCAGTGTGTTTAATTCACTACCATTTCTTTTTTTGTATTATAACAGATCATTTGGCATTGTGCAATTTCCTCTTGATCGTTCTCTGAGATTCCAACAACATATTTTGGTGCATAAAGAGAGTCTAAATGAAAGTGTTGAATAGAAAGGTATAAAAGAGGCTTCTTAGAGCATTGATGTTACAAGAAAACAGGTTAAAGTCCTGTTAGCTTTCAATGTACAGTCTAATAGAGGAGAAAAAATAGAAACCAAAAGGAAGTTCTGCCTCTAGAAAAAAAATGCAAGACCAGTAGAAATCTCTTGATAAATATTTATATGCAGTCATGGCCAGATTTGATGCAAATAGTTTTCATGGACCTTCACATTTTCAAATTTCAGCATTGATATCTTCTAAATAAGTGCATACATAAATAAGGGCATCATGAGCATTATCTGTTTCCATATTAGGAAACTCTAAATGAAGTCATTATTCTTATCTTACAGCAGATAAATCTCAAGGCTTTTTCTTCCAAATATCTTTGGTCCTGATTCCTAGCTGGTGTAAATTAGCATTTCTCCATAAAGCTTCAAGCTATTCCTGCTTACACCACTGGAGTATCCAACCCTGTTTACCTGTCAAAACCCGACACCACCTTCAGAATAGTAAGTTCAAGTTCAAATCTCCTTAGTGTATCCAGGAAGAGAAAACATTCATAAATACTGATTACTATTCAAGCTAACATTTTGCTTTCCTAACATATTCTGAATCTATATAAATGGTCTGCTGCATATCCAGCAGATGCAAATGTATCAATACTTGCACGCGTGACTTGCTTGGAGGGCACTATAATTATCAAGAAATAGAATCAATTTCTAACAAATCATCTGCCATGTGCAAAGCAGGAGTCCGGTAGTAATTAATGTAATAAAAATGTGTTAATGTTTCCCTCTATCTCTTTCTTTTACCCTCTTAGTGACACTTGATAAGGTCTGCCTTCTGACTGAGCAAACAGCTCATACATCAGTCCTGGGAAACAGCACGAATTGCAGAAGAAATTCATTAATAAACAATCAAGAATCAATTAATCCTGGGCCTAGAATCGCATCATAGTTTTCAAGCAACTCGATACAACTGGTATATGTTAAACGAACTGACCTGGAAGTGACTTTGAAGGAACTTAGATGTGTCTACGGAATTCTTAGCAAAAAGAAAGATACATTAAGTTGTTAAAGACATGACTATTCTTATGTATTAAATGTTAATGAATCATTTATCTTCAGAGCCTTAATGAGAATAGCAGACCTTCTGTTCACCCAGTTCAGACTCCTTTGTGCAGGGAAGCATCACCCAGTTTCCAGCCCCTTGCTCTTCTTCCTCTCTGGCTTAGCTGGTGCATAGTGCTGTGGGCTCCTTCTCACAAAGGGAGGTCAAAATACTAGGGGTATATAAATACAAAGGAATAGCAAAAGGAGATGGCCAATATCAGTGAACTGGTAGGGGACAAAATAGCGCTTTAATGAGACCTTCATATGAGCATATCAGTTATTAATTTCACTACTGTAGAATCAGCTCCTATCTCTTGTTGTAGCACCCAAAAACCTTCCGTAGAAGAGGTACTCAATATGGTGAAGCCATTAGAAAGTCCATCTCCTTGGCTTTATTTAAGGCCAAGTGTTTCTCCTTTTTTTTTGTCTGGATTCCACCAGCATCCAGATATATTGTTCAAGCAGAATAGCTAACTAATTTGTATGCCTATTCCCATCTCCAGATCATCTTGAACCCTGTCTAGACATCAACTCTACAACTCCCTGAAAGGAGGCTGGAGCCAGGTGGGAGTTGATCTCTTCTCCCAAGTAACAAGCAATGGGCCAAGAAGAAACAGCCTCAAGTTGTGTCAGGAGAGGTTTAGGTTGAATATTAGGAATAATTTGTTCCCCAGAAGGGTTGTCAAGCCTTGGCCCAGGATGCACAGAGTAGTGCTGGAGTCCCCATCCCTGGAGGGGTTTTATAAAGACGTAGATATGGTGCTGAGGCACATGGTTTAGTGGTGGACTTGGCAGTGCTGGGTTAATGACATGATGATCTTAAAGGTCTTTTTCAACCTAAACGATTCTATGATTAATAAAAATCTGTTTGCTGCACTGATCATTCTACTTGGATACATCCCCTATCTTAACGTACATCGATTATGCTGAAGTAAGTCTAATTCCATCTAGAAACCAACTGATTATTTTCTTCTTATTATCAAAGAGATTCTAAATGATAGTAATAAACAGAAACAGCATCACCAAGGAGGAAGGGAATGGTGAGGATCATCATTTCACGCTGAATCTTTTACTTGTTAAACAATAAGCCCTGAAATTAACTTTCCCTCCTGATACACAGGCATGCAAATAAAATGATTAGAGACTTCATCTTAGGCAAAACTAATGGCCATGTATGGTTCAGCTAATCTTAAAAGTCACCCTGGCATTACAGTCCTGCCTTCTTCCTGTTTATACTATTTAGTGTCCAGCTTAGTCTTGTTGCCAGCTGGTTTAAATCCATCTGACCTATAAACATTTGTGTCCACCTGGGTCGGCCCAGAACTCGTCCTTATTTATTGCTGCACAGCAGCATACGGCTGTTACAAAATCTAAATTTTTCCTGACAGGTCTCTGGGGAAACCTGAAGTTAATCGTTTGCATTCTTGATACTGTTAATACCTTCTGCCAGGTTGAAGACTAGTTGTTAATAACCTGGCAGGTTTCCAAGTTCTTCTCTAAAATTAGCTTTGGGTTCACTTCTTGGTTTGTTTACAAATATCAACCCTGATCCATGAATTTCTGAGGCAGCAGTGGCTGGTGGACCCCTCAGTCCCCTTCTGAAGACATTCCTCCAAGCTCCTCCTTCAAAAGAGCATTTCTACAGCTCTTCAAAACTGAACTCTGCTGATGTTTTGCTCAACCGCACATTCACTTTGGGAAGAACGTTTGGTGAATTGCTGGATTTCCCCGTGGGTGGTGTGCAACAATATTGAGTGGGCCACCGGAAGCCCCCATGGGTGCTCACCCCAAGACTGGTATCCAAGAAACCCAGTCAGTATTAGGTCTTTGGTTCACACCTGCTTTTCCCATGCCACAGAGCTACCATTGCTCCTGGGTGGGTTATATGGTGCTGAGGTAGAGTTGCAATGTGATGGGAAGAGAAAGGTCCTCTTTGGTTTGGGGTTTGATTTTTACAGGATAGCCACCATGTTATATCCTGCTCTACGATCTGAGTGAACACAAATGACCATCGTTCTTAACAGCAGGTAGGAAGTACAACATCAGCAAATCAAACATTTCTTTTTCCAGGGTAGGTGATTTCAGGCTTATACATAAAAATAGAAGTTCAAAGGACCAAAACTGGTTCTAGTGAGCATCTTTCTGTCTCTACTACTGACTGAAACTATTTCAGGTGAGTTTAGATGTCATTTGCAACCCAAAAGAAGTCAGTGGGGACATCCTGTCCCACTGCAGTTCTTCAAGAAAGCCTGGTGAAAGCTCTTATAAACTCTCTGCCCTTATAATTTGGGAGTATCTTTAAGCTTACTCTTCCTGGGAGGAGACTTGCCCAAGTCAGGAGAAGATTAGAAGCATCAGCATATTTTCAACAAAAGAGAAAAAAAGCTCTTGAACACCTGTCTACATTCAGCCTGCATCCAGGGCTAACTGTAGCAGTTGCTCTATCACCCAAAGAGAACACCCCAGCAGAGAAGGGAGGTCAGGAAAAGGAGTTTGAAATGAGAATAGATTTACCAAAACAGCAAAATTAATCTTGAATATTAAATACTAACGTAAATATAAAGTATATAAAGTTATACTCAGCCCAGTGAACATACAGCATCCACAGTATACAGGCAAGCAGTCCGCAGGATGAGCAAACCCCTCTAGGGATGGCAGTCTTGAGAAGAGAAAGAGAAGGCCCCACCTTCAGCAAACATCTCCCTTTATACTGAGCTTGTGGTTTATGGTCCGGGGCACACCTGTAGCCAGCCTGAGGCAGCTGCCCTGGCTTCCACCCCTCCCAGGTTAAACTCCAAACTGCTAATGGCCTGCAGACCATGGCTGGCCTGGGATTCTACCCCAGCAAAACCAGGACACCACCTTTCCCCAGAGTCCAGAAAGTCCTTCCATGCCCTACAGCTTCACTCCAATATCTGGTTGTTCAGCTGAGAAAACCTCCTGCTTTTTTTTCCTGAAAGCAAGTCCCTACATGACTTGCCCTGTAAGGGAGTCCAAGAAGAAGTCAAGGGACTTCTGATGCACCACATAATTCAAGTGTCATGTTTAATACCCACTCAGTGCCCCTCACAGCACATGTTATGTCCTGCTTTCTTGTGCCTGGCACGCTTTGCATGCAAAGCACATCATTCCTTCCCTTTTTCCTCCAGAAGAGAGGATATCAAAATAAATTGTATCTTAATAGACTGGCCATAACAGACTTTTTTTTTAAGTAGGAGAAGCTGCTAACCAGGTGTTGTGATGACGAGTGACTGGCACCCACACTGGGTTTGGGAGGCCAGCATTGGAAGCTGCCTGGCTGTGATCGGGAGGAATAATAAACGATGAGCAACAGTGAAATAAGAAAGAGAGAGATCATTGCAGATGTTAGAGCAATAAACCACAAATGAGGTTCTCTGCTGGTAAATATATAATACATCAACAAGCCAAGAAGAAAATAAAAAGAGGGTCTCTCTCAGTAAGTGGTAGATTCCTGCTGCATACTGATGAAATGAGATTTGTGAGCCACTGCTGGGAAATCCCCCCAGCCATTAGCTCGATGAATGGGTGCCAGCTAAAGGCATCACTTGGGTGTCTCTTGCTGAGAAGGACACGGGCTTGTTAGTAGGCTTCTGAGAAACGCAGCAGTTCAACCCTGACCTGAGTGGAAGGTGCCAAGGGAGGTGACCTGAGACTGCATCCATCCCTCTGTGCACCGTGATTCCCTCTGTGGCCACAAGCTGGAGATAGAGATGTGTAAGAAAGGCAGAAGGAAAGGCTTTGTTACTAAGGATATTATTTTGTTTAAAAGGTGAGCGCCATAAAGATATCACAACACCTTTAATATGGACTTTAATAAAAAGATCTAGGATAGTAAATGTGAAGCAAGGGAAAGATTAAAATGAAAACACCGAATAGTGGACTTTATGGTGGCACAAATTAAAAGGGTTCTTCTGATATAAAGCTCATATTGAAACAACTGCTGCATGAAATCTTGAAAGAGGTGGTCTTCAAGATACCATTGTAAAGGTATATCAGCAGTTCCTTTATTAACATCCCTATCCTTGAAGAAACTTGGACAGTATCTTTTGATGACATTCTAATTTTGATCCTGTTTTGCTGAAGAAATGGGAATTTTGCTACTAACTTCAGTTGGAATAGAATGTATTTTTTGAATCATTATTACACTGGTCATATTTGGAAGGCTGCTTTCTAGAGTTCTTAAGCTTTTACTCAAAGATATGAAGCAGATATTAACTTTTCTTCTGTGAAGAATAATGTGTGCTTTTCAGACTCAGAATTAGGGTACCAGACATGTACCTTTAGTGTTTGTGAACACGTTAAAACAAGTGTGATAATTGGTTTACAGGTTATATTGTCAGGTTTGGCAAACTTAACACTTTCAGACCTCTTCAGGAAAAGTATTTCATAGTGTATTGAATTGGAAATTGATCCACACTTACACTTCAGCATTTCAAGCCTTTTCATCAGATCTTTTCTATCTTAATGATCGCTCAGTAATTACTGTAGACTGTACTGATTAACAGAGAATCTTCCAGTTACTGGAAATTATCTGAGGAAAACTTCTAAACTCTAATTCACATGGAAAATGTTCTCTTCTGCAGTTCACAGAAATCTCTGAAGATTACACTTAAGTTTTCATCTCATCAAAACTTAGAGGACAGATTTCATACAGCTGTTTGAGCATCCCTTCCCACATATGGAGAGAGCAGTGCTGTTTTAGCAGGAGTATGTAGAGCTCTTGTATTTGGCCTTTGCAATGCCATCAGTTATTTCACAAAGAGCTGGAAAGTCCTACACCAGGTTGAGTAACTGAAATGACTAAGGAGTATTGAAATCATAACCCAAGCCCTTATATGAAGGGCTAGTGTATGGGTGAAGTTGCCGTCACATTATAGTAGATGTTAACATCTTTCTTCCATGTCTTTAACCGAGTATTCTGATTAGCAGGTTCTACACGAGCATCTGGACTTTAGGCAGTTCTGATAAACTGCTTAAGAATACCGCTTTAGCGCATACAACATTATTTAAATGTTTAATACTGTGACTGTTTCTAGTTTTCTTCTACAAACATTTTACTGGCAGGTGATACTCCTAGTGCTGGTACAGAGGCATGGAAGGGGTGAAATTAAAAGAGCAAGAGGTCTATCACCTCTGTCCTGATAAGAGGGAAAAAGGACCGAAGCATTGTATTGGAACTAAGGTGGCATTAGATCTTGAGGAAGATTGTGAGGAAGGTCATGTCCAGAAGGGACAATGGCTGGAGTAGGTGTAGGTCACTCCAAGCTCTCAGCTTTCCTTCAACTGAAAACCCTCTGTGAAAGGTCAGGGAATACTTGGATCTTGACGCCATCTGGAGTTAGGCTGAAACTGCGTTACACAGCTGGGCCAAGGACTCAACATATTCTCAAGCGTAGTAACACGCACCATAAATTTTGCTTATTCTGTCTTCATACCTACCACTTATTATGCAATGGAAGTTTAAAACCACGAACAAAAAGGGCAATTAAATAGAAAATTGTGTACGGGGGGTTAATTCTTCCAGCATGCCTCCAGAATCTGTGATTCCGCAAAGGTATGGCAGGTCAACAGCACATAATCTTTTGGCAAACCACTGTACATACCGCCTACAGAAACTCCTAAGCTTGAATTAGTTTTGTCTTCCCTGGGTTGCTGGAAACATGGCAGTCATTGCTAAATGCTACTATCACTGCTGCAAATCTTTCTTTAACGTTATCCATTTTACCCCAGGAAGCTTTTGTGGCTGACATTTTTCTTTCTATCAGACAACATAAGATAAATTATTACTCTACTTTGCCTCACTCTACTTCTGCCTCACTTCTGTTTAGTTTATGAAAAGAGTTGCAGGCTAGAAATCCACTGTCAAAGGCACCTATGCTTATCCCAGCTGCAAATTTAATGTAGAAAACACATTTTGCTGAAAACCAGAAGCGATAATTTCTGCTGGGAACAGAGAACACAGCACTGAGACACGTCTAGCTGCAACTGAAGCACAACTGTAGTAGAGTATGAGACCTTGTGTTTCTTGATACCAGGATCTCAAAGATGAGGAGCTTACTCACTGTAAATGGATGCTGATCCTCTCTGCTGCCTCCAGGAATATCAGTAATGAATACTAATGTTCATGACATATTTCTAAACTGCTGAAACTGAGACAATTGCCTTTTACATTACACAGGGTACAATGGGGTGACTACCTAACAAAAAGCAGTAATTCACGGAATAGTTTAAGAGACATATGCAATGAATTGACAAATATTTTATACCAGCCTGAATTTGGGCAGTCTTATATTTAAATGACGTTCCAACGTATAATTCTCCACCTGGCAGAGACTACAAAGTAGAAATTACTACAAACTCATACATTGACTCTGTAACTCTATGTTGTCTTCAGTTCACTTAAGTCACAACATGTTTAAATACACAGCCAGGCATGATAAGTTGACACAGAAACCATGGAGAAGGTGTTATAAAGAGGAGTGCAATTATTGGGATTTTATTTATAATTAATTCAGGTCCTGTGGTTCTGATGTAGGAATAAGCAATTTATTTGAATACCATTTGCCATTCTGGGCAGCACCAACCTGAATTGGTAGCAGATTTTTGTTTCACCATTTCCCTGAAAGTGGCATGTCGACGGGTCTGGACTGAAGCCAATCCTTGGCACAGCTCAGTGCTGCTCTTGTAAAGCTGCAGGTGTGAGGAGATACCCTGAAGCACAGAGCGTCGGCTGTGCAAGGGCACCCTAACAGAGAAACATAAAATCATTAAGGTTGGAAAAAACTTCTAAGACCATCAAGTCCAGCCATCAACCCAACACTACCATGACCACTAGACCATGTCCTGAAGTACCACGTCTACAGGTTCTTTGAACGCCTCCAGGGCTTGTGACTCCACCGCTTCCCTGAGCAGCCTGTTCCAACGCTTAATCACTCTTTTAGTAAAGAAATTTTTCCTCACATCCAATCTAAACCTCTCCTGGCACAACTTGAGGCCATTTCTTTTCATCCTAGCCCCACTTACGTGGGGGAAGAGACCATGTCCCACACAGACTGATATCCTTGCTCCACGTGTCCTAGAGTAAGAGACCAATAGACCAGCCAGGATTTGTCATGAATAGGAAAGACCGCAATGAATAATGAACAGAAACAAACTCTTCAAACAAAACCAACTTCTGTGCCAGTTTTATCCCGCTACATCACAATGAGATATTTCTATCTTTACTTACCACACGTATCACTGCAAAGAGCAGAAACAAGCACCATAACTTTGTACGTCAAAAAACAGCCGAGATGATTGAATCAATTTATGCCTTTGTTTATACTATGTAAATACACAGACTCACATACATATATACATATAGACACATACATATATAAAAAGCTAATATGGCTCCATCTCCTAAGTTGCAAGAGAACACCACCAGCAATGCAGGTGTGTGAGCAATGTGAGTATGTGAAGCAAAATTTTACGTTGCCCATGAGACAGCCCTTTCAGAATGATTACTGGCACTGCATACTGCGTATAAACTGGAAAAAAAAAGAATATCAAAGCACTAGTAAATAAGCTCCAAACAACACGGTTCGTAGGAGATAACTGCACCTTTACTGTGCTTTCCTAAGGCTTGGTTAAGCACAAGGGCTGGGATTGTATTACAGCAGTTATATTCATTATGACTTAAGCAGTTTTACTGTTGAAAGACATTTTTATGCTGATTTGTCAACAACGCAACACGCTGGGGTTTATATCTTTCAGTCTTTATGTTTGGGTTAAATACAGCAAATTCTCTCATTGCCCTTTTCCTGTCGAGACGCGGTTACTTACGGTTGTGAGTGCTCACAGAAATGTTTCTGCTGTTGCGTTAAACCAGTGCATCTATTCGTAATGTGCTGGGGAAAGTGTGTCACCCACTAATACCTTCCCAGGGCACTGCAACAGCAACGCTAGCGGGTTGCTAACTGCACACAAAGCACATGGTGGGGGATGTTCTGCAATGCAGTGATGGGAGACACGTGTTTCTGCTTCAGCTTTCTAGTTTAAGCTCTCAAAACATTGCTGTCTATGAAAATAAAACCATGGGAAAAATCAGGATTATGTTGAAGATACGGAAATCCTGTTGGGTCTTGTACTTGACTGTTAGAATCATAGAATGGTTTAGGTTGGACCTTAAAGATCATCTAATTCCAAGCCCTTTGCCACGGGCAGGGACGCCTCCCACTTGACCTGATTGTTTAGAGCCCCATCCAACCTGGCCTTGAACACTTCCAGGGATGAAGCATCCACAGCTTCCCTGGGCAACCTGTGCCAGTGACTCACCACCCTCAGAGTGATGAACTCCTTCCTTCTATCTAGTTGAAATCTCCCCTCTTTCAGTAAAAAGCCCTTGTTCTATCACTACATGCCCTTGTAAAAAGTCCCTTCCTAGGTTCTTTACAGGCCCCCTTTAAGTACTGAAAGGCCACAATAAGGTCGCCTTGGACCCTTCCCTTCTCCAGGCTGAACAACTCTCTCAGCCTTTCTTCATAGGAGAGGGGTGTGAATCCTCAGAAGGCTCCTTCATGAAGAGAAGATAAGTTCATCTGATGCAGGGGTGGTGTATCAGCAGCTTACTCAGCCCACGCCTTCTGCCTTGTCTCTAGATGTCACAGGACCACCAGCCTACCATTATTATTTAGTGAGCCGCTTACGCCCTTCATATCAGATTATTTCCATACTGGTGAATCCGTCTGGGGAGCTGAGCGAGGCCGCATCATAGACACCAAAGCAGAGTCCACCCCACTACTCCTCATATGCCAGTAAGGTGCCTCCATGCAGGGAGTTTAAGAAACAAAAGCATCTATAGTGTCACACCGAGTGTGAGTCCCAATGTCAGCTGAAACGCAACGAGCTGTTAGGATTTAGGAAAATGTTTTGAAAACACAAGATTTAAACCCTCCCTGAAGGCTTTCTGTACTGAATTTGAATTGCAAATAAGCTACAATATTTTCTGTTTCCCTAGGAAAAGTAAGCAATAGCAGTCAGGAGTGAAAAACAAAGGAAAATCCAAGTTCTTTTGCGAAAAAAGGAAAAATAGGAGTGATCCGTATTGGAAACCTTAGTTAAATAACACGGGATACTTTTGTCCTTTGAAATATGGTTCAATAATTTTAAATAAGCACTAAGTACTACAACAGCATAGGTAAATCTTGCTGGAGACCGTAAAACTGGTCGCTTCTGCTTCTGCTCCGGCAGTTACAGGTATTTGCTATTCAGTCTGTTATGGATATCTGGAAAATAGTTTGAGTGCAGAAAGTGCCTCAGGGATAAAAAGTTTGAAAAGAAAAATGTAGCTCTATATCATTGGCATTCATGAGAAAATTCGCATCAGATGCCTTCAAATCAGGTGCTCGGGAGACAATATAGAGATCAGGAGCAGTGGTGTGCCAAGAATGCAAGCCTAGCTGGGACAGGCTCAGCTTATTTCCTGGCAGATGAAGAATACAAAAGTATCGAAGGCCAAATTCCAAAGATAATATAGATGTGTGGAAGGTGGTAGGAGGGAAAGCTGAGGCTGCAGAATAAAAAGGCTGTGCATGGACTCCTTGGATTATAGTCTCTTCTCACATTTTTATTCCTTTCCTCCCATAGGCATTCAACAGATCTCTGTCTGTAGGTAGTTACACCAATATTCCCGCCCTGGAGGGAAGCTCCTCTGCCAGCACCACTGTGGAATTTAGACCCAAATCCCTGTTGTTAAACATTGCTTCTTTCACCAGGGCAAAAAGTTGCTATTTCTGCAAACATAGCTACATTTTGCCATGGGTAAAAATGTCAATTTGCTTGAATTTAGCTAAGAGCAAAATCCCATCATTCCCACAGCCTGCCAACATTTACCTCGGCAAGATGTCAGTTCGCCACCTGAACCGACTCTTTCTTGCTTTTATAAAACTAACAGACAATTATGGCAGAAATGTGAAATGTTGCATATTTTCATGAAAACTTGGATGAAACCAGAAGCGCCTTTTCTCCTTTGTCACAGACTTCGTCTTTTAAGTGTTTTATTACTCAAAAAATAAGCTGTTGAGGAAAGTATAGGTCTTGGAACCTAATGCCCGGGTACCGAGTTGAGCCTCAGCTCAATAAAGAACAAAATATTGGCGCTTACGTTAATGCACTAAATATATGTCAGACCATTTTAATTAGTAAATGAGTCTATAACATATCTCCTTCTAATTTCCATTGCCAAGGAGAAAATCAGTAATTCAACTGCAAACTTCAGACACACCACAAACAAAAAACCCCTTCCCTTCCATATGCTAAGTGCAATGCCACTAAGTCAATGCATCTGCTCATATCCCATATTTTGACTGAAATTGTCAATATTCCAGCTATCCAGAAATGTCTGGTGAAATCAATACTTTCATGCACTTTCTGTCTAATAATAGCACAGAATCATAGGGTGGTGGGGTTGGAAGGGACCTCTGAAGATCATCTCCCCCAGCCCTCCTGCTCCAGCAGGTCACCCAGAGCAGGGTGCCCAGGATCCATCCAGGCGTGTTTGGAATCTCTCCAGAGAAGGAGACTCCACAACCTCTCTGGGCAGCCTGGGCCAGGCTCGGACACCCCCACAGTAAAGAAGTTTCTCCACGTGTTTAGTTGGAAAATTACCCAGAGTATTTGCAAGGCTGCGTTGGTGCTGTGCCGTATGCAGAGCCATAGCTGACCAGTGCATTCCTCCCAGACTCATCTCAGCCACCTTTTTTCCACCACAGTATCTCCATCTGTTCATCTCATATACACCCCTGCATGTCACATTTGGATGTCTCAGGAAGATATCTTTCCTTCCTCCATAGATAAGAAGAAAAAGTGACAGCTAAAAAATATCTGAGGATTGAGTCTTTTCCTATGGATTTCTTTTCTCTAATGGGAAAACCACAAAAAATGATGCTGACTACTTCGATAACAAACATATTTGTGTAAATTACATACTGTTGACAAATGGACACGCAATCAGTATTTTTAGGGGAAAATGTAATGTTTCCCCCATGATCATATTTAACATACTTTGTTTTCCATCTATCTATCTAGACAGACTGTTCAAACTGTGGCATAACAATTAGAGTAAGTGATAGCATTACATCCAGAAAACAAAGAGGATGATGGCACAATTTATCTTGTTACATTTCTTGATTTAATGCCAGTCCGGGATTTCTAGTCTGAACCAGATTTTTCTTACGCTATAAATATTTCAGGTTTTTCATTTATTCTTGATTTATTTTGACAGTAAATAATCCCATGGAAGCTGCTGTTGGAAAGACGTTGTAAAAAATATTAAGTGCCTGCTTGCCAGTTAGGTCCTTGAGTTTGTCAGAGTGAAATAAGTAAAGCAGTCGGGTTACTTAAAGGAAATGTGTGTGTGTGTGTATATTTACAATACTGCCCTATAATTTGCAATCCTAGAAGAAGGAGAATTACAGTTCTGAGGACTGATCAATACCTTATATGAATACAAAGACCTTTGGGTATATATTCTGGATATTGGCAACAGCAGGCCACTCGCTTCTTGGGTTCAAAAGATTCCTGTATAACCCAATGAGAGAAGAATAGAAAGCAGGGAGTTTTTCAGAAGGATCTGTCCTTGCAGGAAAGGGCAAGCATCTTGGAAAAGGATAGATCTGGTCAGTTAATTGGCTTTTACAGGTGATTTTGTTGTTGTTCATAATATTCCCTCTAGGAGGCACATGAGTAACACTGGAGGGTTTAAGTCCTTTTTCTTTTGTGCCGTAATTGTCTTTGGCAACTCTTGCACCTTTAGAAGGGATTTCAGGTGATTTGCACAAAATAAATCACACACACAATGTGTAATGACCAGAAATAGAACATGTTTGGGAGATCTTGAGGAAAGGGAGTTGGGTTGGACCAGAGCAGGCAGCACTGGGAAGTGCTCTCTGTCCATGTCAAGGAAAACAACCACAGAAGAACGCCCATCACAGGAGGTGAATGAAAATAGAATCGCCAAGGAAATGTGTGACGATGCATGAAATTCATTGCAATAACTTCACCAAAAGAGGATAAAGCTTAGACAACACTAGTTGTTATCTACTGATACTAACATGGGCACCCAGCAAGCTCCTTTGTCAGTCAATGAGCATTTTGAGCCTTCTCACCCAGTGGTGTTGCTGGACACACAGGTTGTGGTTGTTTGGGGAATCTTCCTGCAGGAAAGAAATCCCTCCTGCTAACCTAGAGTTAGAAAAACAGGGTAAAATTGGGACACGGGGGAAGGCAGGGAGTCAAAGCCACAAAATTCATACAGGAGGAATTAACATGACATCTTAGTAAATAATTTAAAAATCTAACTTACTTTTTTGATCTGAAAGGCTACATTCTGTTTAGGAAGGCCAAGGAGTAAAAGAGAAGGTTTTTATTTTTGTCTTAAATATCAAAGATGTGTACGCCAGCTTCAAGACGAATATTGACAAACAAGAGAAAGGCTGTGAAATAAATATGATGCAGTTCAATAAGGAAAAGTACAAAGTTTCACACTTAAGTAGAAGTAATCAATGCATACCTTCAGTATAGGCAGGTGGTTTAAAGACGGGGTTAGAGTGGAACCTGAATTGAATGCAAGTAGGAAAAAAAAGTAGCCATCCTCATTTGGGAATGTATAGATAGTAAATGGCTGGTGGTGATCCCCCTGCCTCAGCTGGAAGACAGTGCCAAGCCCTGGGCAATGTGCTTGCAGAAAAATGCCAGCTATGCTGAAAGAGACACAAATGAGAAGAGATGAAGAAACAGTGACTTAGGAAAAACAAAATAGGAATCCTCTAATATAAAACGTACTCGTATTCTTCAGACGTGCAGAAGGTATCGAGAGAAATGTCCGTGTCCAGTGGCAGTAGACAAATAAAGGCTATAAATGTTAGGAATGACTTTTAAACCAACAACGTTGTCAGGCTTTCCTGAGGAAGTTATGGAAAGACTTAGATCACCGTAAGTCTTTGAAGGATGATAGGCAAATATTTATTGAGGATATTTCAGGTGCAGTTACTGTTGCTGAAGACAGGATTGATGTGTAAAAGCACCATCCAGCTCCTTTTGCTCTGTTGCTACTTTGACAGAATTATCAAAACTTCACTTTCCTTTTTTTTAAACAGCTCAAGCCCTTTATACTTTTAAACGGTGCAGAAGTGCTTCAGTAGACCCTCGATGTGTGTGAAGTAGGACCTCACAAAAAGTTAAAAAACCCTCTACTCTCTGCATCCTTTTTTGTTGTTGTTTTTCTCAAAAACTTAGAAGCTTGTCAACGTTTGATCATGTCCTGCCTCAAAAGGCAACTAGCAATGGCGCACCAGGTTTAGATGTGTCTTCCCTGAGACCGCTGAGAATTTTTAGGTGAGGTTTATAAAGACCTATGAACAGAATTAGGTACCTCATAGAAGTGGGATGACTTCCAGAAGTGTTGAATTTCTTAATTTTCTAAAATACATCTCTCTCACTCGTATCAACAATAAATTTCAGAGCAATCCTGTATGATATCTTTTTGCACTGGTACAAAAAATGAGACAAGAGAGAAGAAACTATGGATCTGTAAATGTGGATCATAAATGTAATTTCTCAATGGAAAATTTTCAGCACTTAAAAGGTTTGGAATGATTTTATGTTTTTACAAACCCATTTTATTAAGTGATTTCTGGTTGCAGCTGTTTTATGAACGGATTCCCAACTGTAAATTACTAGTTTGTCCTTTGGGAGTATAGGCCAAACAAGAGATGTTTTCCTGGTTAAATTCATTGTATCTGGACTGAAATGTCAAAGGAAATAAAAGTAAATTGTTATGTAAATCCTTAAGGGTGAATGTTTCATTGCTGAAGAATAAGCCTTAGCACAAAAGTGTTTGTTTGGGATTTCTTTTACATAGTGTACGTATGACATTGCATTGCCTTCTCCTCCCATACGGGATCCACCATTTTGCATCAGCAACTGCTTGTGTTACAATACATTCACCAAAGGATCCTTTCTGGGATCAGAAGCCAGGCTACGATAGGGCGAGAAACATCATCAAGTGTGATGAGCATGAGGAGTCAAGAAGAGGACATTTTGGCAAACACCCTTTCTTCTAACCCAGCCATGTTTGGCGTGTGGACCACCAGCAGGTTCTACGTTTTTCCTTGGAGAAACTCGCTCCCATGCAAGTGATCTCTGTGCCACATGGAGTGGATGGATGGGTCTCAAACTTCACATGTGCTTTTCATTGATCTCATTTCCAGCTTTGTGGCATTTGGGAATGATTTTTATGCTGGCACGATCCTATCTAGGCTATGTATTGCATTTTTAGTGTCTGAGTCTTCAAATGGTGCAATAGAACATAACTTACACAGGGAAAATTGTTGTATTTACTTCTAATCTGTACTTGAATCACCCAATATCTCTTCCTGTTGTTTTACAGAATATCAAGGCGGTCACAGGAAGACACACTTTACTTTCCGCTGATTGGATGGGAGGAATTTTTGACCTTGGAAATTGGAGATGGTGTTGCTATGGAAACTAATAAGTCTGCTGCCATTCATGAGCTGCAGCACAGGTAAAATGTTCCACTATTAGTGTTTGTGATTGATAAATCCATATCAGTATCATAATTTTTCTAGAAAGGAGAAGCAATTACCAAAACTAACAGTACTTATTCAGATGAACAAGTGACTAAGAAGCTTTTCATTAGGACATGCTTTAATTTTACGCAACACAAGGTGCTGCCTTTGAACCAGGAAAACACATTTCAGGATCATAAGAAAACTCTACTCCAGGTAATAGCTTTAAAATATATTCTAAACTAACATTAAAAAAAAAAAAGTACAATTGTAACTTGGCCAACAACATGCACATGAGCAACATTTCTTAGCCACAGCATCACTAGCTCCCAAGCCAGCAAACAGAGCTGGACTGAAGACTGGAACAGTTTATGGGAGTGTTGCATGGATGGTTTGCATTCTACACTTGATGTCATACCCTTCAAATGCCTCCATGCTAGAAAAGTGTCTTTAAATCACATTTAACTTAAGGACAAGTAAAAGCATTCATTTCCTGAGTCCAAAAAGGGTAAGAATCAAAGGATAAATTCCAAAAATGAAAGAAAATCTTGCTTTATGTCCAAAGCAAACACAAATATTCTTTGTTTTCCTCTGCTTGGCACGATGATAGATCCTTATGCAACCCACCCTGTCACTGAACCCAGTGCTGGGCATCCTGTCAGACCTCAGTTTGTATTCAGAGGCTAAAATGTGGTTGGAGGAAGTGGGACTCGTTTCCCCATTCCCCTTCTTGAACATCCCTTGTGCTTAATTAAAATATCAACAGGTTGCTAACTTATTGTAAGAGAAAATGTTCTTTTCTGCCTGGCTGGGCATTGTTCACAGTGAGGGTTTGGTATTTGGAGTTCATTCCTCTTTTGAACCTTTCTTTTAATTCAAAGCATATAACTTGACAATCCTGCTTCATAAAACCATATAAATGGGATTAACTCATGTGACTCATTACAGACTCATCTAAAAACAGACACAAAATGGTAACTGAACTCTTTGAGGTTATAATGAATTTGGGGATGAACTGACCCTTCACACTTCTCTGTGATAGAAACCATGACAACTGACTTTTGTCTACAATTAATGTATTGAACTCTAAATGGATGGGATGTTACTCATGTACTTACGAGGAAATTGTATTAAAGTAACCTCAAATGATACCTAAATTAATTATGTAGTGCATGAGTCAGCTGCTGTTTGAAATGAAGAAACAGAAGCAGAGTGCAGACTTCAGTAGTATTTTAAAATATGATTTAAATTAAACCAGATAATAATTTATCTAACAGATTCCAGGTAAAAATGTAAATCTCAGGGTGAGACTTTCTGTTAAATCCGTACTAAGTGACTATTTCAGTAACAAGCCACAATGTTAAGGACTTTATATTAAAATATTTGCAGAGATTTGAAGTAAGCAATCCCTCGTTTAGGCCCAGACAGGCCGAACTAAACAGAACAACAACCTCTTTAGGACTCCAGTCGCCCCTTTCGCTGCCCACTGCGCTGCCACAGCATCATCAGCCCTCTTGGGTACTTCCCACAGATCATTTCCTTCTTTACAAGTCTAAGTAAAGGACCTGGACCAATCTTTTAGGGTACAGGATTCCGCTTGATTGCTTTAATATGGTGAAAGTTCTTGATTGCTTTGGAAGATTGAAAAGTAATAAATGAGTACGAGTCACCAGAGGAGCAGTATAGCTTGGTGATGGACAAGATACTTTTACACCCATGTTTTGTATTTCCAAACATAACCTTTTTCCTTCCTTTCTTTCCACAAAACTCTCACTTCTCAAACTTTTTGTCATCTTTATCTTTCTTGCTAGAGGATCATCTTTTAATGAGACCAGTATCCTGAGCCAACTGAGTTAAAAGATACTAGGAGCACACCTTTACGTTAACATGTTCAGTTTTTTGATGTCTTAACAATAGACAGAAATTTAAATGTTCCATATTCCCAGGCACCTAAAGTAGATCACAACGGCACTTTTGTCCTCATCCTGCTGTCAATTAAAGGAACAGCAAAAGCTCCCACTGACTTCAGTGAGATAAGTTAATTTATACCTGGGTATAAATTAACTCCATTAATTTTAGTGGAGCTATGCTGATTTTCACTACATGACACTCTGAAATATGTGTGATGGAAATAGCCAAACCTGTGGTTAGGGGCAAAACTTCTTTGATTTATTATATGGATGGTTTGCATCAATTCAAGAATAATAGAACTGAGTGGGAAAATTAGGAACTAGTCACGATGCTGAGCAGAGCAGTCTTGTGGGCTGGGGTTTGGAAGGTAAATCAGGTTGTTAGATGACATTGGTCACTCACTTCTTCCTTGTTTCTACCTCAGCTCTACCAGACATGTAGAATGAAAATGATATTGACCTATAAATGAGTCTTAAATCTAAGGATTAAAGGTGCTGTACAGCTGAGCTAGATATTATTACCCTCCCAAAATGGTAATTCAATTACTTAAAAAATCAAACTACCCCCTATATTCTCTCCATGTGGAAAGATCATGGAAGCAGTAATATTCCCTTCAACTCTTATTTTCCAGCAGAGCTTTTTTATGTGACTCAACAAGGGTCTTTGGGGTTTTCTTGCAAGTGCCTGAGGGGATAAAATAAAACAATGTATGCATGCACAGTGACACAGCGAGGGAACAGATTAGGCTTTTTTTCATAACCCATTGCTATTTAAATGAGATAATCTGATCCAAGCAGAGCACCAGAGGCAAGAAGGGTGATGAAGATAAACTGAGAGATCATTACTTTCAATTCCGTGTACTTGTTATAAGGATGCATGACAACCATCTTCTTACACTGTTGTTGGAATTTAAACATTGTTTGGTATTAATACACAAAGAAAGAGCACTCACTTTCTGAATTAAAGATCTAGACAGAATTTTGAGACACTGACACAAACCATAAGGTGCCCAAAGTGCTTAAGAAATAAAATAATTATTTCTTCACACCAAAACTGTCTCAAGTTTTCCTCCTATGGCTGTTCCAAGCTCATGCTCCTTCCTCTGGAACTGTTGTGCAAGGCTGGTTGTCAGAAATATATGGAGAGAAGAAGCTATCTTGAGCATCCGTCAGATGCACCTTGGCCTGGTATTTGGAAATAGGTGTAGACCTGGCTCTGCAGCAGGTTGCCCATGCACAACAGGTGCCTCCTCTATCTGTCCTTCGGGTTCCTCCATCCTCTCCCTTGACAATAAGGATTTATGGATTCTGTCCAACGCTGTAATGCAAAGAATAATTTGATAATAAATACGTTGCCAAAGCCATTCACCCACCCTTTTCTGCCTGCCCAGTTTAGGAATACAGGATAAATACAGGTTGCAGATCCTAGGTGAGAAGAGAAAGAGGCACAGCTTGACCTTTCCAATGGCTGACCTAAGTATATGGTACTGGGGGAACAAACAAGTCTGTTGGTAGCTCCCTACACAGCTGGTTATGTACAGTCCCACTTTGACGCCTATTTCACTGCAAATATCTGAGCTTCCCTGCTTCCTTCTTTCAATTCTCTGAGGCTCTTTACTGTTCAAGAAGAGGATGAGAGTTATCTTCTCATCATTTCTGCAGTTTCTGTCTTCCTCCTGGACAGCTTGTCCACATTTCCAGTGAACCTCCTATTTCTAAAGGGACCCCTCTTCTATCTGTTTCTTGATGGCTTCTGCCCTTCATATAAATAGATGCAGCCTTACATGCAGAGATAGACTTTGCAGCTGTCCTTTGCTGTGCTGATCATCTTGACCCCATCACGAAAGCAAACAGGTTTTCCAGGGTCAAAGATGAAGAAGAAGGAAAATGTCAGTAAAATCTATCAGGCTCTTAAAATTAGCTGTAGACAATAGAAATCTTAAAACCCCAACCAGCCAGTCTGAACCATCCTTCTGAAAATCAGGCAGGAACTGTATTTTTACACAGTCCTTTGGCTTGCTGGCTGGAATTCAACTGGAGATGCAACTGCAACCTCCTGGGCTGTATTTTGGCCCGTCATTTTGAGACTGCTGAATTAGAGAGAGAAATTTCATGATGTAAAGTGTCCTGACACTCCTTTGGGTCACAGCGTGATGAATATTGAATACATCACATCCCACACTCTGTCTGCAGTCTCTTGCAGATTTATTGTTAGCATAACAGCACCTTTAGGAATGGAACAGCAGACCATATATTTTAAGACAAGTGACATCTTTGCTATTTCTAACAGCGAACTGTGGAGATGAACTAGTCCAGCCTGGAAACGCTAAGGCTTCTCTGAACAACCAGAGGCATTCAGAGACCCACTGATGAGTCAGAGAACAATAATAATTAGGCGTCCATTGGACAACGTGGAAGTTTTCCTGACTTTGGGAAACAGTGATCCTGAAAGCTCTATTTCTGCAAATGACTTCCAAGCACCTGGCAGGAGAGGATGACTGGTAACTCAATGACCTTCTCAGGAGAGTGAAGAGTCTTTGTTCCCATTTTATGGGGTGCCATGTGGTTCAGCTCATTTCCCAACATCAGTGAACAGCAAACGTCCTGTGGCACAACAAAGCCAGCAAAAGGGAACTCCTAATGCCCAGAAGGTGCGGTGCTGGGGTGGGCAAAAAGAGTGATGGTGAGCCCCAGGGTTATGGGCAGCCCTTCTCCTGCCATCTCAAAGACAACAAATATTTTGGCTATTGGCAAGATGCAGGAAGATGGACCGTGACTCTATTTCAGAGAGGATGGGCTATGAAATTATTTAGTTACTTTGGATGTTAGGAGGCCTTACCTGATTTCTGTTTTTAGAAACGCTTCATAAAGGTTTTGCTAATTACACCACAGCTTCACTCTCCTTCACACACAGCTGGGATGCTCTAGGAGACACTGCTCTGACTGCCTTCGATGCAGAAGGAAGACACTCATGGAGGTACTTTCCTAATAGAACAAGCTGCTTCTCCAACACCTGGAAGCCCCAGCACAGGCTATTGTGGGCAGTGAGAGATGGAAGAGAAGATCTCTCAGGTGTGACCTTCACTCTCATCTTTCTCTGGTACCTCATTTGCTTTCCCGTTACATGCAACAGATCAACTGTCTGGGTCTGACATGGGCCAGCGGCATCCCAGCTAAAAGCTGGTACTCTAGGAACTGCCACACGTACGCTCAGATACAAAACCAGGACCTAATGCTTTTTGAATCAGCAGGAGAAATACTGTTATCAAAAAAGACATGGGAAGATGTGCAAGACAGAGGAAAAAACATCACAAATAGGAAGGGAAAATGAGGTGTTTTTCTGATCCATCACTCAGCTTGGAAGCCGTTGCATTTGGAAAATATTATCTCAAATACTGTCTTAAACTGGAGAGTGAGTCACAGAGAGCAAGACGCTCTGCCCCTGTTCATTTCTGGAAGAGTTTACACAGAGATAGTCCCTCTGTATTCCATTTTAAGAATGAGAATCAGCAATTTCACTACCTTCAAGTCCTGTCTCTCATCAGAACCATGAATTGTTTCTAACTCAAGGACCAAACCCAGGCAAAATAAGCCAGTATATGAGAAATGTGAATCTCTGTCCTCAGTGCAAGGCAACATAGAGGACAAATCCTCTAGTGACAAAGAGGATCAAGGAGGATCGGTGCTCAGGAAGCCTGTGAATAATTCCTGGCTCTACCACCTGCTGGCTGCTTGAACAGGAGGATGTTACGGGGGGTTTAAGATAACTCTTTCCTTCAGTACTCAATTCAAAGAAGGATATGATCACACCAGTTTGTGGTTTCAGCTGCTATGATAGTGAAGCACATGAAGAAAGATATGACAATGCAGCCACAATGATAACTTCAATAAAGAAGTGACAACCTACGTGAGTAGCAATTAGCTGGTGTGCCGGTGAGAAGGACTCAACATCGGTATTTTTATGCCTCCTCCACAGATCGCAATGGCAGCCTTAGCTCTTGCTTTGAAAAGGGAAGAGTTAGTGCAAAGCTCAGCATTTCTGAAAGCCTCACCTATTTAGTGAATGCAAAGGGGTCTGAGCTTTTCACTAAACAGAGGTAAACTCCCCTCCAAGCTGTCACTAATCTGAGTGGGCAACAGAGTGCAACACCGCCAGGTTTCCCAAGTATACCTCGATACATGGAATAATAATCATTCCACATTACAGAACACGGGCTAGACTCGCGTTGCGGAAGACTCCTCCGTACCCTTCATTTCCAAGAGAAATGTCTTTTTTGAATTCCCCCGAGCGCACAGACATATGGTGAAGAAGAAGAAGTTAGAGCTCAGATGCTTCTTTGAGGGTGCACTTTCAAATTTTAGGTTGCATTGATTTAGCTGTCAGAAAGATGTTATTTACAGTTCCTGAAGCAAAGTGGAGCGTACTAGAATTCATGGAAGTCATTACTACAGTTTTATGTTTTCTGTGTGGCTCTAGTGTATAAGTCTTTTTCCCATAGTCTGAAAGGCCTAACCATTTTTATAGTGGTTTAAATAATTACTACTTCCTAATCTCTCCAATTCATTACTTTACATTAAAAAAAAGGGGGGCATTTTTTCTATACGGTGAATTTTACATGGTTTCTTTCTGTTTCGTATCAAGTCATTTCATCTTGCTTTGAAAGGCTTATTAACTTTGTAAAATAACATCCTTGTACTTTAGAAGTCATTCAGATTTTCTTCCATTTTTTGTTTGCAACAGCTTCAAAGAAAATTCAATCGCATTTTATTATCACTGCCAAGGAGCTGAAATTAGCAGGTGATTAAGCACTTACAATATTTTGAGCATTTTCTATTGCCAGCAAGAGGAAATTTAAGTATAAAAGAATTAAACTTAAAATGGCACAACAGTACATCACTGAAACAGTTTACTGAAGCATGCCCCTGTTTTCAAGTAAGACGTAATTGAATACAATTCTTCCAGCTCATATAAAGATTTGGTGGAGAGCCTGCTTCCAGAACTCCAGATCTGTTAGAGATGAGCACAAAACAAGCTGAAACGTACATCTGCTGTAGCCTCCCGCATCACACAGGACTTTGCCCTGACCCTGGTGTCCTTCATTGGTTTCGTTCCCACCTAGAGACCTCCAGAAAGAAGCCCACGGCCTATGTTTCATCTCTCACTTCTATACCAGGCTGCCCTTTATGGTAACTTTGAGGACATTGTCTTGCAGAGGTCACCATTAGAAGAGGGTACTTTGTTTATGAATGTGAAACTGAAATGGCAGGGTTGGATTTTGAGATCCCCCGTTTCGGCACTGAGGCTGCCGTATCTTGATCCGACCCATGGCTATGGTAGTCAAATAGTTACCAACATGGATTCCCTTGGGGTTTAATAGTCAAATCCATTCTCTTTTTACCTTCACAACTAATGCCTCAATTAAAGCACTGGCATGTGAAACTTGAGATTTTGTTATGGTGAGGACATGTCCTACATCAAATGGAGCATCTGTAACTTTCCACTAGTGGAAAAGTTGTGTAAGGGGAGAATAAGAATGAGAGGGATTTAATCTGGTTTTCGAAAATAGACCTTGGAAATGCAAAAAAAAAAAATCTGCCTTACTTAGAAATGGAAACTCAGATGAGATTTCCATGCTCTTTAATATTCCCATCAAGCAGATCTGCACATGCTGACGTGGGTGAAGACCTCGCCCACCAGCTTTTAAGGGCTGAAACAATATCGGCTACTTCCACATAATCACAGACTGATGATCCCTTCCATTGTTTGCAGACGCTTGAAAATAAAATGTCTCTAGTTATCGATTTGCTACTTCTTTTTCATTTAGCGACTATTGATCGCTGTTTATGTGTGTGTGTTTCTTGTTGAGCAGAAATTAACATTGAAAACTTCTTGGAATTCACTGCATTCATACCTACTTGACATTCCTGGGGAAAACTTGCTACCACAATCACTGTGACTGGAGTTTTCAAAAATCTGCTTCGTTTTCTCCAATCTCTTGGCAGAAAAAAAAAAAAAAGTTGTCTATAAATCTCTTTTTTTATTATTGTTATTATTGTCAGCACTTGCCTGGGACACAAAATGTGGTTGTCACAGAGTTTGAACTCACAGAGTCATTTCAAACCACACAGTATTATTTAGGCTGTGGTTATCGTGCCTACATTACAAAAAAATAAACCTCTTAGGGATGTGAGGCATTTTTTCATGACTATCTGGAAGAGAAACTCTCATGATTACCACTAAAATTGCTTGCTGGTGTGTGTCTGGGAAGCCAGCTCTGGGAGACATGCTGATCTGTAATTTGAGAAAAATATGGATGGATTAGTCTAGTGGGGCCATGTGTAGGGGCTGGTTGAATAAGAATGTCTGAGATAGAGATGAACCATTGTTTGACTGAAGCTATTACATCCGTAAAACAGCCCTCTCGTTGGTCCCTATTACATTCGGATCCTATAGTTTTCCTAGTTTGGGTTCTATCAGCTCCAAATACAGTCAAATTCACACATTTTCCTTGAGATTAGATTATAGTCGTGAACCTTCAAATAATAACGCACGTAGATGATTTCCATTTCCCTTGTATTTGGTTTTCAACCTTTAGAATTCCCCTTGTCTATATTCTTTTGTTAAACTTCAGGGTTGGACTCTAAAAAAAAAAAGATAAGTATCAAAATTAAAAGCAATTTTTAATTCTCCTGGAATTACACGGTTTCAGGAACCGGAGAAAAAGCACATCTACCATTTTAGGATTTATGTTAGTAATTGCTCTAGCTGATAGCATAGTTATCATAATTAGCATCCAGCCAGAGAGAAGACACTGCAGAAATTGAGATGAGCAAGTAAGAGGACAACTTCGGGATGTGGAGGTGGACTTCAGACACACAGGAGACCTGCTCTTCCCACCTCTCTGGGTCTCTCTACCTGTGCAAGGTCCACCTGGAGGTGACAATCCTTGTCCTCGTAGGGCAGCCTAAGGAGGAAGGTGTCTAAAGTCCTACGAGGTTTGCAGCAAGAGGTAAATTTATAGACTTTAATCCTAATCTCTATGCTTTTACTTTTATATATTTGATTTTTAGATCCTTTTAGAATTTTGGCAATAGGAATTTTTTCTTTTCTTCCTGCATAGCATAATACCATGGTATTTTCTCCATTGTTCAATATTAATATATGCTTTATTGTTCTATTCTAATTACAATCTCATTATTAAAGGGGCCCTACGTTTTCCTCTGACAGATATTGCATCTCATTGTTAGTAGATCTTGGTTATTCTACACTTATTGTTACTAATAATTTGTAGCAATTGAATTGGTATTAGAATATTACTCTGCTAAATCACTTTTGCTGCTAATTAAGGCACTATCTGTGACATTGTTTAGCTCCAAACATCATGCTCCTGCTTTTCAGCCTGCTATAATTACCTGTAAGTCATTCGTTTCTACTTATGTAAGTCAGGTCTTTTAATCAAGACTCCTGTGAGCTTTGCCATGGTCCGAGCTGCTGTTGGAGGGAATGAAAAGTTCTCATGGACAAAGATATTTTTGTAATGACAAATGCACCTTTCACTGCAGCCCTGGAAGTGCTTAGAAATGGAATAATTGTACTTGATCGTTCCAAAGTGGGCACAAAAGAAGAAGGAGGAGCTGGAGGGAAAAGTGAAAGATTACTAAAGTAGTCCAACTATTCAAGGTATCAGCAATGAAAGTCACCATAGCTTTAAAATGCCTCCTCCTCACAGAACGATTGTCTATAAGATGAGATCTATCATGCTATTTATTGGGATAATATTTTCTCTGAACAAGCAGCATCACTTCATTATTTGCCCGGGGACGTTATTCACTTTTTGCTCCCAAAGAGAAGATACAGAAAAAGTCATTCTTGAGTCATTAGTGACGGCGTTGAGTTCAGCCTGGAGAAGAGAAGACTCCAGGGGGACCTTCTACTGACCTTCCAGTACCTGAAGGGGCCTACAGGAAGGCAGGGGAAGGTCTATTCACAAGGGTTTGTAGTGATAGGACAAGGAGGAATGGTTTTAAGCTAGGAAAGGACAGATTTAGGTTGGATATTAGAAAAAAGTTCTTTAATATGAGGGTCATAGAGCACTGGAAGGGGCTGCCCAGAGAGGTGGTGGAGGCCCCATCCCTGGAGTCATTCAAGGTCAGGCTCGATGAGGCTCTGAGTAACCTGACCTAGGTAGATGTCCCTACTTGTGTAGGGAGGTTGGACTAGATGGCCTCTGGAGGTCCCTTCCAGCCTGAAACATTCTATGATTCTATTTCTTCATCCTCTAATATGGTCTCACTTCATACACTTATGCCAAAGAGTTTTTGATGATTGATTACTTTTCCTACAGCTTGTTTAAAACATGTATACTGGTAAAGGCAATGTAAAAAAACTGTGGGGGTTAATCTCCGGTAATATCTTGTTAAGCATTTATCAGATTCATATTTCAGTCATATTAGTCTAAAGCTACTGAAATCACCCATGATATAATGCAACTTAAACCAGAATATAACATTATACCTCCAACTACTGTTTCTAATTAGATTTGTTCTGCTTTACTCTGAATGTAATAGAAAAAAAAAAAGTTTTCTCTGCATCATTCTTGTAAACATTTGTGGCTTTACAAGACACAGAGTTTGCTCTAGGCCAGAGAAAATGTAGTCATTTATGCAATAGATACTGAATTCATCGTTGCCTGACAAGTGACCTTATCATCTATAACTTGTCATCTTCTAATTAGTCTACTATTTTTTTCCCACTGAATTAACCCCCAGCATCTCCTGAAGAGAAGCTGATGGTGCAATAAACTGCGTGGTGTTGCAATTCAAGTGGTGGTACATATGTACTCCACAAATTACCCCTAAAGAAAGGTGCATCTCCTTAGTATCTTATCAGTCTGATTACAAGTTGCAATAGTTTTTATTCCCGACGATGCCCCTGGCTTGCAAGGCTTACTGAGCAGTAACAACAACTTCTGTTTAGAGAGTTTAAGAACAATCACATAACACTAAAAGCACACAGTCAGATCTAGGGACCAGGAATACCCCCATATTATTAAAACACATTTCAAAGTACAGAAAGCAAACAACAAACCCGGTTTTATTATCCCTCTTGGAAGTTTCTTTTTATAACAAATCATAAATAAGCACTCCTTACAAGATCTGAAGCCACCTGAAGGTTTATCTGAATTCCAGGTTCATTTTTGCTTCCCTATGTTTTTACAAGACTTTCTATGACAATGTTTAAATTGATAATTTCTGGAGATGTACAGGAGTACAGCTTTAGGAGCTGGGTAAGCTTTCATATAAATAACCTACAATTTTTTAACACCTCCAGGGACAGATAGGTGCAGATGAAAGTTTTGAAGATTTGAATTTATCTCCTTCGCCAGTTAAATGCCCAGGTCCTTACAATATTTTTTAAATGTTACTGCGTTATACAGATCAAGACTGACCTGAAAGGTAAGCACCTAGCATTTGTATGGAAAAGAATTAATTCCATGAAGAGTATCCAGTCTAATTCACAATTTATGCCTTAAAATAACTTGGTTTTACAGCTTTGGCTAAAAATCTACACTTCAAAACTTGAAAAATCAACTGAAATTCATACATAGTCTAAGGAAACCTGCCTTGATTCAAGATTTTATGTCAGAGTTTTATGTGTGTAAAATACTGCACTGTGCATAAACATAACTAATTCATAGGGAGAAATGGAGAAAAGGGCACTTTTGTCAGCCCAAAGCTGGACATTCACAGCAAGTCAAAATAATAAAACAACAACATGTTATATTGCACTGACATTTTGCTAAATTGTCCATACAGTTTCCAAGATAGAGACGTGAAAATCCTAGCATGCAGAAAATAAATGCTTTAACACAAGACGTGTTGTAAATTCAGTTGGATACAATTATTGAGGAGAGGAAACACGTAATACCCTACTTTCCTTTCTTTAAAACTCTGTACCCTAAACTTACCTAAATCAGAGCAGTGCCTGTCATTGATTAGGTCATTGCCCAGAAACGTGGCCTTCAGATGGTTTGCCACAACTCTACTGGTGATACTGCACAGCAGCCACATTACATATCAGGCAAGATGATACAATTTTCCAAGTACTTCATGTCAAGCAAATACGTTCTCAGCCTTCTGGGACAACCTTTGCTGGAGATGGATGACTCCAGACCGTGATGTATGGACTGAAACAAGCAGTCCCTCACAGGTCTTTATGGTGCCTTTCCAGTGTTGATCAAGGCCCTAACCCTTATTGTACGTAAATACCTAAATCCTATTAAAATCAGGGGATCAAGATTTAAGTATCACCCAACCTTTCGACTTTACAATCTGAAATTCTCCTCCCTGCTCCATCTCTTTCAATTTATTTATATTCATAAATTACATTATTTAATGCTTTTTTGCATTTTGCCTTTGCATTTATTATATTTTATTTCTCACACTATCATAAGCGAACTACTCTCTGCCCCAGCTCAAGTTCACTGTGATGAGAAGATCTCCTGCACCGAGTGTCCTTCTTCCTTTGGTACATTATGTCATCAAACTACTTTCCTTTCTATGAAATTTGCTGCAGTTTGAGTTTCCCCACTGGTCTGGATGAGATGACTAATCCAATTTCCTTCTATGCAGAGAGTTCTCTTGCAGTTCTTTCAGCACTACTACTTTTTCCCTGAATAGTCATCATTTAATGCCCTGTTATCTTAGACGGCACTCATTTAGTGATTTATTAAGCAGTAATTTAGCAGCCTGTTATCGGTTCCCACTGCATCTAGGAAAAATATGCAATCCAAGTACACAAGGTTTCCAAAGAATTACAGCGTTTTTGTCATTTTTGGATTAGAGAAAAAAAAAAAAGATTGAAAAGTAATACATATGAAATGTTTTCCCTGCATTTCATTATTGCCCCCACACTAAAGTTCCCATCAGGCTATTCTGAATCAAGATTGCTTCATCTCTATTTCTGTTTTCAGCCCAAGCAGTGAAATTGTACAAAATTGCAGAGAACTCAATGGACTGAGACAGACATAGGGAGGTCCTAAGCCTGGACTCAGTTCTTCCGCCTGCACTCATACTGTCCTTTCTACACGGTTCCTAGGTGGGGACAAGGTATAAGGCTTAGATTTGTTTTTGTGAGTTTCTTAAAATACAGTTAAATGAAATAACGGGCAAGGGTAGAAACCAAATTCTGCTCTAAGCATTAAATACAGCAACAGAGGGATCATTTTTATCTGCGACATGAAGTAAACACTTAGTGCAGGTGGTCTTTTTAAAAACCATCTCATACTTCACATTAAATATAGGCAACTTCTCACAGAGACATGCTCTATCTTGCATTAGTCAGAGTTTATGCATTTATAAATCCCAGCTGGAAACATGGTTTTGCAAAATAATTCTAATAACATTGGCAAAGCCTTGATTAGAAATGAGAGCTTTTAAGATCTGGATGAAAAGAGAAATATTTTTATTAATAACTCATTCCTGTTTCTTAAAAATGTCAGATTCCAACAAAAAAGTGAAAGGAGAGATAAAAGGAAGTTGCTAAGAGGGTAATGAAAGGTCAGCTAAACAGGAACCGTCCATTGAGCAGGTGCCAGAGACACGGGATTTTTTAGATCTATGTACAAAAAGCCTTTCTGGTTCTGGTTTCCCTCTGGAAACATATGCACAAGAGACACAAGAGGACAAATCATACAGAAATCTCCCCAAGTGCCATAACATCCCATGCTCTACAGACTCTTCTCTGGAGTGCCTCAGGCAGGGTTAACAAGGACATAAGAAAACTCTTTTGGACTGTTTACAACAGTAGAGCATGGAAATGATGTCAAACATCAATATCAGAAGAGGAAAAGGACTGCTTGTAGAGTGGTAGATGTTTCCACTTTCCCAATTTTCCCCAGGTTTCCCTGTACACATGGCTCCAAGCCCTACGTGGTCAGGTTAGCCCAGCCTGCTGAACCCTTCCGAAGCAGAATTTCAGCGCAGTTCTTTCAGTTGAGTTTTGTTTTGCTATTTATGCTGTCATTTTTTTGAGACTAGATACGATAAAGGTCATTTTTTACTTGAATGGAAAAGAACAATACTTTGACAGTAAGACATTCCCAGCTTGCTGTACCTCAGCAATGTTGATATTAGCTCCTTTAAAACAGATACTGGAGACAAAAATTGCCCAAACAACTCAATTGCTGGCAGTTATTTTCCAAAAAATGAACACTTACCAATTTATGTTTGTGGCTTCTGCTAAATTTTAGGGTGCCATTACTGAAAAGACTTTAGCTTCATTTGCGTTTGCACTGAAAAAGATAATGAAGATATGAAATAGTCACAAAAGATGATGGCTTAAAATCGTGTCTTTTGGCTGATCTATAATAATTTGCTTCGGCAATTTTATTCAAGAACATTAGCACTGATCATTTATGGTGTGTTCCTAATTATTCCTGAAAAATTGTGCTGCTACTCATGCTGAAATGCATAACGAGCAAAGCAGTAGGTTAGTTCAAAATGCGATGTTCTAGCTGGTTTTTAATCAATGAGTGATAATGATAGCTTGTGTTTTGACTTTCACCGTTTAATTGCCAGTAATAAAGCAGATCTTAGTTGATGATATTTAACAGAGTTCAGTTGCATTTATCTCTGTTTATTCTCTTTATTCTAAAAGTGCCCGGGAACTTTCGGTGCTTGACACACTAACAAAATATACCATGCTAATTATATTTTGGTTGCCTAATATATTCCACAATACAGGATTATGATGCCTTTTCACAGAGAGCTTTTGCACCTCACTGTCTTCGGCAGGTTTCGGAGGTGCAGGAAGTTTCCAATGGTAAAGTTATGTTCCGTGAAATCCCAACCAGATTTTTCTGAGATACAAACTGTTTAAATCACTATTTACCTTCTGCTGATGATGATAGGCATGATTTTTTTTTTTTTGCCAGAGTGCTAAATAATAATGAAACATAAATTTTCTAAGGGTGAGGCAGATCTGCAGGTGACTGTAAAACAAAGTACATCTCATCCAAACAGCCACACTGGGACAGATTAAAGGTGCATCCAACTGATGACATGACAACCTGCCAAAAGTAGACACCTAAAGAAGACCCCAAGAGCAGAGATGACATACAGCTTGAATACCACATTGCACATTCCTCTACTTTTACACTACATGCAACGGCCAAAGCAGAGCTGAACGGCGATGGTTTTTCTGGCCTGGATAGTGGACACAATCAATCAAGTAAAATTCCCTGGGAGCAAAGAAATGTGCTGTACACCACACACCCGGCAGCAGTTCTCTAGTTGTATGGCAGCACAAGGCTGAGAGAGAAAGCGAAGAGACATTTCTACTTGACCCTTGAGTTTCTTCACTAGCCAATAATCAATTCTGCAATAGACTGACCTGATTTTCGGTCAGGACCAAGCATTTTTTGTTTACATTCCAAATTTTGTTTCAATTTACTAAACGGGTGTCAATACTGTGATGACAAGCACGTGTAAATCAGTCAGTCAATAGAATAAATATTTTGATAATATCCTGCCTGATTAATGTAATTTAAATCAGGATCTGCCTTAGGTTTAGAGCGTTATAAATATCCCTTGCATTCCTCTTCAATTATATGTAAGAAAATAAAGACCTTTTTAATCTTGCCTGGTTTGACATTACCTTAATTGCTTAAGATGATTTATTTTCCAAGATTTTATTCCCAACTTATCAATCATCTGAAAGCAAGAAGTAGGTGGCAGCCTGAAATTTCTAGATCAGATCTTCCTGTGTCCTAAGGATTTTTACCATGGCAGTAATTTGGATTACCAAAATAAATTCTCTCCACATGTTTTTTTTTATTATTATTATCCTCATGATCTCTATTATTTCTAAGTGTTATTTCAGAATATAAACCTTTCTATCTACATAAAATAATTTCCGATGTTGAGTTCTTACAGCTAGCTCTGACTAGCTTTATTCATGCCTGTTATTTAAGGCTGACTGGGAGAAGGAAGCAGCAATGTATTAGCCACTTTGTTCCAGTTATTCAAAGTAAAATTTAAATAACATGTACACAGAGCTTAAACATCCACCTATAATGGTGACTAGATTTCTACAAGGTCTGGGACTCATAATACTGCAAACCCAAAAATACTACTTCACATTACGACAAGTGTCCTATTGAACAGAAATGGGAATTACAAAGTGTGCTCTCTGGAAACAAAAGAGGACTCATTGTTTGCATGAATATCTTCAAACTATTTGCAAACTAGCTTTTTCATCATTTCTTTTTTTCATTCCAATGTGGCTGGAGCTTTGCTAATAAGTATCTGCCTAAAAATAATGCGGCTGTCATCAATATCCAGAACCCATTGCACATGGAGCTGGTAGAGTTTTCAAACACCAAAATATTTAGTACACCAAATAGAAATTGGTACAGCCAATATAAACAGAAGAGCAAAGAGACTTTCTCAGCTGCTCTCTTCCCTCTTTCCCTACAGTGTGCGTGTAATTACTTATAAGGATGTATATAAAATATACTTTTATATACACACAAGTATAGGATAAATATGTTACTTAACACAGTGTTTCACACAAGACAAAAAATGAAGTATCGGTTGCTTATACTGTGTTCAGTAGGGGTTGATGCAATGCCCATTGAACTTTATGAAAGATTTTCACTGACTTCAAAGCACTTTGGCTCATAATCTGTACATAGAATAATAAAAAAAAAAAAAGAAAATCAACAAAGCATGAAACTATCTACTACAGGCTAAAAAAAAAAAAACATTAGTCAAGCTTAGCATTCATCAGGCTGCTGCAAGTTTTCTATACTGAAATTACGGTCACACTGGGGAAAAAGAAATGTTTGAGTAAAGTCAGTATTTTTCAGTATCTTCCCAACAGACTCCCCAGGTCTTTCCAGCATTGGACAGGAGGAGGGGGCCATGAAAAAAAGTTTGAGTAAACACGGCTTGCTTGTCCCAGATACCCCAGGCTAACCAAGAACAGGGGGCAGAGGAACACAGCATTTCGGTCTAACTCCTTGAAACCACTCAGTTTATCCTAACAGAAAAAGGGAGAAAAGAGACAGAGGATCCCTTGCTCCACATCTAGAGGCAGGAGGCAATGGAGCAATTGCCTTTGTCTCCCTCTGTCCCCATTGGCCCTGGACAGGAGCATACAGTTGCAAAGGAAGAGGCTTAATGAAAAGCCTGAAAAGGGTCTGAAATTGAGCTTAAGGGCTGGAAGAAATTTTCACAAGTTTATTTTCTTTCCCTGTTTCAGGTATAAGCAGAACTGTAGCTTGCCATATTGTTCCAAGCTTATTCAAATTAGCGTTTCCCTCTCTCCTGAGCTTCTATCAACAGTTGCAATGCAGTTTTGGAGTCATCATAAAGACCCAGAGCTGATCAATACTAGCAGTGTCAAAAATTATCTGAGCTTAATTAATCACCATCTTCCTAAGACAGTAAAGCGCAGTTATATCTTGTGCAAAAATAAAATGCAGAGAAACAAAGTGCTGGATTTATTTAACTGGCAGGATATTAAATGATATAGCTGTTATCTTTTCCTGTATTGTAAATTATTGAATTAAGCCTTCAGTCAGTTTGGCAACAGTGCCAAATGAATATTACAACAGTACAATGCAGCAAACAGTATCTGTCATCGAATCTAGGTCTCACTTATAACTGAAATTACAGTGAACAAAATGCTTGTGCAGTAGATTGGAAAAGGTTCATTATTATTTATTCATCTTCCCTAGTAACACAAAAACTAATGAAATTTCATTGAGAAGAGTGCACGTCAGGATTACTATACATCATACAGACACATCCCCCTAACTTCATTGTGGGTATTTGTCTCCGTAATTAGATGTCTGTTCCACAGTGGTTCTGTATCTAAAGGACATGACCAAGTTCATGACATAAAGCAAACCACCTGCACAAATGAAAAGGCTTCCTTTACCTTGCCTACATCTTGCACAATAGTCTTCAGAAAATCTTTCTGTGGAGCCTATGAAGTCATGCACAGTTAATTCCAGCATTTACTCGCACTTTTAAATAAAATATTATATTATTAATACAGGTCACATGTATTCATAGCCCCTACACCTATTCAGCTTTATGCGTATCTCCACAATGATTTCTTCATAAATCTGGGTTCATCTGTAGCCAAAAGGGTAAATTAGTGAAGTTCCATTCAACGCTTCCCAACATTTTCAAAAGTGCGAGCAGTTTTCCTTCACTGTAGCTTGAACTTCTGGTCTGGAATCTTTAGGGAATACCTTGGGTTTGTATTGAATGCAGTAGCATATAAAGCCAAAGTAAGGATTTGGTTGTTATACTCAGTATGATATTACTAGAAACATCACATCTTGATATTTCGAGGTCTATCATTAATTATTTTGGAATTGGAACATGTGTGTCTGTTAGACCAAAATAGAGGGGTAATAAATTCACTGATACCCAATTATAGTCACCTCTGAGTCGAGGTTATTCCGGTTATGATAACAAAAAGAAAGAAACAAAAGAACAAAACAAAAGCAAAGAAACAAAACAAAAAAGGTTTGAAGCATCAGATTTTGACAAAAATCTTTTGTTGATAGATATTTAATTGAAAAAGCTTCGTAATTCAAGAATATGGCTAGTTTTGCCTAATACTTCCTTAATTATTACCCGTGATATTGCACCCTAATTTTATAAGTGAGATTCAAGCAATCCTGAGCTGCTTATATTAGTAATTAAAGCCATATTTTAATACTATTATTGTTTGTTTTCACACTCAAATACTTCAGGAAAATGTGCAGTTAGAATACAGCCTGAGTGTGTTGCTTTGCCACATTAGCCTCAGATCGTCCCACCTACACCACCATATGGGTTACGTTTAAATTAAACATTAGGAAAAATATCGGAATATTTCAATTATTTTTTTTCAAGAAATCAAATTTAGGGGATATAGCATTGCTTTCACTGAAGACTAACGTTTCTGTGCCATTTGCTAGGGCTGGAAGAGCTGTAACTACTCCGGTCTTGAAAGTTATGCCTCCAAACTCAAATCCAGAGTGTGGTTCTCTGGGTGAGCCACAGGCAACCTCCACCTGTGGGAACTGGGGACAAAGTGGGGCAGGTGCTTGGGGTGACAGCTCCAGCCCTGCTGCTGAGAACTCACAGGTTCACAGCCATGCCTCTGTCCCCTGCTTACCCTCACTGGTTTTCGAATCTGTGAGGAGCAGGTATCTCTAGCCTGCTGGTTCCCAGATGAAAGGGATGCCTTGCGCTGTTGACTGTCATTTCATAGCTTCATACCTAAAACCTGGGCTTGAGCACCACGCTTCAATTCATTACCCAGAGTTTCTCCGACTTCAGTAGGGCCAGGACTTCACCCAGCATGCCTCCTCAACGCCTGCCTTTCTCCCTACATCAGAGTTAGCTAAGTGCCTGTCTGGTTTGGGGATCTGATAACAGGGACAATGTGGCATTTCACCACTACTCCCAGTTTGACTTTTTCAATAGAAGCTGAAGCTTGAAAGGAGCCCTGTTTCTCTGGAGGTCTGCACATCAATGTCTGAAGGGAGAAAACACATGAAAGTTGAAAGCCCTTTGGGAAAATACTACACATTTTAGGTTGCTTCTGCCTGCTCAAACCTATAACATCTCATCTCCCTTTCTCTGTATACGGCTCCTGCTTCACTCTGAGAGCTGAATGTCACTGTGAGGGAGAGGAGGGAAGCCTGCCTCCCACTGCCTGTGCCCCGACAAGTTGGTTTTCTTTCTACAGAATGCTTCCATGGCCCTTTTCTGCTGTTTTTTTTTCCCCATTTTCTCTTTGAGCGTTACCATCTGATTCCTTGAACTGATGTGTCTTCCTTCACGCTTTGCTCTTAGCAAACAGTGTCCCAGGCGTTACCTCTCATTTTGCATCTGTCACGCTCCCTTTAAAGTCCTTGAGCTACCTGGTCCAGGCTTTTGATGAGGAAAAGAATTACCCTGTTCTGCTTCTGACATGATTCAATCAAAAGCCCCAATGTTATTTGCGAGGAAAGATTCCATCACATTTAAAAAAAAAAAAAAATCTGTGGGCCCTACAAGTTCCTTCTCTTCCAATGAAAACTTCCCAAGTCTTCAGCCGTGAAGAAAATTAAACAGATTTTTGAGGTAATTTGGATTTTTTGTGGTTTTTCTACCCACACTGTCATTACAAGGAGGAAGTCTCTAACTCACCTGTCCCATCCTTTTTGCTAGAACTGACAGGTGTTTTACTATCAAGCTGATTTAAAAGAGGCCTCTTAATCAGATGTCAGCCTTGGCCTATAAAGTCATATTAATGTTTTGGATCAGATATGAGGCTCTATCTAAGGCATATTAAGAAAGATTCATTAGAAACTCACAGCCCCTGGAATTTACAGCCTTCCTGGAACTTAACAGCCTGGATAAACGCCTCCTTATCTGGTTTGCTTATGTGAATTATAGTAGTTTTGCATTTAGGAGCTTTTTAGAGTACAGGTTTTACCATTATTCTGACCTCTTTATTCTTACAATCTTCAGTACGGATATACTGATATCCTACATATTTACCAGCTTAGGAAGCAGCACGACCCTTCCACATCTACTGCAAGAGCCCAAGTGAGGAAGGAACAGCCCTAAGCCACCACTTATTTGGGATTCTTCAGTGCAAGACTTCTAGCTACTTACTCTACAGCACAAAGGACTCCTCGTCTCTGAGTAGCTCCACAAAGCATGTTGGCAACGGAAATCATCACAGAAGATGCAAATCCTGCAGACTTTGAAGCTCTCAGACCATCAGAGCTGTACATTTCTGGTCCCTGAGCAATGAAACCTCTTGTCTACCTGAAGCCAATTCACACAGGCAGACCTAAAGCGCAATGGGGGCCTTCTCCACAGAGCATGCCATTTCTAGGACACTTCCAGTTTCACCAAACGATTGATCTGATATTACTGATCAGTATTGAGTAATATAACTAACCACCGCCCATAAAACAACAGGAGGGAAGCACTGTGATATTGCCCACATTTAGTCCATCTCCAGGACTAAACTAGAGCAGTTGTTCTGTTACCCAACGACCTCTCCCCAGCCAAGAAGTGGGGTTGAGAAGACGAGACTCATGGCTTGAGCAGACTTAATGAAGCAACCAAACTAATACCAATGCAAATATATGAAATATAAAGTATATAAAGTTATACTCAGCCCAGTGAATGCACAGCGATCACAATAAACACAAAAGCAGTGCTCTGGAACAGGATGATGAGATCCTCCAAGGACTGGGAGAAGCAGGAGGAAAAGGAATAGGAGAAGCCCAACCAGACACAGCCCCTTTATCATAAGCATGACATTTATGGGATGAGATACACCCATGGTCAACTCAGGTCAGCTGCCCTGGCTGACTCCAAACTGCTAATGGCCTGCAGACCATGGCTGGCTTGGGATTCTGCCCCAGAGAAACCCGGACAACCTCATAAGGAGCTAAATCTGAGGCCAGCCAGAGTCAGATAACAGAAAAGAGCAGGGAGGAGGATTTGGCTGGAAATTAAGTTGATTAAATGTGGGCTCTAGATTTCTGTTTCATTCTCCTTGTCTGGATAAGATGGTGCATAAACATTTAAATATTTACTGTGAGTCATCAAAACCTCTCTGACTGCATTTGACATGGGTATCATGGACCAATATAATTAACCGTTGCCCATAGAGCAATGAGAGGAAAGCACTGTGATATCCTCTGCTGACACCAATTATGAAAACAAAAATCTTCCTCCTCTTGCATTGGCACTGTGTTAATCTCCGTACTGGCTGAAGACAATATAATCTAATGAATAAAGGAATGTTGATACATTTTCATACTGTAGACTTGAATTTGGACCAGCATAATTATGGTGTTTATGGAGATGGAACTGATTGAGTTTTGTAAAGAAATACATTTTAAATTTTCATAAAACATTTCATAGCATAAGTTTATATTTGCTTTCAAGCACCATGCTGAAGATGTCCACAAGAGTGTTATGAATAAAAGTGATACATTTAAATCAAATATTCACATTCCAATAGATTGAAAAAATCCAAATTATTGAAATCTTAACAAAAATAAAACCATCCTACAAAGATTCATTTCTCATACTTATCTCTAGAGGAATCACGGTGACTGGTATTGAATCTGGAGAACAGGGGAGAACTATATGGCCGTTCTCTGTACGAAACGCAAAAGGATGCATCAGGAAATTAGAAATGACCAGCCTGACCTTTCCTATAAATAAGAGATGGACTCATAGTACACCATTGGCTCTGAAAGTGCACATCATTTCCCACAAATTTGGTGTTATTCCCTGCTGCAGATCAGGTAGCAAGAAAAGGATATTAAAGAGAAAACAAAATGATAGCATCCAGCCACCTTTACTGAAATTAATGGACAATATTTCAGTGATAGGGACTGCGACGCGCCTATTGTAAAGGCATTTTGTTAGGGTACATGGAAACTATTGTGTCCTTTTCGACACAATAAAGGTCTGCTGCATTATGGACACTGAAAAAGAATACAAAAACTAAGATGTTCGAAAGTCTGAAAATGACAAATGAGTCTAAATTCCATTTAGGACTCATCATGGGAATTCAGTTCCAGATTTACCAAAAATTTTATATTTTTATCAGCTAAACTAGGGATTTTTATGTCCGTTGGGTAGCTCGCCACTGTTAATTTGAGGCCCACCCAGCTACAGTGATTTAAAAAATGGAACAATGATCCCTAGGTCATTTTGGTGCTTTAGAAAAGCTTTTCACTGGCAGTTCTGGGAAGGTAACGAGAAGGACTAACAGGCAAAGGAAATTAAGCCAGAAAGGAAGAAAATGCCTACCAAAGACAAGTCAAAGGACCAATTAGAGAAATAGCAAAAAAAAGAAGTCTTAACATTTGTCAAGGGATTAAAAAGAGAAGAGGAGCAGGAAAAGAAACCAAGCTTATTTCCCTATATCCAGCCACCATCTCTGAGAGCCCCTCTGCCTTGCCCTGCGTGGTTTGCTGAACAAATCATCTCCTCCCTTACTCCCCACAAGAAAGACTCCCATGAGAACCAGATATAGTTTTGGTTTACTTTACAATCATTTGATTCTAAAAGTATGAAATAAAAAGAAAAATAATTCAGGGTCTTAGATCAATACTGAGAGATGTTTAATCTTTCCGATCGGAAAGTTGGAACTGTAAGACATGAGTTATTTATTTTTCCTACAGCACCTCGCGCTCTATGACTAAAGACCCCTGGAAGAACCACAATATAAAGAATAAAAAAAAAAAAATAATATGAATTTAAGCTCTAAGCAGAGGTAAGGGATTAAACACAAGGTTGTCTTTAGGTATTTGAGCAACAAAAGCAAAACAGCAAGGTCCTATCATGTCTTGAATGTAGTTGAGCGACAGCTTCTTTCATTGCATTTGCTTCGTATTTGCTGAGATTTTTTCACCCGTGCCGCTAGTTATGGACAAGTCATTAAATATTTGGAGACTCCTCTAAGTTCACATATAGTCCGCAAAGTTTAACAGAATGAAAGAATTATGGAAATTTATATTTTTAATGTTATTTCCTGCATTTTTATGGTCTGTTATGTCACTTATAGTATCGCATACAATACTCAGCCAAGTTTAATATTTTGTCTTCAAACCACTAGCTCCTCTCAGCTGCTTTACTAGCCCGATGTACTTTATATCCTAAACAGAACATGTATTTCTTCTTTCTAGTATGCCCACGCTATCTTCTTTATAACATGACATATCTCAAAACGATACGTGTCTATCCAAACAGCTATTGTGGCATAAAACAAATCAATCTTTTTTGACTGTTACTTTGAATTTTACCCCAATTCCTTTAAAAGGCTACTTCTCACAGCTACTGCTCATGAAAACACACTTACAGCTGGGCTGATATTTTGAGTTTCCGAAGGATATACAGTGTAAACTGTGCCAACAGGCACATGGGAATGAGCGTCTCAATTAAGACACGTGGAAAACATGATTATCAGATGCCATCCTTGAAAAGGCTTCTGGTCAAAAAAGCTGAAGTATTACACGTTTTCATTTGTTCATCACTCTCTAGAGTTTTGCCAGATGTTCTTTACATCCAAAGATGTAGAAAAGTCTGACTATATAAATCAGTAAAAAAACAACTTTACCCTAGAATGATGAGGTTGTTGAATTTTGTGGTTTGTTAAAAATATTCCAGATATGAAAGAAAGATTAAACATCAGTAATATTTTTAAAAGCCAAATAGTATATTCTCATTACTTCAGGTAAAAATTATTCCTACAATTCCAGGATTAGGACTCTCAGAAAAACAAGTGTCACAAAAAGAGGAAAGCTGACAACAATGCTGATCTGACTTCTTCAAAGTTTAGAGGAAATAGATTAAAGTGGTTGAAAATTATGAAGGGAGATGAATATGTATAAAGCTGGGAGCAGATACGGATGATCTGACTTTTGACATGCACCCCGTGCCTTTGCTTATGGCCCTGAAGAAGGTGCTTGGCTTGACATGGTGCCAGCAGCTGGACCTGCCTGGGGCTGCACGCTGAGTTAATGCACCAGGACAGCTGATCATCTCTGGGGATGCAGGAGGAGATGTCAGTAGAGCAAAACCCCTTGGTAGCAGCCGAGAAAATCTTCCCAGAGTTATAGAGCAAGAGGTTTGCACTTGGCAACCTGGGGACTGAAGTGACAACATGAGGTGTGGTGAACCGGTGGCCTTTGGGAAGTAGGTTGTACCTTCCCTCTCTCATTACCAACAAGCAGATAAAAGAGGTTAATAAAATCCAATGGGATTACTGACAACATTTCTGTTGCTTCCAGAACACAACTGCAGAGCAACTAGATTTTGGGGTTCATACCTCTTCTTCCTAGCTGTGTAACTGAACTGCAAACTTGCTGAGTTTCTTGGACTCATGTAAGACATCTGAGAACCAGAGGATGGTCCAGTCTTTATGCTTTATTCAGGGATGTGGGAACATCTACCTGTTCTGCCACTGGTATTCAGGTATAGCTGTGAAAAAATAATTTAATCCCCATGAAAGGTTTTCCTTGCAAGAACCTCTGAGATTTTGAGGAAGCAAATCGGTCTCGCCCCAGCCCGCGTGTCTGTTATTCCCTTTTGCTTACATGCTGTAGTTAGACTCAGTGGGTCACTAGAAGACTACAAGTTCTAGTGAAAGTCATGAACAATCAACTTTTATTTAACTCTACTTCTGTTTTAAAAGCGCCCAAATGAGGGAAGGGGTGGGGCAACAAACCCAAACCAAAACAAAAAGCCACAAACCAAACCCTGAAAGCAGGCCTGCTAAAGGATACAAAAATAATATATCAGAGGATGTGAAGGGTTAAAGGAGAATGAAAAGACTGATTCCCTTAGACTGTGATCTCAACTTCTAGACCCCTTCACCAGAGAGGCCAAGCAGCAGAGGAAAAGAAAGCCCAGCACCATCATCCCACCATGACGTACCTCCTGATCTAGAAGACATCTGCTGGCCTGCTAGATGTCCTTCCTCTCCCTTGCCCATGGCACGCACTCTTATAGACCACGGCAAAACATCTGTGTTGCCAGAATTTGGCTGCACGTTTTCCAAAGGGTGACATAAGGCTGACACATCCACTTCACCGCATGAGCAGGGAGGTAGAAGCACCAAACACAGAAAGCCACAGCTCCATCCTTTCCTGCTTTCAGTCATGATCTAAAGTAGAAGTACAAGGTAGATGGGTGTTGTGCTGGTTCAGCCATCGCCATTTCATGCTGCCATCAGTTGCCTGATCACACAGGCCAACACCGAACTCAGCAACATCCCCTCAGAAATCTTCTTTCAGACAGTCCTGCCATAGGTTCCTGAGGGCCCAGATCCTCCACTGCCCACTGTGGTGCCAGCATCGCCTGTTGGACACAACAGAGATGGCTCCTCAGTGGCCCTTCACATGGAAGGACACCACCAAGAGAGCTCAGCAAGGTGCAACCAGCCCCAACAGAAGCCACACCCAACAGGAAACTCCTCCAACTGATCCGTTCCTGGTTAATATAGCCCTGGCCTCACCCACCACCCCAACCACAACCACCTGGGTGAGGGCAGAGCCACAGAGACACAGGTGGGCCAGGTTCTGCCTCTGGAACATGAAGCCAATAGGGAAAACAAAACATTCTGCTAGGCTGTGACTCATCCACAGGTCAGCTCCAGCTCGGGGCCCACAGCTCAGGCCCCAGCACTTCAACAGGGGAGCTGAAATAGCTGGCCATGCAGGCACCACAGGAATATGCAAAGCAGCTAGTCTTCACTGTCATCTGCAAAATAAATGACCAGCCCCTGGGATATGTGCTTTTATTATCAGTCAGGCTTGAAACATTTCCTCCTTAATAGCCAAATATCTGGAGGTGGATTCTCTGCTGAATACAACAGCAGACCTTAACTTTTGACCGAAAACAAAGGACGCTTTTCTGTGTAAGGACACATAAATGCCTAATCTGAAATTATCGTTTTTCTTTCACAGGGGAAGAAACCCTTCATGGTCCTATTTTTATCCAAGAGCCGCATGATGTCACGTATTCCATGGGCTCAGCAAATCCAGAAATTGTGCTGAACTGTACAGCTAAAGGATACCCACTCCCATACTACAGGTGAAGTCAACTTTGGAAAAGTATTGTCTGCTGTAAATCCCTTAACTATGTTTTAAGCTGTATTACATCATCATACGTGTCTCGGAATGTGTCAAGCACTCACAGCAAGGGTATACATAGACATGGGAAATTTGAGGAATGAAGGAAAAATAGTTTTGCTAGTCTGCTGTTAAGAAAATTAAATTGAAAACTGTCCCCGTAAGATTTTAAAACGTATAAAATGACTTCTGAATGCACAGAACAGCTGGGAAAAATGGAATAATGGAAATGCTGCACATCTGTGTTTGACAAAACATCAATAAATGCTTGGAAAGCTAAAGAGCAACATCCTTGCTCTAACATTTCATGTGTTTATTTAGAGACACAGCAAGGCACAGCTCTGATATCCAGCCTACCATACTCGGTAGACTCACTTTCTAAATCCTGGGTACATAGGATTGTTTGTTTATTCACTATGGACTCATCATCTAAAATGCAATTTGTTGCATCAAGAATCTGGAAACCCAAGTCTAATAAGAAGGAAAGGAGGAAATATGGAAAAAAAATGGCAGCGTGCTTCTTCAGAAAGGAATGGGGAAAATAATAGTCTGGGAAAGGAAAATTTAAAAAACCAGAATAATTCATGCAAAACATAAAAAGAAACAGTGTCCTACCAAATACTTAGTATTAATTCAATAGCTTTTAACTGCTTACCCCGTGGTTTCCTCTGTAGAGCACCCCTAGTAGCTATCAACCTGCTCTTGTACTTCATGTATTCCTTTGTTTCCAAATACTGTGCTGTAAAGGAATATTTTGTCGCCTTTTCACAGCATAACTTCTTTTCCTATGAGTAGAAATCCTCATCCATTTCCCATCCCGTTTGTTGTTCTTGTTCTCAACATGAACCTCTGCTGGGTCATGCCATGAATTTCAAGACTTGCTCGTTCATCCACCTGCTTCATACCCAGTTATACACGTAGCTTCCTCAGAGACCTGTAAAAATTATTGACTTTTGTATTCCAACCATGGATTCCTCACATGCACAAATAGTAGAGACAGCAGGTTTCTTTAGGAGACAGAACTACGAAGTCTCCTCCCAGCTGATATTCGTATTTTTCCCTTTCACTTTTTTCCTCTCCATCCATTAATTAGATGCGTTGTTTTCTTTGCAAAGATGCATTATTCATTTTGCAAAGCCTCAGTTACTGCAGTAAGATGAGATCACTATCTGGGGATGGATCCCGAATCATCTAGGTCAGCTAGAAGTTCTCAGACTATCCCTGCTGCTGTTAAACCTGGGAGCTTCTCACCATGACTTGAAAGGAATGGGGCATCTCCAGCCTTTTTCTTTGATTTCACTACAGCCAGCACCAGTTTTGCCAGATAAGGATGGAGCCCAAATATTTAAAGTCCAACAATTTTAGATAAATCAAGCACGGCATGAAATTTTAATCACATTCTTTGTTGAGCGACGGAAAAGAACAGTGAGGACTACTGCAAGGTTTTTCTTTGATTCAGAAATACATAACCACTGCAACGGGAATCAAGTTAAATTTGCTACTTAGCACCTTTTACATCAATAAATATGCTGACGAATATTTTCTCTTGACAGAAAAGATGCTTTCTATTTCCTAAAAGTTTTATTTTATTATGTGCTGTATCTTATAGACTCATGGAATCCAGCAGGAACTTGTTGCAACTTCATTGCAAAACCCTGCGTGTCTTACCAACAACAACGCAAGGGTTGTATAGGAATTGCCAGAAAATTCAAGTAGGCGTGACAGCGAGGTAATAAAAAATGAGAGACACTGATTTCCTGCTGGACACCGCTGGAAATAACAGAGAACATAGATCTGATTACAAAGGAAACAAAAATATGGATAGATATCCAAATATCTCTCTAAAATCAGTGCCTGTGGTGGGAAATCCATAGAAAAAAAGGGATAAATACCATTTTATCTATTACGCCTTTTGTTACAAAGTCAAAATTCTTTATAACATCAGGTACATTATTGCAACTGTTTCCCTGCGTGATGTTGACGGTAAAATAATCGTAACTTTTCAAATTCCATTCAAAATTTTTTACACGTCAGCTTTTCTGTATAGGCGATTGAAGTATTCTGATCAACTCATTTAGGTAACAAACTTTTAGTTCTTTTTCTGCTCACAGCCTGTCCATGAAAACACCGCAGTTACACAGTTTTCTTCCCCTAAGTCATTCAGTTCAGTGCTGCCAGCCTCCCTCGGCACACAAATAAAATCGAGGTCTTTTCCACACTGAAGAAAGCCCAGAAAGAGTTACCTAGAGCCTGCCAAGCAAGTGTTTTCGGCCGTATTTGGATATTTCCTGTTTGGTCTCAGGTGCTTTCTGAACTTATGTATCCAGAGTAATCACATAATGGAGCATTTGCATGCAAGCTGGAAATTGAGGATTTTTTTCCCTCAATAATCTTCACAGAGAGCAGCCAATTGAACCAATAAATAAGAAATCCAGGTACAGCATAAGCGTTATTCATTATAACAATATTTTAATATTCCAGCATAACTTAGAATGATGCAATAAAATACGATAAAGAGATTCAAATTCAATCCAAATCGAAGTACCAGAGCAGATAACTGTAACAGACAAATAAAAGTGAGGGGAACAGAAGCACAAAGTCTACAATGATTGTAAACGACATAAAAAATATTTATCATTGTTGCATAAAATAGTAGACTGATTCCCAGTAACCCCCCAAATACATTTATCTTATTCAAACACTCGAAGAAACAAATGACAACCCTGCTACAGGGGGTATTAATTCACTAAAATGCTGTCCCGTGACTCATTGCAGATTCTGCTTCAAAAATGGAATGGAATTAAAAATGCCTTCAACCTCTCTTGTCTTGTAGACCGTCAATAGCTCTTAAACTTTATATTTTCTTCCTCTGTGGAAATACTGTGTACTAGGAGGTCTGGCAGATTTTTTTCTCAATTACAAGAAAGCCTCAGGTGACGTGGCAGGACACTTGAATGCAAAGAATCTAAGAAGCACAGTGAAGACTTAAAAATTTAATATGTATTTTTATTATACACTGAAAAGATCATTCATTAAATCATATATGAATTTATCCACACAGAAAATCGTTCAAATTAGGGAAAGATACATGCAAGTAAGAGCTTCCAGCTATTGTAACTTTGGTAGAAAATCACGACGCAGCCACGTGCGCTTTGTAAAAATGCCAGGAGCTGGAGAAAGCTCTTTCAGCAGCAAATTCTGCACATCCTGAATGTATCTTTTTAGAAAGCAAGTAAAACAGATTAATGAAATCACAGAATCATAATGGTTGGAAAGGACCTCCAGGATCATCAGGTCCAACCTTCATCCCAACATCTCCCTAACCACTAGACCCCAGCCTGAAGTGCTACATCAAATATTCAAATATTGCATTTTAACTTATCCAAACTATTCGCACGTCGCCTAAGTGGAATCTTTTACCAATTCCTTAACTGCTTCAACATTCATACATCCGTAGTTTCGCTGACATTGATACTCCTTCACATTTCATTTCCAAAAAGAAGTCACATCATCTGCAAGAAAATGTTTTATATTTTTAAAGAGTTTCCATGGACCAATACTCTTTTGCACATTCATTAATCATTGAAACGGGACTCAATTAATTATAGCTACTTGGACACTGCACAGCGCTGTATCCTTACAGATGCGATCAGAAATTTCCTGGTTAATTATCCACTGATCGCAAATCACAATCTCATGTCAAAAATGAAAATTTTCCCTACCAAAATATCAAAGATCATGGGTGACCAAACAGCAGTTTTATCTCCCTGAACCATTCCACCATTCTTTTATAAAGTATCACCCTAAAAACAGATTGCATCATTTGCAGTTGCACTGTAAATACACATTACTTCCATATTCATGCTCATTAATAAATTCTACTCCTCCTCATTTTTATTTGCTTGGAGACAGAGACTCTTTGAATAGCAAATCACCAGTATTGATTAAGTAGTATAAATAAGAAGAAATCATCATATATTACAAGTTCAGCCTCACAGCAGTGATTTGACTGCAGTGTACTTTAGAAGGAAGTTCCCAGTAAGTCCAGCATCAAAGATGTAACATAATCCAGTGGCCTGGAAGAAAAGTCATATATTGGGATATCTGAATGTTAGGATAAATTGGCAAAGAATTAAGAAAAGAGAACAAGAGAGACTAGACTGCATCTTGCTTAAGATCTTTAAATCAGGATGGGAAGCAAGGGAAGTCCCACATACATATGTTCTGAAAGTCTTTAACTTAATGAAGAATTTATTCGGGGCATTTTATAACTGTTCTATGAAAAGTTGGATTTTTAAGCAAACTGAATATGATCGTTTGTTCTATAAATTCATAAACCACAGAGCTGGGTTTAAGTTTGGACATCCTGATATAATTTGTGAAGTCTTACAACCCGAGGGAACTAATGAATTCAGCACCAGAACATAGCGTATTTCTTTTAAAGTGTAAGTTCTGAACCAGTTGGTCCAGGATGCATTTTCTGTAATTATTGAGAAGTATTTTCCAATGGTTGCATAGAGAAGTTCATGAAAAGAGGTAGGTGATCCCTGCCTTAACAGGCTGATGTTAAAACTTCCTTAAAATAATTCTTCAAAGATTTCTCTGTACTAGAAAGGAGACTGCCGAGCACACGAAGTCATTAAATCATTGTCTATCACATGAATTCATTAATCTGCTTCTTTCAGAGATGTAAACATATTAATTAGGAAAAAAGCCCACACCAGGAGATGAACCCCTGATCTATATGCAAAGTTTAATAATCATTGTACCACGGTGATTAGAATGATTACGGGGATACTGTGAAGAATTCATTTGCGGCAACTAAGCCAACAACTTTGCATTTGTTTTGAAAAACAATTATAGAGCTTAATTGGGAGCCGTGTAATGATGACAGCAGTTATTGCAGTGATTGATTCTGAAATTAAAGAGAACTGGCAAACTAAATACCAGAATAGCCTATATTAGAAAATTGAAAGGTTTCGACAGCCTGCACCGTATGTAAATCCTGAAATATGGCAAAATCCTACCAGATACAGAGCTACCCCTTCAGAGGCCAGGCTCACGGATGGGTACCAGCTAAGATCTTGATCATCTTAAAAAACCAAGCCAAAATACCTCAAAACAACAGCAAAAATTTAGGTCAACTAAAGCAAAACGTAAAAAAAGAATAGAGCAGAGGTACAGAAAGGTCCCAAATCAGCTGCAATCGGTAGGAAGAATGACTGGTGATCCACTGCTGCATCTCAATTTCTTGCTCTTGATGCATTCGTGAAAGAGCGAGCAGTGACTGGCAGACCCAGCCACGTCTTTTAATGTGACGAGAATTTGTTCACAGCATTCAATTGATTGCATACTTTTAATCAGTCATCACTCATCTTTAAAAACAAGTGCCCACTGAAAGATCTAGATCCTCGCTCCCTCTGTATATATTTGTCAAGATTTCCCTTGGAACACAGGATCGCGTTTCACAGCAGAGTTTCAAAATCTTCCTCCAAAAGAACAACTACCTGTGCAGTCTGGCCGTGCAGAGAAGGGTCCGTGGGTGAGAGAAGTAAAGCATTGGGCTGTATATCCAGGTCAGATCTTCCAGGAATAGAGTTACGGTGCAAGCCTGCTTCAGTTTGTTAGCAGTGGGAACTACCGTCACTGTCACGAAGTTCCTCTCTGTAAATAACAAGAAATAGAAATTTCTTTTGCTATGATCCTAACTACCAAGGAAGACAACCGCCTTTGTTTTGAGGACTGCCATGAAGCCTTCTGCAAACCCAAAGCGAGCCATTAGTACCTGTTGTGTGGTCTTTGCACGCTGTGGAGGGGTGGGAATCATGCCCACATAGGTCAAGAGAAATTATACAGGCTGTGGTATAAAATTAGGAGCACAAAATATGCGGACATGTAGTTTTAGGATTGCTGACAACCTAAAGTATGGCATTAAGAAGCCCAAAGCTTGCAGAATTCAGTGACTGAGGTCCTTCATTCCTCCTTTGGACTTCACGTGGATGATGAGAATTCAACCGTTATGTGACTAACGGTAAAGTCACAAAACTTCCCCTTCTTAAAACATATAATATTTATTTTCTTTGAAATATAAATTTAATTTTGGCCCTTGTAAATAGCTGTGTAATGTTGCAGACACAATCCGTCTTCTACTTAGCGGACTGACAGGGAGAAATCATGTTTTAAAACAGCAGCATTCTCATCATTAAATTATCAGTCCCACACTTGCTGTATGAAAAGTTCTCTCTCTGCTTTTCTCTGTCCTCTGAAGCGTAATCCTTCCTGACCTGTAGCTCCAAATCATGTTTGTAACCAAATTTATGGCATCATTTGCAAGGATTGTAAAGCTCGTTCAGGTACCATTTATATTATAAAAAATAAGGTGGCTGTCATTGAGGTATATACCACACTCCCAATTGGATGGATAACTTAGTTCGTATAAATAAGTTGTAATTACTTTTTGTAGACATTGGATGAACACTGGTGACTAGCATAAAAGCAGTAAAGATTTTTCATAGAACAGAATTATTGATATAATTAAGATTGATATAAGAAGCAGTCTTGTGTGAAAAATGATGTCATTTTGTGATATTTAACTACATTTTTATCATTACAGGTATGCTACAACACACTATTTAAGATAAATATGAATAGGCTCTGTAAATTATAAGCATAATTTGATTTTTTTCCCCTCAAAGGTGGAAGCAAAATGGCACAGATATTGATCTTACCATGAGTTATCACTACAGGTTGGTTGGAGGCAGCTTGGCAATCAATAACCCACATAAAAAACAAGATATTGGAACATACCAGTGTTTGGCCACAAATTCATTTGGAACAATTCTGAGCAGGAAGGCAAAGCTTCAATTTGCATGTAAGTTGAGAAGATCATATTTATCAGAGCATTATTTTCCAATTAATTCTGCGCATCGACTGTAATTTATGGGATAGTTAAAAGTATCATCAGTGGTTCTATTCAAAAGATTTGGCTTACTTCAGCAGTGCTTATTCTTAAAAAAAACCCAAAACATCTTTCCTAGTAAATATTAATAACAAAACCAGACATCTGATGGCTGCTAGCCCTCAGGAACAAGGTAACTTTGAGAAAATTGAAAGGTCAAGGAAGATGAGTGCAATTATTTTCAGTTAATAACGGTGTTTCCACTTTTTAAGGCAGAGCTTCCTTTGCTATATTGCTATATCGGGGTGGGGGGAAATGTTGCAAAAAGTTAGGTTTTCTATGTTCTATAGTGTGATGAGGTCTGAATCATGAAAACATTGTACCCCTTATTGCCTCGCTGATGTTTTGTTACACTAGGAGTAAGAAAAGCTCTTTTTCCCTTACATAGTTTGCCAAACGATGAGCTGTGCTCTGAAACGTTTCGTACCTGGGTTGGGTTCAGCACGTACGTTGTCTCGGGACGATTTAAATTTTATTCCAGGCTTGCTCCCCGTTTCACTTCCTCACAACTTCACAATCTTTTCCACGGCGTTCATATGCGGTGACGGAGTTTTGTTAATGCCCTGGGGGGGGAACAACAGCAACAACAACAAAAAACCTCAGATATTGCCTCCATTCCTTTTTCCTCAATGTAAAGGTCTGAGCTGTCTGTTGCTGGGAGAAAGCAATTGTTTTCAAACCTCATTAATAAAACATGTGTCTAAAGCCAACCTCGTGTCGCTATTTCAGACACCAGCAAACGTATCAATTATTAATCTTGTTCCATTTCTCATAGCAAATCCCATGTCGCAGGGGTTATACAAAGGAGACATTAGAGGTCAGGATGGTTCACAGGCTCTCTTTTAGCAGAGCTGATCAAATGGTCTATCGCTAGTATCTCATTTAATAATCTTTTACCCTGAATTTCTCAAAGAGCTTTTGCTTCCTAAGAGCCGGTCAAATAGAAACAAAAACTTTGAATTGTTATTTTCCCACTTTTTCTGCAACATCTTTGCAAGCCAGCCTTCCTGTATGCGAAATTATTTCAAGATCCGGACATGAAAGATGTTTAGTGAGACATTTTAGAAAGAAGCAAGTATGGATGGCCACCTCAGAATCGTCTGTGCAATCTGGAATCCCCAAGGAATCAGGATAGGCTAGGAATGGAGCTGGGAAAAGACCTAAAGAAAAGGAATACCCTCAAATGAAGGTACAAAAGAGGTATAAAAACAAAGCAGGGAAAACAGGGAAAAAGAGTAATATCTGAAAAAAAGGCTCTGGTGATTGTTCAGCATCTCATATTACTCAATGACTCCATCTTTTTCTGGAAAGGTCTATCTCTGATCCAAATTCCTGGAAGCACTTTGGTTTCCCGTTCACTGCTCTCCCAGCCTGTAAGGAATTCTGCTGGCCTGGTGCACCAGTTCTTGGGATATATACCCAGCTCTTCTGGCCAGTGCTCCTTTGCGTAATATTCAATTGCGCTTCCTTTCTATGGTCTTCTATGTTAATTTTTACCTATCACCATTTCATAACCATGTGCAGGATCAAAGCTAGCTTTGGAAAGTTGTCTTGGTTTAAGCCTTCGCAAGGAGAAAGTTTTGGAGAGAGTGAAAGAAGGGAAAGAAATCTTATGGGGAAAGCCCCACTAGGAAGAAGGAAAAGAGAAAAGTATTTTCTCAGGATGCTGGTCCACAAATGCATCCCTGATATTCCTCAGGAGAATGAAAGATGCTGGTTGGCACATAAGCGTCTCATCTTCAAACTCTTGTTGGAAATGTGATCCTCTGGAATTTTTTCCTAGTAAAAAAGAGAAACTGCACACCACAATGCACAGTTTTCCTTATGAGACTGAGCGTACTGAGGATCTAACCATGGGTGTGCACCTTCCCGTGGAGAGCAAGGTGGCTCTGCAGAGCTCTTTTGCAGTTCCCCCACGCCTGGTGGGTCTGGGGGCCAGGGCTTGTGCTCAGACAGGCAAACCTGAGAGAAATCACACGTGAGTTCTGGCTGTCGGAGGCAAAGCACACATCCACGCCATGCAGCTGGTGCCACTTGGCAGAAGACCTGTTTGCCAGAAAATGGACTTTGTGGAGGGCATTGAGTATTTTCAGCTGTTAAACACCAGTTCTTTAATACTGCCTGCTGGTGAGGCATTCTCTCCGAAGCACTTCACTCCCTAATAGTTTGAAGTCTCTTGCCAATATACAACAATCAAAATGGGCTAAATATCGAGCAGTTCCTTTACTTAGGCTCCATACTTCCATCAAGACACTTCCCAAAGTTAGTATGGGGAGCATGCCACTAGAAAGTTGGGTCTCGTTTTTCTACAGCAGCAGACAACCCACAGCTACCATCCTGCTTTAATCCAGCTCTTACCAGCAGCCATATGACAGTGAATGTACCCCATATTCAAGAAGCACACTACTTTTTCATCAGTGGGGAGAGACATTTACATCCTTTCCCATATAGAAGAGAGAGGGCAGGCAAAGCGAAGGGTGTCATTTACACTGGCAAACAAGCATACAGGAAAACGCTTCAATTTAGCAGCATCACTGTGAAACTATGAGTTTAAACTTGTCTTACAACAGGAAAAAAAAAAAGGAAGGTACACAGAAAATGTTATAATGACCTGATGAGAGTAGTGGAACAAATTACCTTGAAACAGTTATTTCCCAGTTAACATTTTCTTATTTCTTATTTTCATGTTGCCATCCCATTTACTTCTTTGTTTCAACTGATGCTTTAGGCTAGATCTTAAAATCCAGGCAGGCAGGCATGTTGGTATTATGACACTTTCATTCAACACCTAACAAAATGGGACTCTTCCCTGAATGGGGCTGCCTGGCATATTATGGCAATCACCGTGATAAATAATTGAATCAAGCCTATTATCCAAGTAACAGCATTTCTGCACATTTGTCTTTTCACTGCAAGGTAACTAACTCCAGAGTTTGAATTAATGATATCTCTGGAAACCTATTGTACACCTCAACTTAATATGTGAAAAATACTTTTTTCCTCTGTTCAAGCTCTCCGAGTAGCAAAATAAATGTGGTATGAGATTAGAAATATGTCTACAGATTCAGCTGGAGTTTCATGCTTATCCTCTATTAAAAACAGAGCTGTCAAATGAAAGCTGCGGGAGGAGTATTGTACAGAAGGAAGTGGCATAGATTATTAAAGCTACAAGCTGAAAATGAGAGACAGCATCAGTGAGAGAGAGCAGAGCAAGAGATAATAGAGCAGAGCACAAATGCATTAGCAGGATACATAGGATGGCAGTCCTGTGTGATTCGTACTTCCTCGCAGAGGTTTGTTTTGTCATAAATAAAGTTGAAAGCTCCCTATAAATCCTGCGCGTCTCTCGCTACCCAGCCAGCAGTACATTCTGAAAAGCTCACGTGTGTTTTGCAAGAGCTGCTGGCTTGGATCTTCAGCCTAGTTAAAAACCATCGGTGTCAGATCCCAGCTTGTGTAGCCAGCGCCTGTCAGAGATGCAGGAATCCTCATGCAGACTTGACTTCTAAGCTTTGCTCCCAAGTCACAGCCTCCCACCCACATCGTGCTTTCCTCCCTCCAAGTTGACAGGACAAGAGGAAACAGCCTCAGGTTGTGCCAGGGGAGGTTTAGGTTGAATATTAGGAAAAAATCTGTCAAACTCTGTCCCAGGCTGCCCAGGGCAGTGGTGGAGTCCCCATCCCTGGAGGTGTTTCAAAGCCATGGAGATGTGGTGCTGAGGGACATGGCTTAGTGGTGCCCTGGCAGTGCTGGGTTAACGGTTGGACTTCATGATCTTAAAGATCTTCTCCAACCTAAACAATTCTATAATTCTATGAATCAATGATCTTTGTGAACTATGCAAGAGAGTCATTGTGAAGAAGGAGATGGGGACATGGAAGGTTTTCCTTCAGGTTTTACACCACTTTGTTTCCAAACCAAAATGCAGATGCTTGTGCACAAGCTTCCCAGAGGTTTTGCTTCTCCTGCGTGCACATCAGAGCAGACACCTCTGATGAAGTGGCTGCCCTGGGCTCTGCTACCAGCAAAGCCACCCTCCAAAGCCACCACAGAGCTTGACCAGGCACAAACACAGCAGCTCTCGCTTCTGAGCCAGAGCCACAGCCAGCGGGATCACAGTGGCATTCAAAACCCACAAAAGAAAAAAAACATCCTGGCTTAAAGAAACATTTTGATCAGTAAAACTGGAGTTTCGCCTATTCTGTGGTGCCAAGATGCATTTATGTGCATATTCATGAGGTGTTTTGCAAAAATCGACTGTTATTAATGAAGAGCACCTAAATTGCATTTCATGCCTTAAAAAACACAAAGAAAAAAAAAAGTCTCACAGAGAACTGCTTAAATATGGCTTGAACCAGAACTCTATCCCAAGGCACACAGGGGATTTGTTTTAATTATTTCATCAGTTTTAAGTAAAAGTATCTGTGAGCAAACAACTGGTCTTGAGGGAAATCCCCATAACCAGCTCGAGTAAAACAGTCTGTCCAGGCCTGTTCCTAATTCTTTTAGCTGTCATACATGCCTAGAAAAGGGACATTAGCAGATACGCAGGAGAAACAAGAAGTGCAATCAAACAAACTAGAGAAAAAAAAAAGTGCTCCACCAGGACAGAGAATCACATGTGAACCTGATTCATAACTATTCAGGGCACAAACCCACAAAATTCAGTATTAATTGAAAACATCTAGTTGCCTAGGGATCTTAAATGAGATTCTCTGTCAAATTGTTCTCCCACCACTGACAGACAGTCATGATGACTGTGGCTTTCTTGGACCTCAGGCCCCTATTATTAATCATAAATTCTGAGAAACAATGACAACAATTTAAATTCATGAATGGGATGAGTCATTTTGTTCTGAACCACACAGGAGGGCACACAAGGGAGACATCAGACCAAGTGTTTAAATGCTCCCCCCTCCAGTGCTACAGACCAAGGAAGCATATTCCTGTGGTATTTTTGGGCTGCAACCATATTCTTGTGTTTTTCAAAGGGGTGCTTAGGGGTGTTGCTTGCTGCCTATTCTCAATAGCAGTTTTGTAAATACTCACATCCTCCCTCCTCTTGGCCAGTGATGAAGTGCTCTTGGCAGCGTGGATGAGAGTGATGGTACCGGAGCAGTTGGAATAAAATCTGCAGCTCCCAAGTGCTCTCACGTGCTTTTTTTGTCAGACAGACAGGAAAAGACACTGTTTTGCTGGAATAACAGATTAAAGAGGTAATAATTCCTCCTGGACAGAGGTTTTTTTTTTTCATTCTGAAACAAAAATCTTAGTCCATCATTAGCATTTAACCATTTCAGGGGAAAAATATTCAAAGCAATCTAGTATTTGCTAGGTCGTGACAGCCTGAGCGTTAGCAAAGCCCTGTTAGAGTGACTGTCTGTGAGATGCTCAGCTAGCATGAAAGCCCACTTTTCAGCTGATTACTTCATCATGTTATTTGCCTTTGACTGCACACAAATTACAGCAACCTCACAAAGCAATGCAGTGTGCCTCAAGATGTCATAACCCTTTTTACTCGTAGTATATGCTTTGAAACGGAAAATGGGAAAATCAATACGCTTAGATCAGAGAGGCTGAATTTGCAAAGTCTGGATATACATGAATTTTAGTCTAAACAGCGCACGCACTTCTGGATTGGTTGTACCGTGGTACTGTGTGTGTCCAGAAATCCCTCTGTAACAATTGTATTTGATTAAAAGGTGTGCTAAATGTTGTAACTACCACCTTGAGTAAAGCTCGCTGGGTCTTTAAACCGATTGTTAATTCATCACTGCGTGAGGGCTGGCATACTGATCAGGCTGCCTGGCAGCTTAGGTTGCAAGAACGAACACCGTGACTTCTTTCTTTGTCAAAAGGAGGTCTGTGCTTCTCAATTGCGTGTTCAGTCAGCACTCAGGGATGGCCAGCTGGCAACTGAAGAGCAGAGAGGAGGAAGGGCTCAGCTTTCCAGTGGCAGAAGCAGGTCACCATCAGAGATACATCCCTCAAAATTTTACTTAATTTACTATATTCCCTTATCCTCTGCAAGGATTAAGCCTACTTGTCTCTTTAGAAAGGGCTTCTTTCCACATAATCATAGAGTTATACAATGATTTGAGTTGAAAGGGACCTTAAAGATCATCTAGTTCTAACCCCCCTGCCATGGCAGGGACACCTCCCTCTAGACCAGGCTGCTCAAAGTCTCATCCATCCTGGCCTTGAACACCTCCAGGGATGGAGCATCTACAACTTCCCTCGGCAAACTGTTCACCACCCTCAGAGTGAAAAACTTTTTTCCTAATTTCTAATCTAAATCTACCATCTTTGAGTTTAAAGCTATTACTCCTCTTATCACTACAAGCCCTTGTAAGCAGTCCCTCCTCAGATTTCTTGCAGGCCCCTTTCAGATACTAGGAGGTCGCAATGAGGTGTCCCTGGAACATGCAGACACATATCTCATTGTGCAGATATGCGGAGAATCAGATACAAAGCAGCGTCCTTTCCAGGCTCTGCACAGCCCTCCTGATGGTCCTGGTGACACCTCACAGTCTGCGTCTTCCCGTGAGCAGGTGAGAAAAATATGACCTGTGGTAGCAACACTCCCTGCAGATCGATTGTGCCTGGAGGATGCAAATTCTCCTGCCATCTCTCCTTGTGTCACTAAATAGGCTTACAGCTCAAAATTGCCTTCTGGACTTCTACCTGCAGTTAAAGAATCCCATGTAACTACAGCAGTGGTACCTACCTCGCCCTGTGTATGGGTAGCTAGAGCACAAGCTTCAGAAGAGAAGGAGTTACAGTAAATACACTTAGAATTCAGTTGCTTACTTGGAAATAAAGCCCATATTTTGTCAAAATTCTGCCCGGAGTAAAGAGAAACAAGACTTTCATTTATCATTCCTGATTGCTATGGACACCTCGTGCCCATGTTCCAGCACTCTCTGCAGAAGCTCCCCATGGTGGGAGTCTACATCAAGGTCTTTGCTTAATGCATGCCCTCCATGGAGCGGACCCAGCAGCCTCAGGCATATTTCCTTTTTTTTTTTTTCTCCTCTTCTTCACAATATTTCCCCACAAAATTAGGAAAAACATGGTGAGAACCTGATGTGCATTGCTGAAAGGGGTCTGCACACTGCTCTAGTCACTCTGAAGTGGGACACTGTTTCCCCCAAGGCTACTTTGAGCAGAATATTTACAGAGAGTCGACTGTAAATGATGCAGCTTAGTCACTCAAAGACCACAAATGCTGCAAGACCTCACCATGTTCAGCCCGTCTTTCTGTATCTCTGCTGAGCTTTCCAGTATTTCTTTGCAGAAGCCTGAGCGCACACACAGGCTCAAGGAAAAGCAGGAGCCACCAACCACCCTTCAACAGTGATAAGCAGGAAGCCTGGAAGGGTTTCACCTGTTTGCTGACAGGCCAAGGCAGGGTGACAATCGCATTTCTGGTTTAAAGCTCAGATACTACAAGAATAAGATTATGCAAATCTCCAGACATTGCTAAAGACAGAAAGAATGGCCCAGAATCTTAAAACCAGAAGATGTGGGTTTGTCTACTAACAGTAGGGTTTTGCTTTCTCCATCATTCCCTAAAGGTTTGAGTCCACTCTGTGTTCTCAGAGCCCACCTAAACATCCATCCACACCAAATGCAGCCACGACCTCCTCTCTCTCACTAAACACATGAACTAGAGCTGGTGGTAGCAACATTCTCCTTTTATTTAAGCCAAGCTGCATGTTTCTCTCTCTCAAATGGTTTTAAGCATCTCTGAGTACTTCACCACCACGTTCAAGGCTATGCTGTATCAGGACACTTTGTTAAAGCTGCTTTATTCCCTTAAGTTGGTTGGTTAAACTTTTATTATAAGAGGAGGCTCTCATGCCTCTTGTGCAGAAATTCTTTATCTATGGAGACATGAGCTACAGAGATGTTGTAAGGAACAATACAGGCAGTGAGCTAGTCAGCTAAAGTAGTAACAGGGAATGTACAAGGATTTGAAGATTATCTTTTAGTTATGTATTACTTACTATTCTGTAGTTCCTATAAAAGTGTTTATCCTAAATCAACCCATTGCAAGTTGTATTGGAAAAGCAATATACGTGATTGAGGTACGGTAGGTAACAAAACATCTACAGGTCCCAGAGCTGCTAGATAGAAAAATTTAATATTTTTGAAGGATAAAACTAGTCCATATTTGCAGTCTGGGTGATTTTCTTTTTATCTGCTCTACTTTCATTGCAGACAATACGACTTAGATTCCAATAAATTATTGAATGGAATATCCATAATGTCCTCACAAGCTTCTTCAGTCTTTGAGGTGACCAAAAAAAGTTACAAGCAGAGGCTGATGAGGGAAAAAAACATGACTGAATTAAATTCTTTGGAGTAAAGGACTGGCTTTTTTGGAATATAAATAATGAAATTAATTGATGAGTTATTTTTGGAGTGAAGGTGCAGAAAGATACTAATACAAAGCTTTTAAGGTACAAGATAAACTGGTGTCCTCAGCAGAGAACAGGCATGGAATTGTTGGAGCAGGTCCACAGGGGGGGCACAGAAATGATCCGAGTGCTGGAACCCCTCTGCTGTGAGGCCAGGCTGAGATAGCTGGGGTTGTTCAGCCTGGAGGAGAGAAGGTTCTGGGGAAACATTATTGTGGCCTTCCAGTACTTAAAGGGGCCTATAAGAAAGATCACAGAATTGTTTGGGTTGGAAAAGACCTTAAAGATCATCTAGTTCCAAGTCCCTGCCATGGACAAAGACACTTCCCATTAGACTAGGTTGCTCAAAGCTCCATCCAACCTGGTCTTGATCGGGACAGAGCTTTTAGCAGGGCCTGCTGCAACAGGACAAGAGGTGATGGTTTTAAACTAAAAGAGGGGAGATTCAGACTAGATATAGGGAAGAAGTTTTTTTACACTGTGAGTGGTGAGAGCCTGGCGCAGGTTGCCCAGAGAGGTGGTTGATGCCCCATCTCTGGCACCATTGCAGGTGAGGTTGGCCGGGGCTCTGAGCAACCTGCTCTAGTTGCAGATGTCCCTGCTCAGTGCAGGGGGGTTGGACTAGGTGACCTATAAAGGACCCTTCCAGCCCACGCCATTCTATGATTCCATGATTCTCTTTTCTATAGCTTATGTTCAAGAAGGAGGAACAGTGTGTGTCACCAGTACTTTGCAGAGTGTGAAGGAATAAGGCCACAGGCACCTTTTCTCAACAGGCAAACCACAGCTGGCACAGAAAATGCACTGAGCTGTAAGAATTCAGTTCTAAACGTTACCAAAAGAGCAGGTAATAACATACTACATCTGAAATCCCGCTTACAAGACTCATATTAAAAAATCCTTTACATCCGTCACTCAGGTCAATCTTGAAATTCCTGTTGGAAGGAAGTCTTTGATGGCTTTGCAGCTGGAATGAGCGAGGTAAAGCAGTGGTGTCTGGGGATATCCCTGGGTAATTGTACAAGAAGTAATCCTGTGCTAGATCAAGATATCCAAAGGACAGGGCAGGAATTTGGGAAAGGCTGAATTATGCATGGATGTGCTTGTTACACAGTTTCAGCAGAGCGTAACAGCCCTCTCTTCCTTGCCATTTTTCAATTGTATGTATTATAGATTACCTTGATGGCAGAAGCATTATAAAGAGAAATTAACAACTTGAAATGGAACTGTTTAGCTGGAGGTACGTGGCAGGACCCTGGACATGGAGACACAGGGGTATGGCTGCTTGCTGCCAACAAGAAGGTTAGAGTCCAAGGGAAGGGGTGAGTTCATGAAGCATCTCCACGCAACCTAGGAAACCAGATCTCTGTGGGAGCAGGGCAAAATAGAAATGAAAGAAGCTGGTTTTGGTTAAGAGTTAACACCCCTGCCAAGAGGTAGCTTAACACAGGGGCCAGGGCCATCTCTGGTGTAAGCCAGTCAAATCAGGGCAGTTCTGGCAGGGATAAATCCGGCCTCTGAGATTTAGACTGGGAAGAGAAATCTGGTTTTAAGAGCCCTCCAATCTGGAGAAAACTCATGCAGACGGCAAAGTGACTCTGTGATGACAGGTGACAAATGAACTCTGCCGTGACAAGTGAGAAAACTGTTCAGAGACATAAAATATTAAAAATGTATTTCTTATCTCCCCCACCCCCCTCCCTTTGAGAGGGTCAGATCCTCAGATATGCCTCTGGCCTGCAGATGGGGTTTAGGGTAAGAGCCCTAAGGCTGCATCAACACTTACTGCTTGGTGCACGTCTTGTGTTGGGTTCAGAAGCGAGCATTAATATTTTATGCTGCTAACTCTGTAGAAGGGAAAAAAAAAACCCCACAAACACAAAAACCAGATGTAGACCAGCACTACAGCTTCATGGCATGTTTCTTTGCACAGAGTTTCTTGGTGCATGAACAAAAATCAAGTCAGCTAAGGATTTTTTTCCTCCCCTCACTCTCCCTGTTTAATTTAATTGTGACCTTCCTTTTTTTCCTCTAGAGAAGCTTGATATTACTTTGTAAAGGGCATTTTCACTTTTTAATTGAAAAAGACAATCAGGCTGTGTCAGAAATTATTGTTCCCCACCTTGAAAATTAGTGCCTGGATTGGCTATTCATACCATTTAAGCTGAATTGAAGACCTGGGGCCCATGTGCATCTTAATGTGTAAATTACAGGTCCTCTCCCCGTAGAAGCTCCGAAGCAATTTAACTAAATAAAGAAGCACTTCATGATGAAGGTCTTTGGTTGATTATGCAGCTCGAGAGAAGGACAGGAGCTAGCAATTGTGCTTCTCCCTCTCAGGCAGACTGCTCAGCTGGAGCGGAGAGGAGCTGAGCTTTGGGGCATGAGCAGAAGTGGAGCCTTCTTGATGGCCTTCTTCATAGAGGAAGGAGAAGGCAGCTTTCCCTTTTAACCAGGGTCGGACGCAGAGCTCACCTCAGGTGGAAAACTAGAGCAAAAGTGGAAGTTACAGCCCATTTTTAACCTGTCCTGGAGAAAGGAGACACTCGGGTATTGCCCAGGCTCATCCTGGCTGAAACATCCTCAATTCCTTCAGATGCTGTGATGTTACAACACCGACAACGCAGAGGCTCACAGGTACTTCAAGTGGGAAAGGAGCAGAACTCAGTAGGTGTTTAGTGGAAAACGTAAGTATTTAAAAATCAGGAAATGGGAAATGCTAAGCAGCTTTCAGCCACCTTAATTAGAGATAACACCACTCTTAATCTCAGAATTGAATTCATAGAAAATCAATTAGAACATTTAAAAAATTGAGATTAGATGGTAACAGGCAAAGATTAATGTATTGACACTATTATCAAGACAAAGGAACTGTCAGAGGGTTTATTTAGCAAGTTTACTACAGTTTTGAAACCTGAAAAAGTTTACTTTCCAGTGAAAGTTGTAGGAAATGAGATTAGTCATTCATTTAGGAGATACTTGGAGCAAGAAAGGTATTTCCAAAGCATACCCTATCGGTAACCAATCCGCAAGAGGTTGGTACTAGCCTCTTAAAAGGCAATTCAGTACAACAATACTTCTTACCCTCTCAGTGTCATCTCGTAGCTGAGCCACCACGCAAAGCAGGTCACCTACTTGTTCACACCCTGCACACGCCTCTGCAGCAGCGCTGTTTGGGTCGCCACGTCCTTTTTTAGAACAGGTCTCCACTTCCGCCCGAGTGGATTCCACCTCTACCTGTTCGCGGGCCGCTTTCTCGGCTTCACAAAGCTCCAAGAGCAGAGCCACTCGCCGGCCCTCACCTTGGCGGCCGCCAGGCTCCTCACAGCCCCGGCGAGCGACATGGCGCCACTTCCGGTTCCGCCGCGTTTAAAGCGCCCGCGCTTTCTCCGGGCACGCCCCCAGGCACGTGACCCGCTGCCCTCACTCCCCAGAGGCGCCGGCTCCGGCCGCGTCGCTCCTTCCTCCCGTCCTCAGGCTTCTCTGTCCCCGGGAATCCCTATCCCCCCGCCCCGTCCACCTCAAAAAACCTCGAAAAAAGAAAAAAAACCAAAACGTAGAGTTTCGGGCACAGAGTGTAGCGGTGCCGGCGCCGCTGTCCCGTTGTCCGCGGTCTGACGAGGAAAACAGGGTCTGTCCGCGGAAGACAAGGAAAAGGCTGAAGGTACTTGACACCTTTGCCTCAGTCTTTAATAAAAAGTTTGACTATCCTCAGGGTAACCGGGCTCCTGAGTTGGTTGGCAGGGACGGGGAGCAGAATATCTGTCCTGTAACCTGGTTCGTGACCTGCTGTGCCACTTAGATCCTAACGAGTCTATAGGTCCAGATGGGATTCATCCTAGGGTGCTTAGGGAACTGGTGCAAGAGCTGGCTAAGCTGCTCTCCATCATTTACCACAGGTCCTGGCTAACTGGAGAGGTCCCAGGTGGCTGGAGGTTGGCCAATGTGATGCCCATCCACAAGAAGGGCCAGAAGGAGAATCTGGAAAACTGTAGGCCAGTCAGCCTGGCCTCGGTGCCTGGCAAGGTCATGGAGCAGATCATCCTGAGTGCCATCAAGCGGCATGTACAAGACAGCCAGGGCCTCAGGCCCAGCCAACATGGGTTTAGGAAAGGAAGGTCCTCCCTAACCAATTTGATCTCATTCTATGACTGGATGACTGCCTGGTAGATGAGGGGAAGGCTGGGGATGTGGTCTGCCTAGACTTCAGCAAAGCCTTTGACACAGTCTCCCACAGCATCCCCCTGGAAAAGCTGGCAGC
>VZZY01009553.1:412740-485890 GCA_013400335.1 Eurystomus gularis
GGACTAGCTGATGTCGTGGTGTTGGGTCATAGGCTGGACTTGATGATCTTGGAGGGCTATTCCAGCCTCAATAATTCTGTGATTCTGTGAACACTGAGGAGAAGCAAGACATGGCTAGATGCATAGGAGGTCTTCTGGAGTTGTCTGCACAGATCATAGAATCATAGAATCCTAGAACGGTTTGGGTTGGAAAGGACCTTAAAGATCATCTAGTTCCAACCCCCCTGCCATGGCAGGGACACCTCCCACTAGACCAGGTTGTTCAAGGCCACATCCAACCTGGCCTTGAACACTTCCAGGGATGGACCATCACAACAACCACAACCTTCTGGCAACAGGCACAATCTATATATAAAAGCGGTTCAGCCCAACAAAAGTTTGGGACTTCCTGTATATCAAATGAAAAAAAAAAACAACAAACCCAAAATGTGACCAAGTATTGGACCTCCCAGAATTTTAGATAATTTCAAAGATCCACTAAGTCTCAAATTTTTTATTTGCAGCTATAACAGACCTGATTACTCTGAATCAGGCATTGAATTCAGACCCACACTTACCAAGGGGGCCCCGAATTCGTTATGGTCATAGGCAAGTGAAGGTGACCAGTTGTGAGCTCCTAACAGACGTGTTAGAAATGCTTATAGCAATCACAACAATGAGCTTCTCTTAAAACTGCTGAGCTGGTAATTTTTAACCCCTGCAAGAGGGTTAATTTCCCTGCGAGAGAATTTCTATTGTGGTACCTCACATCCAGTAACACCGAGCATGTGGCAATATATCATAACCAGTAAGAGAAACAGAAGAAACTGGAACAGATGTGATACATCACAATTTGACACAGCCACATGGAAATGTGAAAAATTTCATCGATTTGTCCTCAGGAGCACAGCTAATTTGTAAAGTGCTCTTACTACTAATGCCTTAGTATTCATTCCACATTTCAATAACGAGTAATTACAAGTATAATATTTGGGATTGTGTAATGACAAAACATACATACAAAAAAAAAATCAGAAGATCAAGAAAGCATGAAATTGCATTAATTCAGATGAACTGGTAGTAATTACGCAAGGTGATAAATTGGACTCTAATTGTCTGTAACCATTTCATATATTTAATCACCCCAGTTCCCGTGTTTGCTACTGGGTATTACAGAGCTGTCCTATGCTTGTTCCTAAAATGGACTGGTTTGGAATGAGCAGGTTAAGGAATTTCATGACTGGGACATTGAAATCAATTCGTTGCTACTTGTGATTCGGTTTTTCTTCCTAACTGTGTTTAAGAAGAAGTTCCATAATCCCAGGAAAACTGACCGTGTCGTCACACATCCTGTTGTGCAAGTCCAGCTTACCACTTTAACACTTGAAAGGCAGTTTTATATTTAAAAGACCCCAAACAAACAGATGTTTGGGTAATGGTGGCGGCGGTGAAATTAGAAGAGATTTATTCATTACAATCAGCAGTTATGTCAGTGCTGAGCTTTAAAACACTAAGGAAAAAAATACTGTGTGGCTGAAAGCATTAATTAGCCTATTAACACAAGTACTTTAGCAGGAACTGTTTGTGTGTATCAGTTACGATTCGTTTCCATCTCCATAGATCACCACTTCAGGTAGCACCTCATGCACCATTGTGCGTTTGCTTCTCTCGGTGGCAGCTCTGTACTCAGGAAAGCCACATTGATGGTCATCCTCATCCAAAACCACTCTTCTTCTCAACTTCTGTTATTGTAATTGAATATCTACACTGAAGACTTGTAGGCCATATCCTTTGCTGTCATAAGCCCACATAACTTCCTTGAGCCCACTAGGGCTATTCCTCTCTCGTGAGACCCCACCTGGAGCACTGTGTTCAGCTCTGGAGCCCCCAACAGAAGAAGGACATGGACCTGTTGGAACAGGTCCAGAGGAGGGTCACGAAGATGTTCAAGGAGTTGGACACCTCTCCTATGAGGACAGCCTGAGAGAGTGGGGGTTGTTCAGCCTGGAGGAGAAAAGGCTTCAGGAAGACCTTATTGCAGCCCTCCAGTTTCTGAAGGGGGCCTACAAAAAAGCTGGAGAGGGACATTTTGCAGGTCTGGTCTAGTGGGAGGTGTCCCTGCCCATGGCAGGGGGATTGGAACTACATGATCTTTAAGGTCCCTTCCAACCCAAACTATTCTGTGACTCACACCAGCTGAAAAAAGCTCTGGCCTTCTCCTCAGCCCTCCCTTCATACCTGGTAAGGAGCTGAAAGCCCCATTCACCCCCAGTATTCCCACTCGCACCAGAGAAAGCCCTGTCATTCTCCAGTTCAGCTTCCACAAAACGCCATATGTTTTGCTCGTTCTGAGCACATACCTTTCTTGCTTAGCTCTGCAAACGTTCCCAGCCGGAGATGATGACTTCTTGCCACACACAGCTGAGTCCATATATTTCCACTCTTTACTGTGAAGAATCACTTGGTTCATCTGAGCATTTTGCTTAGCCTACACGACCTCATTATCACATCCAACTGATTAATTGTGCTATACCAACAGCAATCTGCCAACGTGCAGAGTGCTGGTAAAAAAAAAAAAAAAAAAAAAGTTGTTTTTTTGTTAAAACTCGCAGCTGAGAGAGCAATGCAGTGTGAGGGAACTCGTTGTTCATAAAGCGAGATAAACACAGACAAAGAATGGAAGGAACTAGGTGATAATTTATTTATAGACCTCTGCAGAAACACTGAAATTAGCGAATATACCATCTGTTAAATAGTGGTACTATTCCTAAGTGCACATTAGGAAACTCAATATGTGCCAAACACCTGATCTTAGCGATCTTATTTGATACTCTTTTTGACAAGCAACTTTTCTACTTTATTGGCTTATGGCATGTTCGGTTACAAAGCTGCGCTAGGTAACAGTGACTGGGAGAAGAGAGCGGCTGGGCTCTGTTGGTGTAAATGCCTGTTCAGGGCAAAGAGAAGTGGTCTTGAGAAGCAGGCAGACTTTCAGAATAACAAGAGCAAAATAGAATATCTGTATTCATGTTCATCTTCAGGTTATTTATATATTTTTTTATATATATATATATATTTAACACATTTTAGACTGCAGTTCATCATTGAAAATACACGCAACCCCATGGGGGAAAATGGATGCACAAATCTTTTGGGCAAAAAGACTGCTTCTAGCAAAAAGAAACAGTATTTCTGATGGTCCACTTCTTTCCTCTCTTTATCACCCTGGGCTACATAACAAAGATAGACAATTTTATAACCCGTTATTGAATCCCATCTGAATGAGGTGTCATAATATTTCATAGGAGATGCTGCCTGCGTGGAGAAAAAGTCCAGTAAAGATGACAGAAATAAGACTGACTCCCCTAATGAGTTATTTCTACTTATTTTGCTTTGTTTTGCTCTTTCAGACTCTTTTTTAAAAAAAATATACAATGATTCTTTATCACAGAGACATTGAATAAATTCTTTTTGAACAATTATCTATCAAAGTCAACTTCAGATAGAAGAAAAAGATCACTCCTGTTTAGGCCTACTCAGTTTTGGGGATGGGGGTTTCTGAAAGATGCAGAGTGATGAAGACCTCCGAGTCAAGCACTGGAATGGACTGTCTAAAGAAAATGTCTATCCCTAGAGGTCTTCAGAAATGGGTTAAATAAGTATCTGTTAGGAAGGACATAGCATACTTGTACCTGTCATGGGCCAGAGAGATTAAATGACCATTTATGTGCCTCCAAATCTACTTTTTCTATACCTGTGGTTCACTAGTAAGCACAACAGGATGAAAATCTTGCCAACAGTAGAAGTTGAGCTGCTGTAAACATGCTGAAGGGGTCAGACACCTGCATCCAGATTTTGATACTCCATTTGAGATTGAAATGTGTAGATTAAAAAGGCAAAGTCAACCTCTTCCCCACATATCATAAAAAATAGTCTTGCTCACTATAAAGTAGTGGATCCCATAAGAGATCTAGTAGCGCTGCTTTATTGTTATTTAAGTCAGGGTTGCTTGGTTTTAATAGAATCATGTTTTTAATGGAGTCATGGTTTTAATGGAGAAGCACAGACAGGTCACACCGTCTCTAAAATTAGAGTGAAATTGCTACCATGACATATTGTGTCATTAAATTAAGATTTGCTACTAGCAACTTCTTTCCTTCCAAAATCTATTCCAATTTCAGAATAAACTATTACATAGTTAATTCTCAATTGTCACAAAAACCTTTCGCCACTGCTGCACTGCACTTCTTTTTTTTCCCCCTTCCTTTCTCAGGTGTCTCATAACAAGTGAAATTTTGTTCTCAGCAAAAATTAGGCCTGATTCACCATAGTGGAATGCACTAGAAAGCACTAGTTAAACTACAGATATATGTTTTTTTAAACTCCATTTTTATCTAGAAACTGCATGTGTATTAGCAGCTCAAAGAAAGCCACGGGAAAGGGAAATGTTCCCATTTTTGTTGCTAGTGCCTGAATCCTGAAAGATCTGAATGTTTTTCACCTTTCCGATCTTTTTTTAACATAATAAATGGGAAAATTCAAGGGTCTTTTTTTTTTTCTCCATCCAAAGCTGGCCCCTTCTCCCAGAACACACCAGCTCAGGCCAGCCAACCCAAGCACATCCCCACCTAATGTCTCGACAGTTGTCCCAGAGGCCACTTTTCCACACAAGGATTTTGTGCTGGCCTTTTCCTTCTCAGAAAGCACTTAACCCACAGGAAAGATAGATAAAGCTGATAGATTTTCTCAGACTGAATTTTCAAAGCAGGTAAATAAATCCACATATTCAGAGACTGGACCAGTAGATAATTCTAAGTATGAATCCAAACTCTAGTTAGTCAGGTTACATCCATCCGCCGTTTTCTTTTCTAATTAGCATCACAGGATGGAATAAAACTTTTTTTTTTTCTTTCCTTCTTTTTTTGGCCTTTCTTGTTTGTTGGGTTTTTTTTTTCCCCCCAGACTGCAATGCAGAGATCTAGCCAGCAGGCAATTAAAAGAACATCAGAGTTTAAAACACTTTTCCAGTGTATTGACAGGTACCATCTATTGTGGCTGTGACAGCACAAGGAGGTGCTACAGCTGCCTAATTCAATTCAGTCATCTCTGAGTAGACAATGTCTTCATAGGAGCCCAATATACGGGAGATGAAGAGGAGGAAAAGAAAAATTAACTGTGTAAAGTTCAACTAAGGGGGAGAAAATTGATATATTGACATAAATAGCTGAGCCTGTAAAGGGAGTAATCATTATTGCTTCGACCAACGAGAACTGTTTCTCTATTGAACTCTGCATCAGGTAGTTGTTCAGCTGATGAAAAATGGAACAATTGTTTGAAATGAGAATCTGCAGCAAGGTAAATAAAATAAGCTTAAGGCAAGCAGTATACAACACTATGGTATAGAGAGTTTTAAGGGGAAGCTGATAGTATTTTTTTGTACTAAAACGTATTGTGGCTGTATTTCAAGCAGTCATTTCCCAGAGTACCCTGACAAAAGTAGGAAGTCTTCTCATTGGGATGAGAACTGGATCAAAAAGTAAAGAATCATTTTTTTTTAAGTACACCTACCGTGTCATGTTTTGTAATTGAATCAAAGGAAATGAGACTGATGGTACTTCCACATCTCTGCGAAGTGAGAGGAAGCAGAGGAGATTGGGTGCAGCATGAGATTCAGTAAAGAAATAAAAATTAATAGCCATAAAAATCACTTATGGGAGACAGGCACACACATGTTTATAGGATTAGAAAAAGTCAACAAGACCTCGTTTTCCTACTGAAAATATCTTTTTTTTTTCCCCTTTGAAACCAGGGCTAAAGTTAATTCAAGCCAATTAAAGCATATCCACTTACTGCAGCCAGCTTTAGGCCAGAATACAGTAATTAACAATACAACATACTATTTTCATCATTTAAACACACACTCTGTGGGAGTCCTGATGATGTTTAATTACCACTTGTATATATAGAAGAGCACACCTGCTTTTTATTTCTATTTTTTAAAAGGGGAAACAATACAAAACGGGTTGTTTTTATTCCTACTGATATAGAATAAGAGTCTAATAAGCTCCAAAAAAAAAGATTAGAAAAAGTCATGGAATAATACAATTGCTACTCGCAAAGAGAGGGTAAGTACAAACTCAGAGGGTTATCATATAACTGCTTTATGAATAAGTATCTCATGATTGCCAAAGGACAAGATACTAGGTTGGGTGAGCTATTTTTCCATACAGTGAGATTATACGTTGCCATTGAATACATGAATATGTTCTGGAGTTACATTAGCGTTGCGCAGCTTGGGATACAGGTGGGAATAAAACTGACGGATAATAACTGGGTCTTGTTTTCTCCTTCTCCCTCAAGATCTTGAAAATTTTGAAACAAAAACAAGAAGCACGGTGTCAGTCAGAGAAGGACAAGGAGTGGTGCTGCTCTGTGGTCCTCCACCACATCACGGAGGTATGATGAAGAACTCTTACATTGTGTGCAGCCTGAACAACAACTGCTATAGCTCAGGAGGAGCAGCCTATGCAGTTCCCTGTCTGATTAGCACCAGAATTTATTTGTGCCTGAAATGTATGAGTTTACAACAAATTTGGGGTTTACTTCCTTAAAAGACACTGGAGGTTGCACTTCTTGGGGGGCCCTTTTTAATTACTCTGTGATTACTTGAGGGACTAGAACATGTCATTGCTCTTTGGGTGTGACACAAGCAAGGAAAGCATGAAGGTCTCAAAGATTGTCTCCTAATATAACCAGTTATCTCAGCTCCTTCACCCATATGGAATGGCAGAAGAGCAACCACCAGCAGTTCTTTCTACATCAAAACCACTTCAGGTCTGAAGGGAATGACTGTTTTCCCTTTTAGTGCTTGCTGCTTCAATGCTATAACTTGAATCCTGCTTTAGATTTTTCATCTTCTGCTCTTGAGTATGATTCTGTCCCTCCAGATAATCATAAAACTTGTAGAAAAATGCAGGTTGGAAGGGGCTTCTGGAGAGGTCTGATTACTTGGGGTTGCTTGATGATTTTGGGGAATAGATTTGAGGGTGCCTTGCATCTGCTGCTGTTGCCTACTATTGCTTCTCAACCATAAAGCATTTTCTTGAGGTCCTCCTTTCTGGATGAGGTAAAGTCCAGGTGAGATGCAATGCAGCAGTAAGGTATTTAGTATGATATTTCAGACTTCATCTAAGACAACCTTAAGTATGGGGTGCAATTCTCCTTTTCCCCATTTTTATGGGTGTATTACCACCTCCAACATCAGCATTTACAGAGTGACACAAAGGCTTGAACACGTGTGTACACTGCTGTTACAATTTTTTCTTAACACTTTTTGAACCTAACAGAAGTGAGAAGGTCTTGAGTGATTTTTTGAGATTTATTTCCCCTCCCCAACATTAAACTCGTGCAAGTTTTGAGCCATATACATTCACAAATCTCCTTCAAGCGTGTTAGAACCCAGATCAAAATTGCTTCAGATCTTTTGATGTCTGAAGTAAGAACTATGATTTCCTACATAACTAGCTGAAGATGTTTGGAAGTTTTACCCTGGAAAAGCAAATGTATAATAAAGGGAAAGTATCAATAGCATGGTGTTGAGGTTTAGGGTTAGTCCACAAGACCTACAACAGATGCTCTCCGTTAACCCCTCTTTTCACCCCAAAAAGAGGAAGAAAAAGAGGATAAGGGAGACTTATGGTTGCCCCCTCCCCTCCTAAATGGGAGAGGAAGGGAATGAGAGAGACGCTTTTGGGATTAGAAAAGAAAACTAAAACAGCTTTAACGAAGATAATAAAATGGAATATATACGAGTACATACAAAATCAGCATTGAACCCAACCTCTGATGGCAATTACATCACCATCACCCACTGAGGCTGTGGAGCAGGCCCAGGCAAAGTCCCAGACTGGGCTCAGCAACTGACAGGAACTGGGTTCAAGAACACAGGAATCAGGATCAAAAGCAGAATGGCCAGAATCCTCCTTGGATGCCAGCCCCTGACGAGAAGGGCAAAGAGGGGTCACAAAGGCAGAAGACCAAGGGAAGGCAGGAGAGCCAAGACCCTCATGATCCCTCAGCTTTGTACTGAATACGATATATATGGGATGGAATCCCTTGTTGGTCACTTTAGGGTCACCTGTCCTGATCCTCCTGATATATATACAGGCTGATCCTCCCTGTAGGCACAGCCTTTCACTTTCTGCACCCCCCGATGTGGTACATAAGAGTTTGCAGTGACCTTGGTCTGCACACACCAGTCCTTGGTAGTAACTCCAACATCAAGCGTTACCACTGCTAGAAGCAGACACTGCAAAAACACGCTGTGAGCTTCAGAAAGTGCAGTTAGTTAGCAGAGACTCAGATGAAAAGTAAAGTCACTGAACAGAATTGGTTTGGTTCTAACTCATATCAGGACACATGGTTACCAAATTGTCGTGTTCTAGACTGAAAGAATCAGCAGCTCTCCAATGATTCCTGTCTTGTTTCTGGCAGGAGTGACCACACATGCACAGGAGCTGCCGATTTCTGTGTGCTAGCACCAGTGTCGTGCTCTTAACAATGTTTCCTCAATTCTTAAAAAAAAAAACCACCAGAGTTATAAGACAAATTCCCCCGAGAAAGTAAATAGTGATCTATAAAGAGGATGAAGTATATCAGAGATGCAGAAAAACCCATCAATCAATTTAAAGCCCGCAAGTCTTGAACAGAGAGGAAATGTCAGTTCACTTAGTGTTTACAGCCATATGAAAGAAGTATATAATCAAGGAGATGAAATGAAACCTGGTCCTTAAGGGCAGAAAAGGCTCGAAAGAGTTCCTGAAATGTATCAGTGGGACAGACAGAAAGACAACACATCCATCCTGGAGTCAGTGAGCTATCTATTTTCCTCTTGCTGTAGGGTAAAATTACGGATTTGACAAATAGGAATAAGTAGAAAAAAAACATTCAGAACAAATAAATAGTTAACAGGTGAGTTCACCCCAGATTAATTGAACTGACAAAATGGTATCCATGAACAAAGCCTTTGCCACAGTGTTTCTTAAGCTGCGGATGTAAGCTGTTGACCAATAGGCCTAAAAAAAATACATTACCTGAACTAACAAATCCCTCGAGAGCAGAAACCGAGTTCTTTTGTCATCCATATAACTCTGGATCATAAATATAGTGCGTATGCCATGGGGGTGAAGTACACGGTGTGAACTCGGGTAAGTTGTCTACTATCTCAGGATCCTTAAGAGGTTTTTATTTTAAAAGATTGTATGTTTAGTTGCTTTTTAATTGAAACCCTCACCTCTGACTCACAAATCCTTGTATACAGCTTCCATTACAAATGTCGTGTACAATACTTTAAAAGTGACCAGAATTAAGTAAGAAGGAATGTGGAAGATATACCATACCAGCAGGCAAAGAGCTGCCTTTCCTATAAGGTTAACATGAGTAAGAAAATACAAGCTGAACAGAGTGTCCTACACACTAGAAAACAAAACTGCTTTCAAATTTCCCCTCCAGCTTAGCAGCTACCACCTATAACCAACAGAGACTTTTTGCTAGTTGAACACTTACAGGGAAAGAGAAGTCAACTGTCCAGGTAGAAAACACTGACTATGCTCTTGGAAAGAAATTATCCGTGTCCTTGAAAAGACACCCAAGGGAGCCAGCACAGATGGATACAGCCCTTCAGGCACTCCTTCCTATGTGCCAGCTGCTCCTTTCGCCAGGATGAGTGACTTAACAGACCTGGCCCTACCCATACATCCCAGAGAAGGAAGAGGAACATGGTTCTGATGGTTACTGGCTTTGTTGTCCTTTGACTTGAGGGAAGGAAACCTCTGTACAGCAGTTGCTCAAAGCAGCCATCATTAATATAGTTCTTTTGGAATAGGATGTACTAGGTAAAGCATCCTGCCTTCCTGCCAGCCTAGAAAATCCGTTTCTGTTTCTCCTACTAATAAAAGAGGAGACAGAAGGGCAAGAATCTAAGAAAGCAAGGAGGTTTCATTAACTGAAGTTTCATCCCATGTAACACCCAGAAGTAGGAATAGATAGAATGAGAGCTCAAGAAATATTTCAGACGTCTATGGTATCTAGAGAGATGTTTCACTTCACTTTCCACCTCTTCCTACAGAGATAACACATTGCCAAGCTTATCTAGCCCTATACCCCAAACACTCTGAAGACAAACTTTCTTAGGTTCACAGGAAAGCAAGCTCTGCAGATCTCATTAGGCCACTCAGCTCTTTAACATATGCTCTAAGTACTTTTCCACATTCAAAATATATTTAAAATATTTAAAGTTGAAGATTAACCAAACTTTGTTTTCTTACGTGGCTGACAAGAACAGCTGAGTTACTGCTTTTTGGTATACGCACTTTGTAACTGAAGCTGCACTAATAACCTATTTTTGTTATACAAGAGATTTAATGCTAATAGGAAATAGAGAACATGCCATGTAACTATGGGAGAAACAAAAAATAAAGAGTACAGAAGGGTTACTCAACAGCTTCCACATCAGCTTTAGACCTTTCATTCTCAGGGAACAAAGGCCTTGCAGAGATGTTAAAAACTAAAGTATTTAACACCAAAAGAAAACCTACTCTGTATTGCCATGAAAAAACAACACTGCTTTGACTGAAGATCAAACATAGGAATGAAAGAAAAATATCCATCTTTTAAAAGCATCCCTTGTATCTTGGATCAAGAGAGCCATTAAAAATTTGCTACATTTAATGAACAAAAAACCCCTATAGCCTCTAATTAGCTTTTGAAAGCAAGAGCAAAGCTGCCCCACCTTACCTGACCCAGCCAAAACCCCTCATTTGTTCCTCCAGCTCCTCCTTGCCTATTTATGCAGCGGCCACTTGCCAACCTCAGTTGTTGTTATTTATGAAGCTCGTTAACACACCTTATAAAGTTCAGCGTGTGACTTTCCTCTGCTTGTTAGGGAGGCTCTGGAGTGCAGGGGTGGGCAGATAAGTTGTATTTCTTTCTCTGCGATGTGTCTCTTCTCTAGCTTCAGTTCTTTAAGTCAGCTGTTTTTACCCCTATGTAATCAACATGTAGTATTATTTTCTTACCAAAATATAGTGCTTTGCGTAGAGCGAGGAGACAGAAAAAAGCAAGTAGGAAGGAAGTTGGAAGAAACCTTTGTTTCTGTAGCCGTAGATGAGCTTGACCTGACTGTGATTAAGAAGCTGCTGCCCAAATGCTAATGCTTGACACAGGACTATAGGGTGGACTGTTGTTCATTTGTTTTCTTAGAAGCAAGCCTGATGTAAGGCCTGCTCCCTTCAAGTCGGCTCCCTGCAGAGCTTTAAGGAAGTTGCTAATCTTGTTAGGAGCAGCAGGATTGCTCCGCATTTGCATTTCCTTGTGTATAAGAGCTGCCAGGCTTTGAAGCTGGGATGCTGAGTCTGTAGGCTTTTCCCTATGCTGACATCGCTATGCTGAGGCTACATTAAAAACACAAAACATCCTTCAGGAAGTAGAAGCCCTATGGACCTGCTTAGCCAAATCCTCAGCGTATGGGTAGGGGAACATGCCCACCTAGTAGAAGGGTGGGGAAGGAATTGTACATTGGGAGCAGGCAAGGATAGGAACCTGGGTATGTGGAGAAGGGGGGTTGAGACACACGGTGCTGCCTTTTATGTAAAAAGAGTCTTTGACTTCTGCCCCAGGTTGCTTCTGCATTTTATATTAAACCATCTACTTGATAAAATGCATATTCTTAAAGTGAAGGTTTGAAGTGTATCTCCCTTTATAGAGCTGAGTGCCTTAGTCATGGGTTTAGAGTCTCTTTTTCTCTGCTCCTATTTCTCAATGCTTCTATGAATCTTTAATCCTTTCCTGCCAGCTCTGGCAGGAGGGGGAGAGTCTCCTCCCTGAGCCCAGCCTGTAGCTGTTCTGCAAAATAAGCAGTATTGATTTGAATTTGCTTGGGCTGAGGAAAGCACTGAAATGTTATATTCCCTAGACTAGTATATCAGGAGTGATTATCAGCTGCTCTTCTTCCTTCTCAGCTGTGCTCTGGAAGAAAGTGCTCACAGCTGACAGGAGCAGGCAATGCTCTCCTGCCTGGCCAAGCTCCGCACTGGCCCACCAGGCAGTGCTTGGCTGGAAGGTAAGGTGGAGTTAACCTTCTTTTGGGATGAGAGGGGAGACTGACACCGCGTAGCCATGTGCCTTGGATTAAACAAACCCAAACCCACCTGGCACTGCAGTGCTGATAAAGTAGATCATGCTCTGGCACGTGCAAAATGAAGTCAGCATTGCTGGAATGATCCTTCCACTGGTGAGGAGCCCCTCTGAAGTAAAGGCAGTTCTGTGCTCTCCAAGGCATCTTCACAGAGGCAGTTACAGCTTTGGGATCACTGCCTTCTGAGAGCAAATATCATCTTCCAGTGTCCAACGCTTAAATGCACTGATTTGTGTGGAGACCAATCAACTGTACATGTGAAAAGGAGCAGAACTATGATATTTATTATGCCATAGCTAGACTGAATTTAAAAAATTACCTGAAAGTGATTAGTGTTTTCAAAGCTTGTCTTAGAAAGCACCTTGATACATAAGTGTTGAATTGAAGTCCAGATATCAGGGATTCTCACCTCATATAAAGCTCCATAAGGTGAGCAGAGTTGTTTTTGTCACCTAGGGATAAAATCACCATTTCTCTACGTATCTGTCTTTGGAACAACTCAACCTTGACTGTAAGCAGATTCTTTCAAAAGTTTATGGGGAGAGGGAAAAAAAAAACAAGCCACAATCTGGGAGCAAATTCTTGTTGGTCCATATCTAAAGCACCACTGAGTAAGGACTCACCCCAAATTGCTCCAGCTTGCTTCTTACCACACACTCTGGCTCCCTGTGATCAGTAAGCATCCCTGGAAGGGCTCCTTTCCCCAACCTCTTCTCTCCCTTATGCTCCACTTTGTGGCTTTACCTCACAGTTATTTTTCTGATACATCACACATTATAGTGAAAAGAACAATAGGAAAATTGGGCTAATTCTTCTGGTTTAGAAAAACCTCTATTCCTATGCTTCAGGTACGTTGATTCATCTTTGACATCATACAAAAAGTGGTTGCTCTAGAGGGAAAGTTACAGGCCTCTGCTCAAAGGAAAAAATAAAATAGAGGGGAAAAAAGTCCACAAAAAACTTTGTGAGAATGTCTAAGTCTTGTGTAAGATGTTTTAGACTGAAGCCCTTTCAAAGCAGTCTCTGAAGCGCAATAATTCTGAGGCTATCATGGGTATGTTGAAGTGTGATCCCAAACATTGTTTTAGAATTCCTGTGGTAAAATGGAAAACAAAAATCAAGTAGAAAATAATTGAAACTTTCTTTGTTCTTCCATAAAATAGCTGGCAGCAGCAATTTTCAAGTTCGTTTAAGCTACGCTTCATTAGCAGGTTACTTTTAATAATTTCCCTTCTATGCTTCTGCTGCCTTCTGCTCAGTGTTACCTTCACCAGACTCTTCTCAGCTGCTGATTTACTCGTGTGAATGAATGTAACCCTGAAAGTGAGAGCGTGGGCCTTCTGCTCAACCAGTGGGTCTGCTACACATCTGATTCATTCAAAGTGACCCAAAATTAAAATGTTTAAGTAACATTAGCATCTTTTATAACACAACATTATATTTTCTAGCCTATCACATCTGTGGATGTTGTCGCTTAAATTTCTAAGAAAAGATACTGCATAAGGGAGTAGGCTGCTGGTATTATGCCTTAGAAGAGAAGTTTTATCTCCAAAGTTTGGCTTTCTCTTGAGATTTCATTGAACTCCCATTGAAGTCAATTAAAATGAGGGTTTCCACAGAGTTTAGTGGAGCTGAATTAGGCTCTAGGCAAGGATGGCCTGTGGATTGGTGATGATGAACCTGCAGTTAGAAGAGTGGTAGTGTTTATATCCCGTGTACTGGGGGCTGGGGGGGAAGAAGGATTTAAACACGAAAAGGAGGGGTCTGCTCTTATTCCCAGTTAATGGGAAAATTCATCAAGAGGCCCTAAGGCAATGGTGGAGTACAGACAGGGAGAGAGAAACAGAAACTTCAGTAGGTGAAGTCAACGGGAACCCCCTGAGAACTGAAATCAGGACAGACAAGGACTGGCTCTCTTTTATCGATTAATTAATTCAGAGATCGACCTCACAAAGAATGCTTGCCTAGCATAAAGGTGGGTTTAATGGTTTTATTAGGCTTTGTGTGCTCTGTCTTAACACAGAATTAAGCTGCATCACCAGGTCCTACAGCAGGAATCTCTTTTTTGATTGCATGCCATAAAATGGTTTAAAGGTCCTCTGTGGGCATCCATTTGGTATCAGCAGGTATGATGGTGCCCTGTTAGAGTGGGCTGGTGCTTTCTTCAGCCCTGTAGTTGCCAGCACCAGAACTGGGCTTTGGCGAGGGAACTTCCAAACTCCTTTTTCCTATTATCTCACTTTTAAAATTACCTGCAATTAGATAGACTATCCTGACATGGGTGCCTGGTCATCCAGTTGTTGGGCTCAAGTACTCAGAGTGGGTTTGTTGCACATAAGCCTTTGTGTAGGTCTGTATGTGGGGAAAGCAAAGGTTCTAGCTGCAATGAAAGGGACATCAGAGCACTCAGGTGTTCTTGTGGCATCAGGAGATTGCAGATCCAAGGTATTTCTTCCACATAAATCCCAAATTTACAACATACTTTCATCTGTTCAACTAAACAGTATTTACCCTGCCAATCTTCAGCATTTTCTCTACAATCCATAACTCGCAAGTTAGAGAACCTCAAAAAAATGAGTTGAAACCAGAGTTTTGACCATACTAGTCACCTCAATCTGTTTATCCAGCCAGACTACAGTCATCAAACTCTGTGCCTGAGCCAGGACCGTAGTCTCTATATATTATGTCTCTGGAAGACGTATCAGGTCATGGCTACATCACTTAAGTCTGGCTATAGGCTGCTCACCCTGTGGAAAAACCCACCTGTGTCCAGATTTTCTTCTGTAAATAAATGCTTTAACCAGGTATCTAAAAGTAAGTGGGCATGCAGATGTGAAAACATGATGCCTTTACCTCGTGTGTATGCATGTATAGGTACATACATGTGTCGCATGACACCCTATTAGGAACTGTTGCACCTTTGAGGCTTACTGTACATCAGAAGAAAAGTTTTCAGCATTAAGCTGTAGCAAAACAGAGCCTATTGCAGGATTTAGCCAAGTGTAGAAAGTGCCATTGATTGCTCCCTGGAGATGCATCACTTCTAATGAGAGTCCTAAAATGTTAGAAGATGATAACATAAAATTCCACAAAACTACCGGAGTTTGCAGACTTATTATCATACTGTACCCACGTTGTAACTGGGGGGGGAGGCGGGGAGAAACGTAAATAATCCTTTTCAAATGGGATTGTTGATGGGGGAAACGTGTAAAAATGAAGCTGTTGGCAGAACACTGTTAGCTTATGAATTATACATTTAATTAAGGAAAGCTAAACTGGTAGGTTTTGAAACTTCTGATTTACTGTGCCTTATTAAAGACAGAATTTCCATCCTGCTCAGGCTGTCGTGTGCAAGCAGCATGCGAGGTTACAAGCACCATATGAACCCGCTCGCTGCAGTAACTGATGGCTGAGTAGCAAGGCTTGGCCAAACAGCCCTTCTAAGGAGCAAGGTTCTTGGAGGGTGAGCTGGCCTGGATGTCCGCCCTTACAGGGTGGGCTAGTCAGATTTGTTTTAAATTACTGGAACTATAGGCATTCATTATTAAAGTATGTATTGTGAAATACTGTATGGAAAAAAAGGCAGAAGTGGGTTAGGGTGTTAGAATAGGAAAAGAAGCACAAACCAGATGTAAGCATGGAAGATGAGGGGAAGGGTCAAATGTGCAGAAGGATCGAATATTAAACAAGCTCCAAAATATTTGCAAGTAGCTGAGCTCCCCTCTTCCTAAGAATATGACGATAAAGCTCTGTTACCTTTTTTCCATATTCAGAGTGAGGAAAAAAGCCGTAACACTATGACCAGCACTTGGTTTTCTGGATGTTCACAGGGAAGGCACTATAAATAGAAATTATTTACTAAACCAGCTTTCTTGTGGCATTGCAGCACTGCCATTCCCACTTAAAAACGGGCTGAGCAGGGAAATGAAAAGTAGCAGGGGACAAAAACTTTTGTGACCTTCTGAAGTGGCTTGAAATGAGTTTAAAGCTAAAGCAATGCTTACCTTGCCTTCGCTAATTTGTGCATCCCCAGTGGTTTACCCTGTAACTGACTTGTTCTTTCAACTAGCAATATTGCACTTAAGCACTAACGGGAAGCAGGTTACACAGGGAAGGATGCATGATATGTACCTGATGTTTTCTAGGCTTGTCCTACACGTGGATCTTCAACAATAACACCCTGTCAGTTCAGGAGGATGGTCGCCGCTTTGTTTCACAAGAAACGGGAAATCTGTACATTGCCAAAGTAGAGCCATCGGATGTGGGCAATTACACCTGTGTGGTCACTAATGCCAAAGCAGAGCAAAGCGTGAGGGGACCACCCACTCCTCTCACTCTCCGCACTGATGGTAAGTCATCCGGGTGTGCTTGGCTGAAAACAGGCGGCACAACCTTAATTGATGCATTCCCAGCTTACCAGAAATTGATATATTCTCACGGAGGTAAAAGCTCCCAGTAAAAAGTTGTGCGGTGGGACATGATCCCACAGTTTCTGTTGGATTAAAATGAGATTTTTGAACTGTCAGGACAGGGATGATGAGATAAACATGCAAAGAAAGTGGTGCTCCATATCGTTGACAAATAGCTAGAGAATGTCAAATGGTATGTTAATATTTTTCATCTTATGGATGCCTGTGTTGAGGCTGAAATCTGGCAAGGCTTTCTAAATTTATAATCTAGATAGACCTCAAATATCAAATCTAGAAAGCTGTTTCAAAGTGAGTCATTGAGGTGAGAAGCTCACCCACACATACAAATACCTTTCTGGCAACACTTCTAATTAAATGTTCACAGTGAGAAATAGATACCTGGGAAATCTTTACACAAAGTTTGTTTTGTAAGTTTGCTCACCTAAATTTCAATATCCTTGTGCTGTTTGCAAAGCGGTGGCAGCAATCAGTAACAAAAGTCTGTATAGAGTCATGTTTCTAGGATAAATAAAACTCAACTGTGAATTACAGAATAATACCTGCACAATGAGACTGTGCTGCTTTATAACATATTCCATCAGGTCACCCAAAACAAACTTATAGTTTCAGAGCTGAGAAGTTAATAATTTGGTACAAACAGAGTGTAATGCTTACGATCTTTCTGTTTTCTTCCTTTTCACTACTCTGCTTTATTGCTTTTCTCCAACCCGTTGTCTCAGTCTCTTTATCTCCTCCCATTCGCTTTGGTGGCCCCTGGATTGGGTCCTAAACAGGCGTCCTCTAAGGCAATGGTGAATTGTACATGTAATATTAGCCAGATCCCTGTTAAATATAAAATCAGAATCAGTTCATTTTCAGTGTAGGATCTACCCTGATCTGATAATGGATTATCTGTGGTTTATCAAATGCTCAGCCAGATTTTCAAATGAGATCATTACATCTAATTACATCAGCCTTTCTCAATCTTGGAGCTCAAGTTTGGATGTTTTAAAGAAGCTTTAAGTGCTTTACAAGTACTTTGGAAACAGAGAATTCCATAACTCTCTCTTGAACCCCCAGTCTCTTCAGTGTCCTGATGAAGTAGCCACTCAATGAAGTGACCAATTTTAAAGGCGTAGCTTGTTGACCCCTCTTAACAAGAGCTACAAACCCTAAAGTATCTCTAAAACCTTAATGCACGAGTGTGACCTACCTGTACATGTGGAACTTCTAGGAAGTCATGCTCTTCAACTCTCAAACTCACAGAACTTGCAGATTTCACCTCAGCTTTCAGCATTGGGTTGAATTTCACCCAGCAGGCTAAGCCTCCTTCAGTAGACACCCCGTGTTGATCGCCACGGGTGGAACGTAAGGCTCTGGCCTTTCTTTTACACTGGAATTCTGTTGTACGAGGCAGGTGTGAGGCTCAACTGGAGTGCTAGCTGTTTTGATGTTCAACAGGTGTGATGGGGGAGTATGAACCAAAGATCGAAGTACATTTTCCAGAAACAATCTACGCAGCAAAAGGCTCATCTGTTAAACTGGAATGCTTTGCCCTTGGAAAGTAAGATATTTGTCTTTTATTAAGATGTGGGATTAAGCACGGCTCTAAAGTGAGAGACAATGGTTCTTTCTAATGTGCACAGTAGAATCTGGAGGGGGGCAGAATGTGAGTTTGTGAAACTTGCTTGTTTTTAACCTTATCTTGGTTCGATTGTTTCTGTGCAATGTGTGCCCAAGGGAATGAGAAGGAAAACTGTATTTCTAGCTGGAGCTCACTTGGTTGCAACTTGAAGCAGTGGGGTGGGGGGGGGAAGAAAGGGAGAGGAGGGAAAACCAGAACAAACGCTGTATTCCTGGAGAGCAGTTCTAACTCGGGGAGACCTGACTTCAGGTTACAGCATCCACATGCTGTAACTGCACATTCTGATCTGCATCAAAGCAGGAATGATTTTCTGTGTAGCATCATTAAATATGGGGACATTTCAAGAGCATGTAGACTGTCTAGAGCAGAGCTAACAGATTCACAAGGCTGTCAGCACAGTCTCCTCCAAAAACCGCAAATCTATTAGGCTTGCGGTAGGTTGGCTATATTTTTTTTCCTGGGTTGCTTAGAATGTCGTGTTCATTTCCAGAAGCACTAGTGCATTCCAACAGCAAGGGGTGCTCTGTATTCAAGGAGCAGATGGTTCACTGAATAAGCGTAAGCAGCCTATGAAAACGAGTCTTTCCAATGAGCATCCGTTTTCCCTGGAAAAGCTAAAATAACCTTAGATTGCTGACCTTTATTTAGTTTAAGTTTACTTTGACAATCCGTTTTAAGGTTGCAAGCTTTTAAAGTGTTTAGAGCTTTCCCAGAGGTTAAAAGCCTGACTTGCAGACAGCACAAATTAATCAAATGTTCCTCTGGAACCTATGCTGGGAAGTAGAAAAATAAAGCAAATAAAAAGTTAATAAGATGGGAAATGGCCTTCCCTTTCAGATGGTATTTTTATATAAACTAATCTTACGGCTAATTTTTATTTAAGGCTGAAGAATATTTCTACAGAGCCATATTCAAAGGTATATGCATTTTTCTTTTGGCCCAAAACAAGTACCAGACTGGAACAGTCCTGCTAAATCTCAGTTTCCTTTCCAAATACTGTCAAGCTACTTCTCTTTAAATACCTCCTTAATTGTGTGTGAGTCAGAGCAGGCTTTACATTTCAAGTTGTCATTTCATATTTCCATCTGTTGCATGGAAATCATTTAACAATGATACATTGACTGCAGAAAAGCATTTCAAAGACAAAGTAAATGATAGGTACAAAACAGTGCCTACTTACTGAAGGGGTAAAGATGGGTCATGCTAATGTGCCATGAAGGTTTTGCCATTTTAAGAATATCTTAAGGAGGAAAAGAAAAGGTGGACTGGAAGGGTATATAGATAATGCAGTTCCTCAGTGAGCACAGGACTTTCCAGGCTGGGCTTAGGAAATTGAATGGTTGAGAGGGTTAATGCAGCTTTAATATACATTTTCCTCTTCATATGGAGGACTGCAGCTGAAACCAGTGCTGCTACGCTTCCCTGGAGTTATACTGCATGAATACTAGTGACCCATGGGCAGAAATCCATTCTTCACATTTTTTTTACATCATACTGCTAATGTGTATCTAGTCTAATGGATGTTTGAGAGGTGCTGTTTGTGTGTAAAGGCTCTTTACTCTAGATTCTTTTTCTGATATACGCAGTTCTCATTCAGAACTGTACTGTTTTCAGTCTGCTTTTCTTCCTCTCTGAACAGAGCCTTGAACCTCACTTTCACTAATGTGTCAATCAGTAAAAAAAAGCTTTATTTCAGAGCTGGCTCTTATATGTGAATAAAGCAAGAGAAACAGATTGCAGGTGAAATGCTCTTAACTTATTAGATAAGGCCAGATTTCTACAGGTATGTAGGTGATTAGTGGTATTGTTAAAAGCTTGAAGTTTCCTACCTCCAGCTGTTTACAATTGTAGTTAGGCACATATAAATGCAGCAGTGTGGCCATCTGCACCTTTAGATGCTTAAATTCCACTAAAACTCTAGCCCCTACTATTGTCTGTTTGTGTTAAAATCAATTCAGCTCAACATTTGTTGAGCTATACCTCTGATCTGCCACCAGCACTAACGGTTATTATCTCTCTTGGATTTCAGAACTGCTTTCCCATTATCCATAATTTTCTATATTCATACTGTTAGTCCACTGGTTCAGACAATGCTGTCAGCTGCTACTACCTCTGTGCTATGAATAACAGAAATCTTTCACATCTAAGGCAGATTATAGGCAACCTGCTGTGGTTTTGGGCTCCACAAGTCTTAAATGCAAGTACTTCCACAGTATTTAGAGAAATAGCATCTCTTTTCTATAGGGAACAGCAAATCATACCTATTGGACCTTGCTCAAAAAGCACTTCCACATTTAAAACACAAGCACAAGAGGCCAGAGTTACAGCTGAGTTTTAAGATACCTTTTTACACTAGGGAACTCAAAGCCACCTAAGAGTCGTCCTTCAGCCAGGCTGTGGGGCACCCACAGGTAGGTATATGCCACACAGCTCTGCTGCAAAGCTCTCTTTACATGAAAATATCCTGACTGACTCTCACAACTGGTTTTCTAGCCCACACATAAACTCTCACTTCTGTTGAGGAAAATAAATATAAGAGGGAGACGCAAAGAGTCAGTATTTTCCTCCTGGGAAGAGGGTTTGGAGGGATGGATCCCAGATGGACTACAGTGCTCGAGCCAGCTCTTGACCCTGAATCCCGTTTTGTACAACGGAGACTATGGATAGCAGAGAAAATGTTGAAAAGTAAATTAGTCCTGGCTGCGATGGAAATACAGTGGGACAAAAAGGGATGTAAATAGCATGCAACTGTCTGATAACTGGCAGGGTAATCTAAACAGGCAAAAAAAAGTGCACCTTACACTTAATTCTTTAACAGTGGGAAAACAAAAGTATGAAATAGTAGCTTTACAACTTCAGATACTGCAGCCTGTAGCAATTGAATAGAAGAGATGAGGCTCTGTGTTCTGCACTAATATTCATGATGCTGACAGTGTTTAATACTACGCCAGTATTAAAAGTCATGCTTTGGATCAAGCTATATTAATCATGCCCTACATCTAAATTATTGTTCACTATGTCTTTGAGGGGATTGACTGCTATGGAAAGAGTTATGTTTAGTTGAGTTACTGTGCTTCTCTCTCTACGTTTCTTGCAAAGCAACTTTTCTGCTGCACAAATATGAATAGTTTCTGGAATGAAAATTAGCCAAGTAGTTTCCCTGTCTGGTGCACACATTGATTAAACTGCGTGGTTTAGGTTTTTCTTCATCCTCTTCTCAAAGGTAGGGAAATAATCTGTTCAGAATCCCTGCAGATGGGCCATGGCCAGCTGAGGTTGTAAAGAGCATATGTAAATAATAGAAAACAGGATTTCTTTTACCCCAGAATATTCATTTTTCATGGGAAGACTTCACATACTCCTGTAAATGTATTTAGTGAAGGGTTTTCCAGAGGCTATGAGTGTATGTAGATGATGGCACAGCTATAACGGGGTGCCAATAACCATCTTTACTGAACTTACATAAAAATACCAGGCTTCACTTCTTTAGATTACTATTCTAGTATATTCTCAAGGAGTTTATGTAGGAGGCAATAAAAGGATCAAGAACAGGATTCTAAAATAATGAATATATGAATGACTTCTGCCACCACAAGTGAGGTTTGCTGTTTTCAGCCCGCGCTCCTGGTAGAGCTAATACCTTAAGATTTGTCCTTTAAGGGATGAGCAAGCAGCTCTGGAAGATCCTCTATTACAGTAGTTAAGGTGAGTGACTTGTGACCACAGGAGAGCGAGGCACAATACCAGGTTTCAGAGAACTTTGCTGCTTTGCTATTTCCGAAGTAATACATCAGGCAGATTAGAAGTCTGAGCGCTGTAATTATGATGCCCCTTGGATCCCAATTCTTCCTTGTGTCAGCAGTTGATGCAGACACGATAGCAGCTTTTGAACCTCAGCCTTACCTCATTTGTTTAACTAGGCATGCTCGTAATTACTGAAGCTGTGGGTTTAATTTTATTGCAAAGTGCCCTCAGATGCATAGGACAAAAGATGAGGCACAGATGCAATGCATCATCTGGCTCCTGAGCCGTTCTTGCAAAAAGGTGGAACCTTCATCTTGATGTGGGCTGTAATGCTGCAGACAAATTAATTTCATGTTTGGTGTGACAAGACTTGTCACCCACTAAAAAATATTTTCCATTGTCTTTTGTTTCTTAGTTAATAACTTATGGGTTTGTGATTCTGCTGCCTGTATGGCAGAATATAAATTAAATTAGTACTCCTAGATGCTCTGAAGGTTTCAAATAAACTGCAGATTTATGTACAAAGACGCTCTCATATTTATGCACTGTTTTCTTATTTACTCAGGTGAAAGCAAGACTTTGCCTGTGAAGTGCAATAAATTTGAAAAGGGTGCTCATTGTTTATTTAGATATTCCAAAACTTTTTAGCCCCAAGCAGTTACCTATTTTAATCTGGTTACTGGGAATGAGTGAATGAAAAAAGACTCACCAGTTGCAAGACCACCCCAAATCTGCACGGGAAGGTCCTGCTCTGTGTAGCACTGTCAGATACTGGCCTTCAGTAGAATATGATCATGGAACTTCATCCTACAAAAATTCACAAGACTATTGAGGTAGGTTTTGTATATATTTACATATACCTAAAGGACAGATGCCCTTCTTAAGGGATCAACTTGTAAAACAAATGAGTTGTTGCAAAAAGTGATTTTGTTAGAGTGAAATTTAAATTTACATTTGGTTGTGGGTTTTTTTTCTTAACTTGGAAGGTTTCACAGGCCTGTAGTAATAGTTGCTGTTAAGAGATTTGGTTATAAAATCATAAACTAATATCAGAAGATGGTGAAACAAGCCAAAAAACCTGTGCCTTCTGCAAAATAGTAACTGAAGATGCTGGGAAGCCTGTGATAACGAGGTGTCAGTGAAGTCAGTGGAGAAATGCAGATCCTCTCAAGCTGCTGTGATAACACCGGTCCTTCCTATGGTTGATGGCACAAGGCTGAGCAAGGGATGCTCCTGCAGACTGCTCATTTAACCTATAGCTCGGGCTGACGAGGAGCTGCTAACCTTACAAACTAATTCCCTCTGCTGATAAAACAAGGCTACTTGGTGCAAGATTCCCTGGCAGGAGAACAAAGTGCTGTTAACTATTTATTGCAGTTAGGCGTTTGAACGCGGCAGAGCTGATGAACCAGACTGAGGCTTTTATGTCATCCTGCTACAGCTGACATCAGAGGGAGTACACTTCAAACACCCTTGTGTCTCGCCAAAAATGAGGCGAGTTTACCTTGAAACATCCCCAAGCGTGTCACTGTAAGTATGTGGTGTGGATAAGGAAGACAGGAGAGCATCTTCAACTCAACCCTTGGTAAACTTGACTCAACAAGTTGGCAGAAGGGGCCTTTTTGCACAGAGCCCTGCCTCTGGCCTTGGTGTTGGTGCAGACTTTCTTTATTCACTCAATAGTCACTCCGGAAAGAAAACAAACGGCTAATACAATAGGAAATATTTAGATGAAGCACTTGCAGGCAGTGGAGCATGAATGAATGCACCTAATTGTTGTTTTTCTTCTCCCACGTGGCTGTTAGTGTCCTTTAATCTTTGTTACCAAAAAATCCAGAAGAGATGCCTTGAAGTAGTTAAATGCTTCTGGCATTCAACACGCTGCATGCTTCTGTTATACAGTAGCTACTCACCTGCTGTTTAATATGCACAGTGTTTTAAAAGCCAGCCGTGCTGTCCTTTGTGTCATCAACAGTCTGTATCAATCTACTGCCGGACTGCAAAATACCTCTGGCTCTTTTCCTGACTGGAGCGTGGCTCTTGTGGGACAGACCTGTTCTGTACTACAGCTGCGTTTCTTTTAAAGAACTGGAAGTAATTTGGTTTACGGAAATCCTGCATGAACAGACAAGCCTTTTTAAAGTTCCTAGTAAGGGATAATATTCAGTCAGTTCCTAGTAAGGGATAATATTAAATCAGTTTGCATCTGAAGTAGGTTTTGGTCTCATAGTGCAGGTCAGTTAATAAAGGTGCTGATCAAAACTACTGTTGTCCAAACAGATTTGGAGTTTAAACTACTATGTAGGCCTTGAACCAAAATGGGAAATAGAAGAATAAAATCTCAGTTGTTGTTTTCTATTCTTTCACTAATCAACCATGTCTGGCATGTCCTGGTGTCTCATTTGTAGTAAATTGCTCAGCTGGATTGGAGGGGTCATGTAAGAGTCAAAACTTGTTTGTGTGTCACACATGCACACACATAAATATATTCATATATATATATGAATTATCCATGCATCTATATACCAATGCAGAGCTAACACCAAAATCTGGAGCAAGTGACTTATGGTTATAAACCATTTTCACAGGCAGTTCAGTTATGGTGGAAGCTGTGAAGTAGCTAGAGAAATTATTATACTGCTTAAATAGCTCTTAGAGATCCTGCTGTTCCAATTTGTGGTCTCAGGACTATGAGGGAAGGGCAAGTTGGAGGCTTTCTTGCCCAGCTGAACTCCCACCAGCAGAAGGAAAAGATTTACAGTTGGGTGGTGCACTTGTCCTGTCTTTTCAAGCTTAAATGCAGAACTAAGCAAATTTATGGGACTGTTATTCATTGTTGGTTAGAGTGGTCTAGCTGTAATTTGTCCTGTACATAGTCTATTTCTGCTGATTTCTATAGAATCATAGAATGGTTTGGGTTGAACAGGACCTTTAAATCTTATCTAGTCCAACCCCCCTGCAGTGAGCAGGGACATCTGCAACTACAGCAGGTTGCTCAGAGCCTCATCCAACCTCACGTAGAATGTTTCCAGGGATGGGACATCAACCACCTCTCTGGGCAACCTGGGCCAGGCTCTCACACCTCAGTTGTTCATTCTGTACATTCATGAACATGTTCATTCTGCCTTGATTTCTTTGGTCAATGAAGATTTGAACTTGAGACCTAAATAACTCAAAGTGCCAGCAATTGTAGCCTCTGCTAAAAAGGAATAAATACTTTGTAAGTCAGCGCTGCAGGTCAGAGGCCTTGGGAGCTGGCAATCAAGGGCAGCGTGCACTTCTAATTTCCCTGAAAGCTTCGTTTTCAAGTTCAGCACTGAATGGTTGCTGTTGATGTTACTTCCATTGGAAAAGAAGTCAGCATTTAGCCAAAGCCTCTGTAAAAAGCCATTCAAAATGGAGCTGCTCATCTGCTTAGAAAAAGCAGCTTATTTTAGTTTGCAGAAACAGAAAGCAACTGTGAAATCCAAGACTATTAATATTTCAAAGTGTTTTGGTGACATAATAGATCATCAAAGTACGGCTTGTATGGTTTGTGATATTACCAGAAATCCAAGAAGTATTTATAGCTGCCTTCACACTTGACTGTTATTTTATTATATAGAATACATTGATCCAAATATAAATGAAAGTGATAGAAAGCTACAGAAAAACATGAAAAAAGAAATATTCTCTTTTGTTTTTATCTCCTTTCAGCCTCAATGCCTCATACTTTCCACTGCCTCGCTCGACTGTCTGTCTGCCCTCTCTCCTTGCTCTGATTTATTTTTTGTTATATCTAGATTTATTGGTATTTTTAGGTCCTTTGAATTCTTGTCCAATGTTTCCTATTTTGAGGTGTGAAAATGCCTCTGATGCTACAGGGACTTTTCTTTGCTCTGAAAACCAGTCAATAATTCAGTGCTTCTATGGTGCTTATTTGGCCTTCCAAAGTCATTCCTTCAGTGTCACAGTGTTTAAGAACAGATTTGAGCCCTAAGTAGGAGTTACTACAGGGAAAATCTAAATTGGTCTAAGAAGCAATTGTCGAATTGACTGAGGGCTTCATCCCAGTGTTGGACTTGTGCCTCTAAATAAATTGTACAAGTTCTTAAATCTCAGTCTTAGGAACCTTTGTATGTCATGCTTAGAAACAGAAATTACTGTGTTTTTTTAAATATTATTGCTTTCATAAAAGGATTTCACATTTATCTTTTTTTTCCCTGCTATAACAAACACTCTCTCTTTTCCTCTAATGAAATGTAATTATTTAGTCCTGTCCCTAGTATTAGCTGGAAGAGGTTTGATGGAAACTCTTTGACAAAGAAAATCGAACACTCCAAAACTAAAGGAGTTCTTGAAATCCCAGATGTTCAGCAAGAAGATGAAGGCTCTTATGAGTGCATTGCAGGAAACATTCGAGGAAGAAACATTGCAAGAGGTCAATTATTTGTCTATGGTAAGCAGATTGATTAATTTCTTCATTTATTTTCTTTTTTTTTTATAGAGCATGATGGCGTTCAGATGTATTTTGTAGATGAAGTCTATTAGCCCCTTATTGGAGATACAAAATGTAGTTCGAGTTAAACTGGTTAAAAGATGATTGGAGGTCTGTGGTGACCTTCACTGAATTACATCCTCAGCAAATAAAGATATTTTGCATTAAAACTCAGATTGCAAATGTGGGCTGTGCCATGATGAAGTTGTAAAGGTTAATGTGAGGCTGAAAGAAATCCCTGGTACATTTACATGAAACATTAAGGGCAGGCAAAAAGATTTACTCTCAATAGCTCACAGCAGCATAAAACTGTGCTGCCCCAGATGCAGATCAGGGGAGGATTCATGAGGTTGTGGTTCATGTGAGTGCAAGATTATTTCACCTCCTATTCTAGCTGAACGGTATCGCTGCACAGACGAGGGCAAAGCAGGGGAAACGCATCCCACTGCCTCCCTCTCCTTCCTCCTCGTCTAAAATTGGACAATAATATTTCTGTGAAACTGTTCTCTCCTTCCTTTTCCCTTCCCTTCCTGGGATCCATAAGTCACTTAATGGTCTCTCATAGCCAAGGTGAATTATATGCTCTTTAGTCCCATTGTTAACACCCAGGGAAAGAAAGCAACATATTTTGACATAAATAAGAAGGGAGATATTTTCTTTACCTCATATATCTTTTAAAAGAGAAGGAAAAAAAATAAAACATAACAGTGAGGGGAAAAAAAATATAGAAAGCTAGACTGAGCCTACAATTAGCATCTGTTAAGAAGACCTTTGCAAGTATTTTTAGCTTTTTAAACTAAATCTTCTCTAATAAAGAGATGTCGGCTTTGCTGATAAGCTCCCAGTCTCCTGCAGCCATGGCTAATATCAAGATATATGCCAGGAATAGTCTGCTGCTGGTTTGAATATTTAATTATTTTTTTGCTTTTAGGGAGTTGTTTTTGTTCTCGTTGCTCGCTAATTTTTGCAGAACATCAATCAAGCAGTTCCATTAAAATTAAGTTCAGTAGATTACCTGGACATGATTGATAACAGCACAGGCAATTACAGAATTATGATCAGTTAATACAATCTAAAACAATGTGCTTATTAAATGTGCCTTGTAAATTAATTAATAGCTGTTCATAGTGAAATGTATAAACAGCACTCACGATGCTTTTGCACAAAATTTTTTAATTATATTAGGTGTGGGCTGGTATATTATCTACGTAATTGACTTCCTCTTGCTGTTTTTAGTCTGGAGGCAGCTTGTTTCTGGGAAACAGGGTTTCTTTCCTGGGCGCGCTCTGCTGCTCTGTGTACAATACCCCGGATCCCATCCCTTAGGCTCTGCCAGCAGTCAAACTGACACGTAATTAGACTCACTTTTAAGCATGGCGAACTATATCCCAAATACTTTCCCATTTTTGGGAAGTGGCTCATGTCATTGGATAAACCTAGTGTTGGACAACCTCAAGGTACTTTGTTGGGGCAGAGTCACGAGCAGCCCCCAGGGCTGTGCTGCAGAGGGAGGTTTGTTCAGCTAGTCTCAAAGGATAATGATTCTCTCCCTAAAATTAAATTGTTCTACAGAACAACTACATGTATGTGTGTATATATATTTCTATACAAACGGAGACTGCAGCATTATGATTTAATAACCCAGCCAAAGATTTCTCATGGGATGTTAAGACATCAGCCGCTCATGCTAGAGGCAGAGACACGCAACCTAGTACCACACTTGCATGTGGCTTTCATCAGTCCCAAAGTTGGGTGGGTGGTGTTCTCCCTAAGTCTCATATTCACCTATATCTTGACAACTATTCTAAACGTCAGCCTGCCTCAAGCTAACTCCTGCTCAGCTCAGTTCTTGAGTGATTAGCTGGATGTTTACAGAGCTCGTAGGTGATTACTCCAAACTCTGCTTTTATGCAGCAAGGAACTTGTGTCGATGTGCCACAAGCACATTCAGAAGGTGTTATTCTGAGTAGCCTTCATTACTTTGTGTAGTATTTGCATTGTAAATTGCAAAGAACCCACGATCTGAATCCATGGTGTCAGGTATGTGGGTAAAACAAAGGGGTGTAATATTTACAATCCATGATTTTGATTAGCTACTGAGTGATGATTTTGATATTTCTGTTTTTGGTATCTTGAGAGGAGGAGTATTTTTCAGAAAGCAGGGGTCTCAGTGCTTTCAGAGAGCATGTCCAGAATTTCAGGCATCTAAAATTGCAGCTTCTGCAAATTTTGGCAAAATATCCAAATCGAACTTCCTGCCCACTGGCCACTTGATCTCTAACTTTTTTTTAAGTTAGTCCTGAAGTTTTACACTCAGGAATTGTTGTGCAGAATTCACTTGCAACATACATAGAATATGTTGGACAAATACTAATTAGCCTTCCGCAGTCCATTCATTAATGGCAGCTTACCTCCAGCAAAATCACTTTTCTCCTGCTTAAAATGGTTTGCATATTCTTTTCAGCACTCCCTGAATGGGATCAAAAAATCCAAAATGCCTTTCTGTCTCTCTATGACAGTTTAGTTTGGGAATGTAAGGCAAAAGGAACACCAAGCCCTTCCTACAGTTGGTTAAAAAATGGCCAGCCGCTCACTTCAGAGGTAAGGTTCCTCTCATCCGGTTTGCTTTCTTGCTCGTCTTTTTGTTGTTATCATGAGTTAGTAATTACGTTCATTTTACAGTGCGTTACCTTTTTTTTTTTCAGAAACTTCCTTAAAGATTAACCTATCAAAACCAATATAATAGCACAAACTCATTGCAACACAAAGCCTCGGCTCTTGGAGTTCATCTTATTGAAAACATGTGATATTGCCAGATTTTATATATCTATATAGAGAGAGAGATACACCAATTCCTTCATATGATTTATCTTACAAAGCATCTAGTTGCTACAATAGATGAAATAGGTGTAGACTGGTTTAAAAAATATCAATCATAGTGAAACGAGGGTCTGTCCAGAAATACTAAACACATTTGTAGACATAATCTGTAATTTGGAAATCTGGTAGGATGCCAACTGACTGTCAAGGAGCATTTCAGAGCTGGCACTGCAAAATGATCAGCCTGTTAACTTGCGCTTCTCGTCTGCTTCTGTTCTTAATCTGTAGGCTGGATGGACCTTTGGTCTCACACAGTATGGCCATTCTTCTGCTATGTTAATTCTTTAACTGAATTAGCTCTGCAAATCAGTTAATATTGAGGTTACTACTCTTATGGTGCTTTGTAGAGGAACAATATATTAAAGAAAATCATATAAATTGACAAGCAAAAGGTAGCAAAATGGAAAATATCACTTAAAGGAAAAAGAAGAACCAAGTAGTCAAGTGGGAGGAGTGCAGAAGGAGATGGGCAATCAAGTGGAACTCAAACGCTCAAGAAACTCGACCAGATACTCATGTAGAACCCAGCTTTGTCTCCTTCCAGGCAGTATAATTATACTTCTGTGGAGGCCAAGCTTCGACACATTTGTCTTACAATCTTCAGTTGTTGGCAGCCTCATGGAGAATGACTTCTGCAGCAAGAGACTCTTTGCTGCGTTTACATTCTGCTGAGGCCAAGTATTCCTGTTTTGTTAAGCCTCTATTCAGCACCTATCGGGTATAAAATGGCATGGCTCATCTGTAATGCATTTTTACTTGGTTGGAGAAAAATAATTATGTGACTAATTTCTGTTTAGCAATAACATGTACAGAATAATTTCCAAAACATATGGGGCAAACTAGCACCTGTTGGGTTGCAGAACCAGCACTTGACGTAGCAGTACGTGTTTGAAGCAACTGGAGGGAGATCCAATCTTCCATATGATTTTCTGCTGGATTAATCCTAAAAAACCCAACTAGCATCTGAGAAGTCTAGCCAGAATGTACTTGGATTGCAATTTTTCTGAACTTGATCATTCTCCTCATTGTCACCTCTTCCTAAGCAAGATTATCTAGTTTCTCTCTCTTTGAAGGCAGCAATAGTTAGAATCTGTCATTCTTCAACTGCATCATTTTGATAAAAAAAAGAATAAAACCCTCTTAAGACACATTTTCAGCCAACATTTTCACAGTACTCAGCGTATTGTAGATGGAGTACTTCAGGCAACAACTGCTGAATGTTATTGCTCAATGGACAAAATGGACAGTTTAGAGGTAAAAGTACAAGGAAGGTGTCATAAAATATTCAGTCTTTCACAGCACCCTGCCTGTTGGCAATACCACAGGAAGAATACCTCCCAGACGCTTCCCTCCTTGGGGCTGATTCTGAGGCTGTTGTCTAGTCTTTGTCAAGCCTTTCTCCCTGACCACCTAGTTGGTCATCCCACCATTGTTCCTGCTTGTGAACATGGTGTGCTTTATTCTTCTCTTTGTCTGCTTAGCTCAAAAGAGCCAGCAATGGCTGTTGATGGGCAAGTTGGCGTGTGTAGGAAACGCGAGTCTTGCTTCAGAAAGGGGGTTTTACATTCCAAGGATGTTTGTAAAAATAGAATACATCAAGAGGATAGCAAACAGCCTGAAGCTAAAACAAAGTATGCAAAAGATATCTGTGGCGAGAGCCTCAAAAAAAAATTAACAGTGGGTAAGTAATGTAATGGTGTTAATTAGTTTGCAATACACCAGCCATACAACCGCAGGCTGTGCTCTCATCAAATTTCCAAGCGAAACAAGATTGGGCTGGGTCAGTTCTTGGTTGGGAGACCTCCAAGAAAAAAAAAAAGAGTATTGGAAAATCGAGCTCCATGGCTCAAAATATGGCACTCCCTCCTCTGCCAGAGAAATGCCCCCAACAGCCTGTGCCGCTGGCTTATCTGTGACAATTAGGTCACAGCAAGTTAGGTTAGATACGTTTGGCAGGTCACAAATCCATCTGAGATGCTTGCAGCTCCTCAGCAAAGGCTGTTCTGTATACTCCAACACTGTATTCTCCCGTTGCTGCACAGACGCAGGAGAGCCAGACTAAAGGAGTGGCATCATAATAATAGTAGTAATATCTGCTGTTTCAGACTTGCATTTAGGATGGAATTTATAGTCCCTGTTGTGGGTTTCTTCCAAACTGATCTGTTTGGGGGAATATATTCTCTTCTGTGTCTAAGTGTTGCACTTTGCAGTAGAGCTATTATTGTCTCGGGAGGCTAGTAATAGTAGAATGACAAAATATTTTTGCTTTAAGTTATGCTTGTAGCATGAAACAGGATTTTTTTTTTTCTATTTGCCAAAATGGAGAAAATAAAACCAATACAGCAAACCACAAATACACCAAAACCCGAGCTCTGGTCCACATTTACCTACTGTGCAGTGTCCTCTATTTCAGCAGAATTGTACCAAAGAAACTTAGCGTGTATAGAAATCAAAGGCACGAGGAGCACATTCTCCCTCTGCTCTCAACAGCTGCCTGTGGGTTTCCAAGAGGAGTTTAGAAGCGCTGGCTTTCAGTAGAGCTTTTTCAGTGGATCATTTTTCTGTGACTTGTGATCTGATGACATTTGAAATGTTTCCATTCTCTGAGCACCCCAATCCCCTGCGGAACTTTTCTGATCATCTCAGATTATCGTCATCGGATGAAGGGAGTAGGTCATGTTTCAACGTGCCCCCAGGCAGGGCTGAAGGTGCTGCTTCTTGGGAGCCCTATGAAGATGCTCCATGGTGGAGCATCTCCTGGACCTGCCCTGCGGTGGCTACTTTTGTGTCTGCTTCACAGTGAAGCATAGCCACAGATGCGCAGTTCAGCAATGCAGAGAAACACATGCCACAGCTGGAACATCTGGGCAAACCTCCCCAAGGCAACAGCTCTGCAACATGTGCTTGGAGCTCATGAGAAGTCTGAAGAGCTAAGAGGTCTGAAAACATAACCGTATAGCGGAGGTACACATCCTATTTCTCATCATACTCATCCACATTACTTCCAAGAAAATCACATTTCTGTTACTGAATTACAATCAGGTGCAGCAGTGCAATTACAAACAACTTTGGGGTTGTACACTCATTGGCTCTGGCAATGGTGGTTTTTTTACTTTTTCTTTTATCAGGGAAGAATTCAAATAGCAAATGGAACCCTTACCATACCTGTGCTGAATATGTCCGATTCTGGCCTCTATCAGTGTGTGGCAGAAAACAAGTACAATACGATTTATGCCAATGCTGAGTTGCGAGTGATGGGTGAGTAAATGCCACTAAAATGAGTAGGTAATGAGTACAGCAGGACACACATTGAAAAAAAATTGAAATTAAGAAGCGAGTAGCTTAAGTTCCACGTGGCAGTTCAAGTTTGTTGATACTTCTTTGCTGCTTGCTCTTCACCCATGTGTGAACGGTTATTTTTACATATATTGTTTCATGGGGATGAATCTAATCCCATGTGTGGTCTTTTTTTATCACACATACACAAATTTAATGAATGCTGCTTCTCACTTTGCGTTTTGAGTTATTAATAGTTATTCTGCAGTTTTTTTAAAAGTCATTTCAGAAAGCGAGAAAAATAGTTTTAACTATAAACAAAGAGCATATGGCAAATATGTATATAAAAACAAATAACATGTAGCAAGGAATATCGTTAATGATTAGCAGGGATGCACATAAAATGGGACTTGTTCATATATTCTACAAAATACTCTGTTATGGATACTCAAATAGAAAGTTTGCTGAACAGCTGAATACCAGTGAAACCAGTAAAACACAAACTTTAAGAGCAGCTAGCTGTTGTACAGGTCTTGTGTTTTTCTCCTTCTCCAAGAGTGAATTTTCACATAAATTATGGGAAAAACAAACACATTTTCAGAAAACAATGTTGGTTTGTGAACAGAAAGCCAGTGGAAAAACTGTGTCTGTAATTGAATACTCTCTGCAAATACAAGTGGTTGGGATCAGGAGTGTGATGGTGATCCTGCTGACATAGCTCTGCTCAGGAACCTCATTCTTCATCGCCATTAGACCTCCCAGTCTGCAGATAACCCTAAGGAAAGACTGCCAGGGTAGTTTCTAGGTAGACAGTTTATCTCTATTTATGCTGATTCTAAATAATAAATAAGATGCAATGCATTCCATTCTCTGGTACTGAACTACATTTTTCATGTTTTATATATCTACTTTTGCGGAAACTTCAAAAGCAAAGCAATTATTGGAGTCACCTACTATGTAGCTCGAAGAAAATTTTAGCAAGTTCGTTTAGTAACTTGTCAGCTGCATACTGTCCTGCTCTTCTCACTTCTCTATTTTTAGCTGCAGCACCCGATTTTTCAAAAAATCCTGTGAAGAAAATATCTGTTGTTCAAGTTGGAGGTGAAGTTACGATTGGTTGTAAACCAAGCGCTTCTCCCAGAGCGGTTATTAACTGGAAAAAGGGCTCGGAGGTTCTGCGCCAGAACAAAAGGTACCGTCATAAACCAGTTGCTGGGTTGTTGGGTGTTCTGTTTTAATAGTATCATTGAAGCATCGCTAAAACACAGCTGGCTTAGTATTGCTTTTGACAGCTTATTGAGGGAACGCTTTGATGCCAGAGGCCTACTTGTCTTTAGCCGTGGCCATACAGTTCTGCAGATGTAAAGCTGGTTGAGAACAAAGCCAACCCGAATACACACGGGTAATTCTACGATACATATGTTTGTGTTCATCAGCAGCTAATTCACTGCAGCTCTATCAGAGCTGACTGTTTACCGCACACAAAGCCTGAGTGAATCAGCTTCGTGTAGGAGACATCAGTGGAGGCTTCAGGGAAGCAGAACATACCCCCAGGCTGCTTCGTAATTGCTTTGCAGCTGCACAGGTTGTACAATAACCCATAGCTAAATCAGCCTCCATATTCTCTATATTCTGTCTCTACTTTTTAGGCAGGATTTAGGCGCTGGACCAGCGTACTGGTACGATCCCTCACCAACCAGTATGAGGTTGCATGGTCTTTGGGCTTTACTCACCTGTTTGTCTGCGATGGCTTTTAGCTTATTTGTGAGTTGCCACAAACCATCTACATTATTAGATGCTTATGTCAATTAAATGGTAAAGCATTAAAATCGAAAGCGAGTTACTGACTCGAGTTGAGAAGCACACGATATACAACCGTGGCGATATTTCCGTATACAAGTGTAAACAGATGGATGAAATGGGCAACAGTGTCTTAAGAACTGGAATCTTTCTCAGCATCTCTTCCAGTTCACACATAGAACAGCAACACTGTTTTATCACATTACTGATTCTGCTTTCCGTCTTTGGTAACTCACGAATCTCTAGAAGTTGAACACCAGATTTGGCAGACAGGACCAGTTGCTCAAGGAGGTTAGTCTGGGTCACTTAAGACTTTAAAATCATTATAATTCATTAAAATAACATTATCTGAAGCTGTGGCACAAAGAAATGTTTCCTCGTGCAGTACTGCAGTAACGTATGATACAGATAAATCGGAGAAGTGCATATGAAAGAAAGTGCAAATCTGAGAAGTATTTCACGGAGGTCCTTGCAATGAAACAGGGTAAGCAATCCATGCCACAGGGCGTAGAGAACTCCCCAATGATTCCCCCCCACCTCTTTCACTAAGGGCAGTTTTATTTTCTGTTTAACTGCTTGGCTAATGATGAAAAATAGTTTTCTACCTAGTGCTCAGTCAAATCTTTAGTTGCATTCCGTTTGTACAGACTATTCAGCAAAAATGTCTGTTCATTACTATTAGACGCAGCCTTTCCCTACAGTATGTAGCAAACACGCTCGGTGCACGCTTTGCCACAGGTAATCTCTGGATTTTCTGACACTGATGAGAGCAGGAGCAAGGAGAGTGGTGTTTAAAACTTACAATTGAAATACTTGAATTAAGCCCTGATCTTGAGGTTCTAGTACCCTGCTAGTCCCCATCTGATCTGCTTATAAAAAAATATTTACATACTGCATACAGTATTTACTTGTGCTTCTGTATTAATTTACTAACAATAATTATAAGCACGCTGTAAATTTCGAGCATCCCAGAAGGCCTTTTGCTGCTTAGCAGGAGTAAACAAAAGGAGCAGGATTTACACTGAGGCAAAGGGAGAGACTGTTTAAAAACTGTGTGCAAAACATTATTACCAGTGTGTCCACTGGTGCAAAGTAGAATTTATGAGGCTTTTTGAATATGAAGCGACAAAAGAGCTGGTACCATGGTTTTAAAGGAGAGAAAATAAATCATCTACCCAGTAATTTTCCAGAGATCTTTGTGACAGAAAATGAAATAAGGATTTGTATGGCTGTAATTAAAGTACACAACTAATTAAATTCTAAAATCACATGTATCTTTGCTTATAAGAAAGAAAAGGAACCTGATCTGTCTGTCACTCTCTCTATGATTAAACCCTGACATGTCACATACAGATTAGCTATTTTAACTAAAGCTTTCCCTGTTTCCACTCCCATTTCATGCTGCAGCAATTATAATGCCTATGGATTCCTTTACTAGTTTGTCTGGGGTTTTTAAAATATTGTGTTGGGTTATAAATGCTGGCAAAAGGAAATATGAATCCCTTAAGGTTCTGACAGCAAACCTGTGATGGACACATTGCTAAAAAAGTCAGATCATGTAGCTTCTTCAGAATGTTTCAGACAAATTCAATCTTTTGTTACAGAAATAGTGCAACTAGACCTATTCCACCCTAGGGCGAAAGAATATTCTTTCTTTTTCACCTTCTTCCTTTCAGTCATGAGAACAGTTTATTCCTGATAGTCATGTGCGTGGTCCCTGCTCTCCCTCACCATCTGAGCTCTGAAGATGACATGATAACATTGCTTAATGTTAGTATTAGCTTGTAAGTATGTAGAGAGAAGTGTGCTAACCAGGAAGAACTAATTAATAGACTACCCGTATTAATAAAAGCACCACCAAATATTTTTATTTCCTCTGAGCGTTTTTTATCACGCCTTTTTAAGTTTACAAAGCTGCCCCTGCTATTTTATGTATGAAATCTTAATGTTTCCTGACTCTGAAGCCATAATCTTCTGAATCTCTTGCCGCAGTCTAGCAGTGAAGGTCCTCAGCCCTCAGTTCCCTTTTCAGGGCGCAGACAAGTTTCCTCCAGCCCCACTTGTCTCTCCCATCTTCTGCAGCTCAAACACATCATTGCCCAGACCTTCAACAGCTTGTATGTTCTGAGTTATGTAGAATACTTTACTGCATTTGAAGCATACACATAAGTCCTTCAAAAAAGTCCCAGATCAATCAATTTTTACATTAGATGGTGAAACATAGTCTGGGCCAGGTCTGCTTACTGTTCCTAGTCTTAATGTCCCATCTCCATTGAGTATTCTGCTTCCAAATTTTCAGAAATAGCTGAATTCCACCCTCCTTTATATGGCTCACCCACCGAGTAGTGAGTTTATCTTTGGTTCAAACTGCTGGCCACCATAGAGAGGGAATCCAAGGTTCTCAGCTGCAGTTGCCTAATCCTGTCTGGTGTCACCTTCTCTTTCTTCACGTGATCCCCCAATTGGTTTCTCTGCATCATCTAGCAGTACAGATTCAGGTCTTCTTTGGGGCAATGAACCTCCTCCTTTGTCTTGAGACATCGGGAGCAAAACCACTCATCCAATGGGCAACTGTTTGAAAAGATTTTGTTTGCCCTTTGCTGGATGCATTACTTTTTCCTGGCATGTGCTGTGGATTTTAGCTCAATGTAGAAACAAAATGCAACAAAGAGGAAGAACAAGCTCCGTGCTCTAAACTCCTACTCTGAGGAGGAGTGCTCCTACTCCTACTGTGAGGGCTGACACAGCTATGAGCTGTTTTCGTGGATGTCGTACATTCTCAGGAAGTGCAATGGGAGTCGTCTTCATTTCATTTCTCACTTCTATCATCTCATGTGTCCACTGAGGAAAAGAAAGAGTAGAAGGGAATATTTATTAAAAAAAAAAATAAATTAAAGCAGATTTGCATGTCTAGACACTGATCACAAATTTATGTCTTGTTACTGCCTTCAGTAGATTCAGGATCAGGACCCTCATGGAAAATTTATTATAGAAAAATTCTTTTTGATTGAAGCATTTTAAGAAATGGGAGCTGGAACCCTTTTTGCTTTACCAGAGAGAGGTGCTGTTCCCTCGCCATGAGCTGAGGATCCCCAAACACCGTAGTGAATGCATATAAGCATATGTGATTCACTCCACTCAGAATTTAAATGAGGATAGCTGAGGGAAAACAGAGAAATGAGGTAGGCTGAAAGAACGCATTAGTCATATACAGCACTTTCCATGCATTAATAATCAGTAATAAGCAAATATTCATAATTTAAATTGTTTTCTGGGGACTGGACAAGAAGTATGTTTAGGGAGGAGTCAATAAAATATGCCCAATACTTGCTGGCTCCTAGACTTGCTTGTAGGACATAGTTCAGTCCCATCTCTGTGACGGACAGTAATTGATTCTCTGCCATAAAAAAAGCTGCTCTAGGTGGTAAATTCTCTCTCCCATGCCACGCTTTGTTTGGGTGTTTTGCACTCATTTTTTTGCCATTACTCAAAGGAAACATGGGAGAATGTTTGAGCACCGGAATCAAAAGCTGTCTTGCAACAACCTTATGCAAAGAAAACTGAGCAGATGTTGTGACTGGAGATTCCTAACACTACATGGGTGGGGAGAATTATCTGGAAATTGCTGAAGGCTTAGAGCTGCTCCTTGGAGCTTCAAACTCAAGGGGATTCTCGTGCTCCCATGTGAAATGCAAAGACCCAGCAGGTTTCACTAACCAAAGGGCTGGATCTGCTCACAGCCACGGGCTTCATCTGACTGGTTCTACCAGTCTGCTGGGGAGATCCATTCTCCAACAGCCTTCTGAGCACTCACGGCCACCATCTGCTTCTGCCTTGCTGCTGCTGCTCTGCTGTTCAGAGTCCGATTCCAAAACCACGAGCATTTTAACACATTTTAAACCTTTTTTTTATTATTTTGGAAAGGAATTCTATCTGATGACTGCTGTTGGAATTAGAGAACTAAGGAGTTAAAAAAAAATACAGGCAATTAATTGGTAAACAAGAGAAGCCCTCAATCCACTGATCAAACACAACATCCACAACACATTGTACTGTGAAACAGCATTTCAGCTTGAACCAATTGGGGAAAAAAAAAATGTGTCAGGGCAGTTCAACAAACTTCAGTGAAACATTTCAATTACCAGAATGTCAACACTGTTTGTTTAGCTTGTACTGAAACCTTCCAGAATATCCATTATCTTTTAAAAATATAAATAAATAAAAAATGGTTTTTGGGGAGGAATCAAGAGAAAACAGATTGAACATTCCAAAATTTGCACGACTCTCCTAACAAAGAAGGAGATTGATGTCTCTTCACTTTTATTTAGCTGAAGTCAATATGCAGTCCAAGGTAGTGATTTACTTTTTCTTGGCAGCTACCTCCATCTCAAATGAGATGCCTAACTTGTAGATGAGCAAACCTCGGGGAATGAAAGCTATCCCCAGTGGCTGAAAAAAAAACCCCAAACCCTACCTGTATTGAAGTCAGACCATGAGTAGCACAGGCAAAGAGAAGCTTTGCTTGTCATGTGCTTCAGTGCCACAAACCACCCGGCTTTCTCACCCGCTGTTTGCAGATAAAGGTAGTATAGACATTCATATGCTGGCACTAAGTTTCATATGGAACATATTTTCTGATGCTATTCCAGCACTTACCATTCTATTCCCAGCTTTTTACAGCGACGCAGCTAGGTGAATAGAAATGGGATGTTAATATTACTATTATTTTATTTTTGAAGTCTGGCTTTTGAAGCCTGGATTAAGTGTATCTCCATTTTTATCCTTCTTGCTTTTCTACCACAAGGAGCTTTGCATAGCTTTGATGATATGCCTTAACCCTTCTGTCTTATCAGAAGTTCGTTTCCTATTTTAGTTTTTAAATAGAGCACTTGAAGTGTGGGCATCAGCAATCAGAGCAATTCCAGATATCTTAGACACCATCGCTGTATGTCAACATGAATACAAATTAAGCTTATCTCTTGATGAAACTCTCATTTTGCTTGGGGAACCAATGGAATTGATCCCACATCTGCTAAATTTGATTAATCACTTCAGTTCCATTCCTCGCTAACAAATAGATTGGCAGAAATCAAAGGCATGGATTTACCTGCCTGCTTTCAGTGCTTAGTCTGAACTTACATACCGAGGTATGAAAACTCCTACAAAACCTGAGATTGCTGCATAGGATTGCTCTGGTTTTTCAGCTCTCAGGCCCCACTTCTGCTGCATATTCAGGTACTAACCAGACAAAACACATCATTACACCCTTCCCAAGAGAATGCTGAGAGCTGCAAGGAATATTCTACGTTCTAGCTAAAAATATTATAGCTCAGATTACAGTGGTCTCCATTTCTGTATAAAAGGTAGCAGAAAATAGGATTTTGCAGAAGACTAGTGGAGGCAGCTATAATGTATTTCTTGAATATTTATTTACTGACAGCAGTGGTATTTTTCTGTTTTCAGTGTTGGTTGTAGGCATAAGTGTGCAAGCATTTGCCCACGCTTCCTTCTGATTAACCACATTGAACCTCAGAGGAACCCAAAACACGACAGGACTCACTGAACAGTGAGTGTGCACGAGCAGAAATGTTTGGTGACCTAGCAAAACTAGTGACATCGGCATAAGCAAAGATTTACAACCAAAGGGTTGCCAGAAAATGCCTCTGACTGACCTAAGTACCTTCAGTCTTTGGTTCTTTGTGTTCTCCATGTTTCCAGTTATTTCTGTCTTCTGCTCCAAGCTGAGAGCGAAGGTAGGGGAGTGGAAAGCATATGAGTGAAAGGTGAGGAGGGGGATAGAAAGACAAGGAAGAATGAGCACAGATGAGGGGAAGAAAAAGGCAGCATTTTATTTTTCTTCTTAATCTTATTTTGCTTTGTTTTCCCCCTTTCTTCTTTCTTGGTTATCTTTCCATTTGAAGTCAATCCACTGCAGAGTAATGAGAAGGCAGAAGGGGACCCCCATTGCTACTTGGCCCAACGAAATGCTGGCAGGCAGCAGACAGAGAACATTAGTGAAGCAGAAGACATAAGAAAAGGGCTTTTCCTTTCTTTTTTTCTCTCCTTAGAGAGTTTCATAATGGAACAAGCCAATAAACCTAATTTCATCACATATTACTGACTACTTAATGCAATAGTGTTTAGCACATCAGATAGTGTGAGCATCAAGTAAGCAAATGAACCATATGTTCTCTTGTGTAAGGAAGAATGACAACCTGCGTGACGGTGGATTTATTACAATTTCCCTTCCGCATGACACCTCTCTAATGCAATTTTAAATTGTTCCTGCTCAACTCCTGGGAACCTTGTTAAGGTGAGCCTTTCTGCGGGGCTGTCCTACATGCTGAGGTGTCCCAAGCAATCTGTCACTCTTCCATGTCACACGGAGCTGCAATACACTAAACCCCAGCGCATGGCAGCGTTGTGGCCCGTCTCCCTTTCAGTTCATGTCCTGCTTCATGCACATATTCCGATTGATGTTCAAGTTTTGATCCAAAGCCAGCTAATCTCATTGGGTTTTGGTTTTTTTTTTTCCCATTGACTTCAGCAGGCTGTGAATCAAGGCTTCTAATTAGGGGGTTGCACAAAAAAATAATGAGAGAATGCAACCTCCTGTGCTTCTCTTCTAGTCCAAGTTGTGCTCCATGCACATCATTACGGGCGCACTGTTCTGGTGGGTATTGCCATAGCGTACAGAAAAACTAGCACTGGATGAAAAACATGCTGCACAAACATCAAATAAAAGATAGTTCCAGAAGATTTCAACCTAAGAGTGATGTTAGAGGTAACAGATAGATCAGGAGACGTTGGGGAGGTGATGTAAAAAGGAGCAGTAAGATACAGGTTAACGTGACAGGCCCGTGGACTGGTGCCTGTCACATTATATGCATGATGAGCAGAGTCTCCTCAGGAGGAGTTTCTGGGCTCATTTTGAGTGTGAAGGGTTATGTGAGCGAGAGTGTAGAAACAGCACCTTGAAAATGTGGGCAATGCTTTGCCAACGTGAAGGATCTGTAGGAGGATACTACCACCTCTGGCTTAGCCTTGGGATTTTACTACAAAGCAATATTGCTATTTCATGACCCCTTTTCTGTGAGAACCAAGAACCTTTCAAATCTTTAGTGAAAGAAGGGACGCACACAAGCGGCAGAATATTGCTCACACATTAAAAAGACAGAACATTTCTGTGCTCTGTAGTATTTTGAGCAAGGCTACGGGTCTAAGGCTCTAGTGAAGCACATACAGTCACTATCGTTACGGTTCAAATTAAGCATAAATTCAATAGCCCCGCGAGGATTGCCTTGGGGATGCCTACCAGTCCACAGGGAGCCTAACCAACGGGTGCAGGAAAGAGGTGGTGAGATCTAAAGATGTGAGAGAAGGGCATGTGCAGCTGAAAGCTGAGTCGTCAGCATGGAAGCTGAAACCTCTGAAGATGGGTACTGCTCCTCTCCAATACTGTCTGTCTCTTACGGGGGGGTGTGCACGTGAAGGTGCTGTCCAGGGTTTCTGAAAGCAAGCCAGCACCACGCTGTGTCCTTGGTATCACTTGCTTGTTGCATATGCAGAATGCTTTGAAGTTAACAGCAGGTTTTATTGTACTTTTATTTTTGAAATATGTTCTGACAAGCAGATAGGGAAGAAGATTCCTGTAAGTGAATTAAACTCCCACACAGAGGGTAATTCAGGGCCTTATGTACTGTTTAAATTCTACTTAAGTCCCATATTAAGGGCTTAGTTTTACATCTGGAGCGAATTTTGTTGTACGAATGGCTGTTTCTGAACTCCTAATAATATCTGAATCATAAAAATAATGATTAATTGGGGGATTAGATTGAATAGTGAGTGTGGGCATACCATCCTGTGCTGAAAGAACTTTTCTCTGATGTGCTGGAGTTATAAAGATTTCACAAAAACAGCAGAACTTGTTGGAAAATAGAAAAATTGGCACCTTTTTCTTTGGCAATCCAGCTCATTTTCTAACTAGGTTCTCACCACAGAGTTCTGCAAAGCCTGGTTTCTGATCCTTTCCTACTCAGTGTACTACTTTATCACTATTTTTTGCTGCTATGAATGCTCAGACTAATCAACGTACGGCTACATAAATCGGATGGTTCGTTATGTCCTGTCCCCAAGGCAGACTAATAACCTAGAGATCTTTCCTTTTGCCTGGACGTGCTGAGGCACGGCTCTTGCCTCAGTCCAGGATGACACAACATCTCTCCTCTCATGACGTTCACCACTTAGATCTGAAATAGGGCAAGACAGACATAGGGAAGAGCATAAGCAGGCCACATCTTGGATATATGACACAAGACCAAGTTCTCTATGTGGGAAAAGACAAGAAACGTGCATCTTTAATGCAGCAGGCTGAGGAAGAACAGGCTCAGAAGCACCTCAAAGCTATCACAGGGAAAGCTGAAAGGGTTAAAAGGTGGCAAGTGACATTTTGGGGGCTTGCTTCTTTGTGTTGTTTCACCACTAAACCAGTTGTTTTGTTGGCACGTCTTTCTTTCCCGTACACACCGAGGTGCTGGTGCCCAGTATTCCCCAGCTGCAAGTCTTGAGACATGCTACTACAATAGATTTAGACCCATGTCTACAGTCGTGGTGGCTTGGTCACCATTTTTTTTGGTCATTGCATTAAGAACATCTGCCTCGCATTTAATGCTTGAGTAGGAGCAAAGCAGTACTCAAGTAAAGCCAGAGCAAAACAACTCTTGCTATTTTATGTTGAAGGGATCTCCTGGAAAGCCCTGTATTTTGTCTGGAAGCTTTCTGATGGCGTCTAACTCATCTCAGATGTCTGTAGAGATTTACATAAAATAAATATTTATGGTCCCAAATTGCAGAGCTTCTGCACAAAAATAATGTTGCTTTATAAGAACAGAGGGGGTTTTATCAAATAGCAAGGAACGGTGTTATAGTGTCACCTTCTATCATTGCTAATAGGTTTTTTCTACAATATTTTAATAAGACTATTCAGCTAGATTGTGTAATTTTGTTTTGATCCAAATAGTTAACGCAGAGTTTAATGGCATTGATTTTATTGCCAGTTAATTGTCAGTCAACTCTGAAGCTCATTTATCATCAAATAAAATGGCACGCAGATAAGGAAAATCTTCTTTTAAGCACAGTTTATTAAATGGCAATACTATTAGCATACAAATTACACTCAGAATAGGATAAACAGGTACAAAGATCATTAACATATAATACAGACAGTTGGATCTCAGATGGGACTCAGTGGGACCTTTTCAAAAATACCAGAGCTGTCATCAGCAGGTACAATTCATTCACTCAGTCAAACTTTATTCGCATTTACATCTGCATAAATCACTATCACTCTGAGTCACTTGAGAGCTGCGCTCATGTTTCTGCCCCTCACTTATTTCCCCTTGCACTTTTTAATTCAGCCTCTCTCACGCTTCTCCGTCTTTGGGAAATGAGAGAAGTCAGTTATTGTCTCCATGTCCGCTAGCACAAGGAATTGATAAACAATCTATCTTCTCATAGCCCAAGAAAGCAACAGTGGTTTTGCTCTTGAGCAGTAAAGTGAGACCGAGAAGACATGGTTTCAAATAGGATTTCCCAGATAATAAAAATTACTTTGCCTCTGATTTCATCAGGTCCAGAATACTCCCTTTTTATCTGCACAGTGCTGTGATGGTGACATCAGTAACAGTATGAGGTGTCAGACACTTGATGGTAGAGGCAGACAGGAGAAGGGTGAATCTTTACATTAAGTACCGAGGTTACTTTCTTTTGAAAGGAATTATTTTATGCCCTGGAAGAGACAGCTACTGTACCGGCAGGGCTGGAGGCTGCCGAAGCAGGCCTGCTTCAGCCCCAGTTTTACACCAATCCAGCTCATCTTGATTTCGATGAGGATTTCAAAGCCATTTGCTGTAGTGAATTAACGCAACTCAGATCCATGAATTGAAGTCGCACCTCTCTCTAAAACAGCTTGGCTGAACAATACAGCAGTGCACAACAATTACCTCTGCTGCACTTTAAAAATCTAATGAGTTGACACCTCTTTCTTTTCTCAGATTTTATTTTTCCATCAGCCTCGTTAAATACATATTATTCTTTCATGCTCTTAAGATCAAAGCAAATAGCCATCAACAATCTTTTGTTCACATGAGACAACACTTTCAGAGACGGATTGTTTGGCCTGGTTAATTAAAAGCTGTACCTATCATCCCTGCTTGATTTCTCAAGTTCTTTACTTAAAAAGTATGTGTGACAATTTTAATGAGCTCTCACTTCTTCCCAGTCTCTTGTCTTCTGCAGAGACATTGCAAACTATTCTTTTGGAACGTTACACAAAGTTTTGACTCCAGCAGATCTCGGGCATGCTGTTTGTTTTCCCTTTCAGCATATAATGCTTATCTTGTCTGCTAACGGAGTCACTCGGAGAGGACTAGGACGCGGATCAATCCAATGGCATGAGCAGATTAAAAACAAACACAAGGATGTCATTTACACGATGCTTAAATAAACATGGGGAAAACTTCTCACAAACTGTTGTGGGACTAAAGGTTTGCAGAGGCTCAAAGGGCTTTGGATTCATCAATGAATGCAAATGAATCCAATTAATCTGGATCTTATCAATGCTTATAAATATCTGAAGGGAACATCTCAAGAGGATGGGACAACGTTCTGTTCTGTGGTGTCCAGCGACAGGACAAGGGGCAACGGGCAAAAACTGGAACCCAGGAGGTTCCATCTGAACAGGAGGAGAAACTTCTTTGGTGTGAGGGTGTGGGAGCCTGGCCCAGGCTGCCCAGAGAGGTTGTGGAGTCTCCTTCTCTGGAGAGATTCCAAACGCACCAGGACACGATCCTGGGCCCCCTGCTCTGGGTGAGCTGCTGGAGCAGAGGGGTTGGACGAGATGATTTCCAGAGGTCCCTTCCAACCCCCACCATTCTGTGATTTATTTCTGAAGATAGATTTCATCCCATATAGAAAAGCGCTATCTCTAGATCCAAGCCCTGGGTTACAGGTCACTCAGTGCTGGGAAGGGACTCCGGTATCTGCTGCTGCATCCTTACCCCGTCCTCTCCCGCTGCCACGAGCATCCTGAAGATGGAAGATTGCCCAGACATGCCTCTGAACTGGGCTTTAAGAGCCTCTTATGTTCCTGTGATCCACACAAAGTGAACTGCATCCAACACACCCATCTTTTTGCAGGGTAAGTTCCCAGGCTTGTTCCATATGGAATAATATTTCTGGGTGTTTCTAGTTAGCCCTTGTGTACAGGAAGTTTGTATGGGTTTATATAACCGGATTTTCGTCTCTTCTTTTGCTCGTAGCAGCTTCGCTTAATTGAGCTATTTCCCCAGAGGTAGCACCTGTGTAATTCAGGCAGGAACACAGACGTCAGCACTAGCCTGATAGGAATTTAAGCGTTTTGTAAGTCGGAGATGCCAGTTTAGAGTCAGGCTTTACGCTCAAGCAATCCCTTGCTGCAACAGGGCTTTATGAACACCTGTGTCCCGAGGAGCTCGTCTCAGTCTTGCTTTTCCTCCTCCTTTCACAGGGATGCATTTATCAGATCTGCTTCAGATCTTTTGCTTTTGGTCCTTCAACAGGCACTTACTGAGAGAAGTCCGGTTTTCCTGGCAGACAAAATGTTCTGCTTACGTTATACTGGACAAGTCAAACTCTTCTGTCTTGTGGTACCTGGAATTACCTTGTCTTCTGATGCAAATGCTAAGAATTATTATCTATAGCCTTCACCCACTCTCGAGTGTTGTGAAAAGTAACGGTTTCCAGCAAGTCTTCCAGCAGGTGAGACACATGTTTCACAGCTTCTTTTTAAATCGTTGCTTAGAGCTTGATCCGAAGCCCGTTAAAGGAAATATTCCCATCACCTTCAGAATCACGGTTCCATTATTTGAAAGAGAAATGGAAGCGGATAAAGTGCAGCCCCTCTCAACCCACCCGCGGTGTAAAGTCACGGCTCTGAGGAAGTTTATAGCAACTTTGTTGTTCGTGGCAACTGGGTCGGTATTTCACCTTGCTCTTTTTTCCCTTGCATTTGAAATGCATCATCTTGGCTTTCTGCTGTGCTCTGCTTTCTCATCCCGCTCCTGACACAGACCTCAGGACAGCTGGAAATTACTCACTTCTTTTTTTCTTTAATTCACTTCCCCGTTAACTAATTACTCTAGAGTCCTTTGTGCTTTTACATAAATTCTGCCCGAGTACCTTATTTACTGCTAGCTCCCTAATTGTCTTTAGGTAGCACGACCTCTGTTTCAAACCACACTGAAGCTTTTATTAGCTCATAGTTTCTCTTTGCTGAGCTCCGTTTTGATCCACTGAAAGAGCCATTCCATCCTCAGCCTGCCCAGCCGTTGAAATAGTGTTTCAAAACAGCATGCCTTCAGATCAAACGCTACCTCGTCAGCTCTTGAGCGAGTACAAACTCTTCTTAGTGGATAAACCAGGAAGCTGGGAATTATTCAGGTCTCAATTCCTAATGAAGAATACAAGGACAAAAATAGGCGCGAAACATGACTAAACTTCAGCGAAAAAGCCCTGGCCAGGAATTCACAGGGGGCTAAGCGCCGAGTTTGCATTCAAAGCTTCTCCTCTTCATTATTCTGTATTTTTACAGATAGGGTTTTTTCCTGTGTATTTACCTACATCAGAAGCTTTCAGGGACTTTTTTGCCCACGTCTAGATTTCAGTTTGTGCCTAGAGCTTTTAGGAGCACCCGCAGTAAAAACAGCAGGGCATCAATATTTGATGGTGAGAAAGACACCACGGTGGCTTGTTACAGCTTATGACTCAGGTGTCCGAGTTACGAACATTTGCTGATTTACACTTGGATCTCCTTTGATCTGTTTGATGAAGCCACCATATGTTAGTTAACCAGTCAATTGGATCAACTATTTTATCACCTCCAGTTTCTAACGAGAGTGTTTTCTTGTGGCTGGTACAAAGTGATGTGAAGAAATGCATCATAGAATCATAGAATCATAGAATGTGAGGGGTTGGAAAGGACCTCCGGAGACCGTCGAGTCCAACCACCCCCCAAGCAGGACCATAGAATCTAGGGTAGGTCACACAGGAACGCATCCAGATGGGTCTTGAAAGTCTCCAGAGAAGGAGACTCCACAGCCTCTCTGGGGAGCCCGTTCCAGTGCTCTGGAACCCTCACAGGAAAGAAGTTCCTCCTCACGTTGAGGTGGAACTTCCTGTGCTCTTGCTTGCATCCACTGCCCTGTGTCCTATCGCAGGGCACAAGTGAAAAGAGGTTGCCCCTTTCTTCTTGACACCCAGCCCTCATCTATTGATACACATTCATCATCAGCACAAAGGAAATTGCAGAGGCAGAACTTGAATACTTGTAAATGTTTCTTCATATTTGAACCTGCCTTGGGGTGTGTCCCCATGCTGAGGACACATAGTCTCTTGTTTTGGTGCACAGCGTTGAGAAGACAGCAGCGACGCTCAGTTCTTTCATGCTTGTTCATCCTTCCTTATCTGAAAAATGTCATTTAGTTGATACATCATTATATTGAAGAGCGTACTTCATACTTCGCTCCTCTCCAGCTGAATGTGGATATATGATGGATTATTAAACCTGAACTTATTTTCTCATCATACTACAAATTGCATGCAAAAAGCTCTTGCAGTACCCGGTGATTATTGCCAAGGAAACACAGATTTTTTCATTCAAGCCTAAAGCCCTTCCCCTCCCAGCTCCACACACCAGTGACAGAGTGTCCAGCACCATGGCGACACCTCAGCTTTTCTCATTCCTAAATCCACCTCTGCCCTGCTCAGGAGCAGATCTTTTCGCCGGGTAAGGTCAGACAAGAGTGGGAGATACGAAACTGGAGGGATGTAAGCGAGAAGACCACAAAACATCCACATCTAGTTCATCTTTTCCTCAGCTGAGAGGCTGGGAGCGTGTAACGGGAAGCAGAACAAGGTCTAATGTGTCTTACGCATAGAGCTACAAGTGTATAAATACCAGCAGCAAGACACTGTGATGTCTTTGTGTGTTTAATGGCTATGATATTGCTGCCAGCTTCAACTTCTGCTCTTGTTATTGTTCATTTCCTTTAATAATTCATTCCATCATCCAATCTTATGTTGTTAGTAATAAATATTAAATACTCAAGCTGCGATGCATGAATTAGATGTTTTCTTTTTATAAAAGGATTCTTGTATTAAATTTAAATGTCAATTAGAAGAGGAATATTAAAAAAAACCCCAAAAGATCCCACTTCTTCTGTGAGTGCTGGAATGAATGAAGCCTGGTTTCCTGTGGATTGGGGTCAGATGTAAGGAAGTGTGGGATTTGAGCGCAGCCATTCCCCGGTTGGCTGCAGATTCTGATGCCTACTAAGGAGACTGTTCACACAGTGGCCTTACTGGCAAGAGGGGCTCTACATAGAGACCCTGACCTCGTTTTCCTGAAACATCCAAGAACTTCCGATCTTTCAACCCAATCTCCTTCTTCCAAACTCAGAAAAAATTTGTCAAGAACTTCCAGGAACAAGAACAAGATGTTCCAAGAACATCTACCAGGTGCTAAAGGTGGACGGAAGAACTGATACAAAATTAACAACACATGACAGAAGAATATTATTTCCTGCCCAAAACTTAAGCACTTAGCTGATTTAGTTTTCATTTTGAAATTCTCTACCTTCGGCGGAGATGTGTTCTGTATATTTGTGAAGAAAATCCCAAACCCTGAAGTGCTGTCCTTGCATGTGAAAGCAGAGAGGGGCCAGGCATGCAGTGAGAGCTTACCTAAGGAAAACACACGCTGAACTCTGGACTGACTTGCGTCCTAAAGTATCTCAGTGACATGAAGAAGCATATGAACAAGCTTAGAAATTAATTTTCTCCATAAAACCCAGGAGTGGCCCTGAAATTACTACGAAATGCAATTTACCCAATACTCTGCAAACTGGTGTAAACAACATAGTGACTAATAAGGTGATTTGAGGGCCCTGTGAGGCAGCTGTGTATTTGATTTGGCTCCTTGGCTTACGAGATGGTATTTCAGCAGCTCAGCTACTCTGCTAATATCTTTTAATAATCCTGACAAAACTGCACAGGCAGCTGGGCTCAGATGCAACATTAGGATGGCACGGGAGCACTGGGATCCAATAACAAAAGCCCCTCGTGGTAAAATACAGCACAATTAGGTAACAATTTGGGTCTTCCTTCTTTCTCTTGAGACTCCAAAATTTGTTGCAAGCAAGTCAGCTAGATGAGTTAATGGTCAGCTCCAGTGCGGCAATATAACATTCCTAATGTAAAAATCAATAATAAGCAGAGGCGAAAATTGGTTGATACATATTCAGCTTACTGTAGAAGAGAAACAAGTGTAATGGAAGCATTTAAATATTAAAAGTAGCATTGCATTTCTACTGCCATTCCTGTAACAGAAAGTCTTTTAAACTTATTTTTCATGTATTTTTTTTCTCAGGGCCGTCTTCCTAGAGGATGGGAGTCTCAGGCTCTACAACATCACCAGAGCAGATGCCGGGGTGTACACTTGTACAGCAACAAACCAGTTCGGAGTTGCCAGAAATTCAGGGAACTTGGTTGTGAAAGGTACTCGAGTATTTTCTTTTGTGCTTTACCAATATTAGAAAGTAGGTGCTTTTTGTTTTCCACTGGGATGCCCAAGTCTGTGCCAGTCAGTGCCAGTATTGACAGGTTGTTACTTGCAGTGTAAAGCTGACACTGAGCTCTGCACTGCCCACAGCAGAAAACACCATGACCACACCACTCCAACGGTCAATTTGTTTATCAGGGAGGTCTCCCAAAGCCGTCCACAGGAACAGGTAGTGACACTGCTAACGATATTTGCACTGCTGTACCAGGCAGACACCACAGGTACGGGCTGCACTGCTGCAGGCAGTGGGGAGGTTCCGTGCACCCCAGGCAGTGTGCTTGGAGGAGTTTGTTCAGCTCACGTACAATTTATATCACATCTGAGACCACGGAACAGACTTTAAAGCTGGGGTGCCAAAAAGAAATACGAAGTGATCTGAAAATGGGGTGGGTTTCTTTTCATCAGCGTGGGGCAGAGGGATGTTGCACTCATTGCCTTCCTGCAGGTCCTGAAGCCACTCACTCCTTCTCCGCATCCCAGCTGCTGTGCTGCTTCGGCAAATAACTCCCAAAACAAATCAGAGCCAAGAAAAAACTCGTTTGGCCTTGCACAGAATGTTTGGTTCTGAATATTAAAGCGTCCGTCTTCTCCAGCCCTCTTCCAGTCTAATTACTGCCTTCAGAACAAAACGAAGAGCCTGTTAGCATGTCTGCTGTGCTTTCAGGCTAGTTTGTCTTCCTGGATATTAATACTAGGACACCTCATTGCACCGGACACTCCTTTAGCTGAAAACATTTGATTTTTTTGGCTTATGTTTTCTCACATCAGATTTTGGGTTAATTAAACCATTTTAACCGTTAAGTGAAGGTTAACGTAACTAAACATATTTTTCTGAAGGGAGAACGAGGGACATCCTCCTCCCACATTATTTTCTCCTCCATTACGTATATGAGATAAAATTTTAATTCTCTCCTTAAAAAGACTTGTCCCCGGGAGTCATCACTATGAACTTTCCCATTGTCAGGATCATTATAATTCTACATCCTCTAAGGCAAAACTGACTGACGGGATCTGCTGAGATGTGCCATAGTGCAACTACCCAGGAATGCAGGGTACTTCCCAAACTTTGTACGGATATCAGCAAGGACTGGCCTGACTGCACAACACTTCCAGCTCCAATGCAAGTCAGGCTTTTCTTCTTCTGTTTTTCCTTTTTTTTTCCTCCTTGGTTTTGATTAAGGCACAAAGTGCGGGTTATTTGTCCACCGGTCACATTTTCTAGCACTTGCATGTAAACCAGGAGTCACCTCTAGGACTGGAAAGCCAAGTTTCCTTCTTCTGTACTTTCCTCCCTCTCTACCTTCGACACTGGCAACCTCACCACCTAATTCTGCTTTTTATACCACCTTGGCAAGGCCAGGAGTTTTATTTGTAGATGTTGTGATGCTTTAATCAGAGGTGTATAAATAACTTCCCTAACAGCCATCCTGTGATTCTGCATTTAAACATCCAGAAAATCATGTTATGGGCTAGGAGACTCTCAAATGGTCACATCTGCTGTAATTCTCCTTCCCTCCAAAGCTGCAGCTTTGTCTGTGCTGGGACCAGGCTCCTGCTGTAACCACACGCTCTGGCTCTGGTCCCAATCCAGGGATGCTCTGCAGGGGTTGTCTTCTCTGGCGTATTTTTCACCCTTCTTTGGAACACAGTGAAATACGTTGTGAAACATATTGAAGCACATTATGTCCAAAGCAGCCCTTTGCTTCACGTCTTTGTTGTGCTGATGGATGGTCTACCACCATTAGTAAAAAGAATTGGAACAAACTAATGGCTGAGGTGGACTAGACCCAGAGCTGGAGGACAGGAAAAGTGATATTGTTTGTTATATTTCCTAGGGGCAGCGTTCCTGTGAAAGCAAAGGAGTATGCTCCCATCTCTGATCACTGACCAAAAAAAACCAAACAAAAAACAAAAGAAGGAAAACTGAGGCAAACAAGGGTGATTTTTCTACTTTTTCTCTTTGCTCCTGCACAATTGTTACATCCCAATGTTTTCTTATAAAGGTATTCATATTTGTTGATTTTAAATGAGGAGAGCAAGTTAAAAAGTAGAACTTCTGAGATTACAGTAAGCACAGTAATCAGTCTTGAATAACAAAAATAATGTAGTTACAAGAAGAGCACATCATTAAAAGTAATTTGTAACTCTCTTTCTTCTTAATATTCTTGTTTTCTACGACTTCAGAACGGTTAATGGAGCCTGCAGGCACGACCTCCTCCCTAACCTACTGCAGCTGGCAAAAATCTTTTTCATACTCGTATTATGAAAGAGCAATTAGGATTGATGCAGTGCAACGTGTAATCGGGACGATGTTACAGCACAGCTAGCAATGAATAAACCAAGGAGGTTTAGGGTTTAGGCAGCTCTGACTTCATTAAGGTTATATACCACTTCCCATATCACATACACACATCCTAATGAAGCAAGATGAGGAAATCACATTAAAACACCCCCCCAAAAATACTTTGTGTGGCATTTATGAAGTTTATTAAAACACTGAGTAATGACATGGTATAAAAATGATCTTGTTTGCAGGGAACATTTGTTTTTGTTTCCCCTCTGGAGAAGTTTTGGCTGTTCAATTATAGGCCTCATTGCTTCAGCATTATTTTCAACTGAAATGTCAGAACTTGGAAAAGCATATCTAATGTGCAAATTAAGTTTATTGCTGCTCATTGAGTTGTTTATTCTTTGTGTGAGAAGTCTTTATTATACCTCCAGCACTCACAACATCTTAACTGTTTTCTCCTCTGGAATGGGATTTGCCCATATAATGCATGTCTGCCGTTGCTAAGCAAGATAGATAGATAATGTAGAACCAAGAGCTTTTAAGAAGCTTTTAAAAGTATTTGAGGTGGAAGTCTTAAAGACAACCCCATAAAAGCAGCAGAAAATATCACACAAGTGAACCGCTCTACATCAGCAGTGTCACTGGATATGAGCAGGCTACAGCAAGAGATAGAACAGGATGATAATACCATGATAACATGGAATTGTTTTGCTAACACTACTGAAAAACCACACCTCACGCACAAACTCAGTATAATTCACCGAAGGACAGTTTTCAATATTTATCTGGTGGAGGCAAAGAGGTTCACACCAATAGGAATGTAGACTTCTCATAACACTAACAGCATATAACTATAGGGATTTGTTGTGTCATAAGAAGAAACCTTTATGATCTGATATTCCAAAATACCAGTTCACTAGAGGGTTCCATAGAATGCATTTTTTTCAAAATATTTATCTTTTCCCTAAGGAGACATTCCATATGTTTTAACAGATATATTATAGAGTCAGAGAATGGTTGGGTTGGAAGGGACCTTAAAAATCATGTAGTTCCAACCCCCCTGCCATGGCAGGGACACCTCCCACTAGACCAGGTTGCACAAGGCCCTGTCCAACCTGGCCTTGAACACCTCCGGTCCTGGAGCATTCACAACTTCCCTGGGCAACCTGTTCCAGTGACTCACCACCCTCAGAGTGAAGGACTTCTTCCTAATTTCTCATCTAAATCTACCCTCTTCCAGTTTAAAGCCATCACCTATCACCTTATCGCTACAAGCCCTTGTAAAAAGTCTGTCCCCATCTTTCCTGTAGGTCACCTTTAGATACTGAAGGGCCACAAGAAGGTCTCCCTGGAGCCTTCTCTTCTCCAAGCTGAACAACCCCAGCTCTCTCAGCTTGTCAATGATCTCTGGGACTTTTATTCCTTTTACTAACAGTCTATAACAGGATTGTAAATGTCTGATCTCTGGTCTCTTTGAATGTTTGATAAAATAACCACACAAGAAAGTACATGACAGACCCAATGAGGCAACCGTAATATTATTGGAACCTCCTGATGAAGAAAAGTTTCAAAAAATTCCCAGACAGTTTCACAGAATCCTAGAATGTGAGGGGTTGGAAGGGACCTCTGGAGATCATCGAGTCCAACCCCTCTGCCAAGCAGGACCAGAGAATCTAGGGCAGGTTACACAGGAACGCGTCCAGATGGGTCTTGAAAGTCTCCAGAGAAGGAGACTCCACAACCTCTCTGGGGAGCCCGTTCCAGTGCTCTGTGACCCTCTGTTTCACTACAGCCAGCTGGAGCCAACTGCCGCTTTCTGTTTCTAGACATGTCCGTCTCTGATGGACGTTTCACAAAAATCGGGGGCATCCTTTTCCGTTTGTATTCTACGGGTTTGAGAATGTAACTACTGAATCTGATCACAAATTCTATGCAGTCCCGTTTGTGTCGTTCTCGCTTAGTCTTACTTTGACCTTCCCATAGAAGCAAATTGATTTCATTTATAGTATTTTACTTATTTATAGAATGCTGTAATTGTACACAGCGCTTTGTAGAAGAGTCAGAAGGCACCGATCCTGGTGACCAACCATCCAACACAGAGAAGCAGGAGTTACCAAATGAGGTGGCGTTGAGTCTTGTGGCAGTAGAGGTGATGGGGGTTTTGTGAAGGGCAGATATTTTAAAGAGAAATTTGAAGGACGGGGAGTACTTGACACATGGAAAATTCAGCGGTGGCACAAAGTCTTATTAATGCTGAGTGAACTAAAGCAGAAAAGGTGAATTTAATCTCTGGTATAAGTGCCTTGATTTGGAGTTTTAGCAGAATACCCAGTTGAAAGGGTGTCTTAATGCTGCCATCAAAGCAGTACAAAACAGATACATCCAAGTCAGCTTTAAGTAAGACAGATAAAATACCAGCAGCAGTTTAAACCTGGCAGCAAGGAGCTCATCTTAGGCTTTGGGGTCTGTCTGAGAGGGCTGAGAAGCTGAACCCTGTAACCAATCTTTACCCATATTCCGAGGCTGAGCTTACCACTGGAAGGCTCAGGAAACATGCTGCTGCCCATCTAACTGACTGACAGTGTAAACAAGCCTCGTTAGGGCCAAGCTTCTCCATTCCCAGGGGCAGTTACACTCTGCAGGAGACAGGAGCTGCGGAGGTGACCTTTGCAGGGATTTCAGAGGAGTCAGTTCCCAGCTTCTGGCTCTCCCAGCTCCACCACACAGGTCAGACCCAGGGGCCACGTGAGGTGGAGGAGAGCCCGAGATGACTTGTCAGACCCTTTGACACCCTCTTGTGAATCAGGCATAACCTTCTGCATCATTTAAGAGGGAATAAGTGTGGAGACACCCCTCCTGCAGAACTAAAGACAGAGCAGACAAAACCCAAGTGGAGTCTGAGAGAGAGCGTGTCATAGACATTCCGAGCAATGTAGAATTCCACTCTGAGGTTGATGGTGGTGTTCAGGGGCAGACTTTGCTTCTTCGATGCCCTATTTCATTGGCTTTAGGAGCTCAGTGTAGAGATGAAGAAGGTTTATAGGTTTAAGGAAGGAAATAGTCTTACAGGATGACTTTGGAGGAAAAGATTATGAGTTTGGAAGACTGTATCAGGCCAGAAGATCAGGCCTCTCTGCCTGCTAGTGGCAAACAGCAGTTCCAGCTATCACAAAACCAACTTTCCAATTTTTAACACATACCAGGGTATTACTTATTTTTTCTTCTTTTAACATATACAACATTATTGCAAGTAACAGAATCTTACACGATTCTATTTCAACTGTGAGAATAAGAACAGGAGGAAAAGCAAGAAAAGGAAGTTTTGTGGAGCTTCTCTGTAGCTCCCAGATAGTTTTCAAAATTATTCTATAAAAGTTACCTGTACTTCACAATGGAATTACTTCATCTGAGATTTATGGAGCCAAGTTCTTTGCCAGCGCGTGCTGAGATCCGTGGAGTTGTGCCAACAAAGAATATGGCCCTTGAATCATCTGGAATTTATTGCACCTGACACTCTGCTTCCAGGGAGAGGAAGAGATTTCTCTGGCCTAATGATCGAGTATCTTTAAGACAGTCATCTGAGGCCCTCACATTTTTGCAGTCCTTGAATTCAGACAAACTGATGGAGCTGCCATAATGATAGTTTTACGTGGCTGCGAAGAGCAATCAGGGTACGCAGAGAAATAGGAGAAATCATGTTCCAAGTCAGGGCTCTAACTCACCATGAGAACCTCTGACACTCTCTTAGTGATACCAAAATAACCCCACCTTATTTGTCTGTAACAATAACAATCAGACAAATTGTTTCTTTGTTTTCCTTGGAAAAAGTTACTTGATCCCTGCAGCAGGTATATCACCAAAACACTGGTTTTACCTTAAAAGGGCAGCAGAAAACGCAACACTCTACCTTGGTTCTACTTGACCATAAGAGTCCTTCATCCAGCACAGCTCAGATGCTGGGAAGAAGCCCTTCAAGTTTCAGCCCTTATCACCTGTCTCCATCTACATATCGATCAGTTACTGCAACGATGGTGGCAGCCTGAATGAAAACACGTTTGAAGGCGAGGGGTGGGACGCCCTATCATGCATCAACCCTTTGGAACCAAAGTAAAACCCAAATCTTGAATTTTCAAGTAATTTCTAGCACATAGGGTTAAGCCATCAACCCTTTAGAACCAAAGTAAAACCCAAATCCTGAATTTCCAAGTAATTTCTAGCACACAGGGTTAAGCCAGGACGAACGCTGAACAGCTCCTGCAAATGTTCTTCTCCTCCTCTCCCGTTATTTTCCGAATGTATTAATATCGTTGACTAGATTCTGCTCTCATTTTATTCACGTGCCTCTAAATTCTCACTGTTTCATAACACTTCCACGCACGAAAGCTTTATTCAAGGGAACGGCCTCCAACAAAGTGGTTGTTATCTCGAATGTATCTGGCAGTCCTGTCGAAAAAATGAAGCCACAGAAACCTCTTTCTTTCCCCTCCAGCAAGCGACTACCTCCCTTAATAAAAGCCGCAAGTTTGTTTCTTAGCGTGAGGAGTTAAAAAAAGGTTACATAAACAGATTTTCTGTCTGAGAAGATTTCTTGGAGGCTGGAACGTAAGCAACGCCGTGCAGGAAACTGCCACTAACGTTAACACAGAGTTAGGATCGCAACGTATGAAGTCAGCGGAGATGAACGGCCATTTGCCTCCTGCTGCCGTTTCCTGCAAGGAGAGATTTCCAAGTTTGAAGAACCGCGGGCGTGTTTTTAACAGCCTTAATAATGCAGTCTGTCCTTTTGGAGCTGAAATCGTATCTATTGACCGTGGGCTTTACCCAGTCGCGCAGGGCTAATTTTGCGCGTTGCCTCAGACCTCTGCTCGCCCTCCGAGGCACGCGGCTGCTCGTCGTGTCGGCACCGCAAAAGGAACAGGCCACACACGGGTAAGAGTGTGCCGAAACCATCGCTGCATTAGAGGTAATTTTCTTTATTATGGAACATTTGGGCCAATTTTGAATCATTTCACAAAGGGTACAAAACTCTCTCAAGAGCTGCTTTTTTTTATAAGTATTTTAATAAAAAGCTGGGGTTTTTTGTCTCCACAGAAAGGACTGTAATTACTATTCCACCTTCTAATATGGACGTAACAGTTGGAGAAAGCATAGTCCTTCCATGCCAGGTGTCTCATGACCCCTCCGTTGAGGTGGAGTTCACATGGTCCTTCAATGGCAGCAGAATTGATTTTAATAGAGTACATCACTTTGAAAGAATCGGAAGGGTGAGTTTCTTAAACTCCTTAGTGCTTAATGAAACTATTTGCCAGTCTTTCAATGAGACAAATATTTATTATAATTCTTCCATAGCTATTCATATGCAAGGCAAATCACTGTTTCTTTACAAGGGCTGTAGCCATTTATTTTTCTATCTTAAATTTCATAAAGGCGCTCGAGTTATTTGTGAAGCCGTAATAAAAATGTCGACATGAAAGAAACTGATGATAGCTATGAATATTTTAATTTAAAAGCTGAATTTTTTATTAATATTGAGCAATTTATAAAAATGGCCAGTATGGAAAGCGTGTTCGGAGTGATTAGTTTATTTTCTTTCTATCTCCAGGAATCTGTTGGGGATTTGATGATAAGAAATATTCAGCTACATCATTCTGGGAAATACGTGTGCGTGGTACAAACAACTTTAGACAGTCAGTCTGCAACAGGAGACGTAATTGTCAGAGGTACGTCCGTTAAACGTAGACACATGTATCTTCTAGAGGAATTAGAAATTCTACACATCATCTGTTGTTTCCATGATTCCTAGGCTATCAATTCAGCATTTCAGTAGTCAAATGCTATTTATCTTGTACCTTTAGCCCCCAAATTGGATGGAGATTCTGGCCAGCATGATCCTCTTATGCAGGTAACCCAGGGAGATCTGTGGGCTTCTGCCATGGCCTCTTTGGAAGGAAAACTCTTCTGGCCACACAAGTCAATGTGTCAGGGCAGAGGGAAGTCCTACACATCCAGCAGACTGCTGCCACTCGCTCCTTGCTGAGCATCTCTGGGGCACTGTTGCAGGCTCAAAAACCCAAGAGATCTAGTTCCTTTCCACTACCTGGAGACAATATGAGAAAGTATTTTCTGTGGTCAGCTAACTAATCTTTTTATTGCGGGCAGCAAGAGAAATGCTGCGATGGGAGCAGATCCTCTAAACCCTAGCAGAAATCAGAAATCTGGACAATCCACCATCTCGCGTTCTTTCTAAACCTCAGTTTTGATTACATTCAGTAGGAATTCTGGAAGCACTGGATGGTTCCACAAAAGACACATTGGGTAACTTTCTTTGTCATATAAAAAAAAATCATTCCCTTGTTTGTAGTTCTCATGATTAGTAACATAAAGACATTCATTTGCCTGACTCGAACCCCCTCATTAATTAGAAAAGTGTAATACAGGCGCAAAGCCATAATTTAGAGAGTGTGCTGCTTTTATGAAACTGCAGCTTCATGAATAATTCCACTGACTTGAGGAAGTAAGAGTTGCCCAACCCGTTCCAGCAGCAAATCCTCTGTTCCTAAGACCTTCATCTTAAAATGCTAATCATATTAGGCCCCCCAGGTCCACCAGAAGATGTTAAAGTTGAACATATTTCTAGCACTACTGCTGTGTTATCCTGGAAGTCTGGAATAGATAATAATAGTCCAGTCCAGATCTACAATGTTCAGACGAGGACTCCTTTCTCAGTTGGATGGCAAGCAGCTGCAACAGGTGAGCAGCTTGAGAGTTGCCTTGTCTTTTTTGCATCATTTATTACTCCAAAATATCATTTATTACTCCAAAAATATATTGTCATTGACGTGTTCATTTTGCCTTTAGTTCCTGAAGTCATCAATGGTAGGACTCACAAGGCAACAGTGGTTGACTTAAGCCCTTGGGTTGAGTATGAGTTTCGTGTGGTTGCCAGCAATAGTGTTGGAATTGGGGAGCCGAGCAGACCATCAGCTCTACTGAAAACGAAAGCAGCAGGTAAGTCCCTGGTTTCTGTCGGTTTTTTCCACACGGACACGTTGTCAGCTCCTGGGTGTGAGAACTCCACCGTGGCAGAGCCACTCACTCCTGCGGGGTTACTTACGTATCTGTCTGGCATTTTATTTTGTGGCTACTACGGCTTGATGACAGCAGACCTGCACAAGCGATGCAAGGGATGCTTGGACAGGACGGAGGTACCACCACGTGCTTTACTCCAGCAATGAAGGCTGGAGCTGGCCCATACTTCCTCCCTTTGATATATCCCCAAATCTATCCAATCCCCATGTCTGAACACCACCGTTCATTGAAGCCATCGGGGAGCAAATTTTTTTTGTTCCAATTATAACGGCATTTCTGCCCTGCCCAGGGACTTGCCCAGGAGATGACAAAGCCAGCTCTCCGGCATATCCTACCACAAGCCTTTGCTGCAGAGGCTGTTTGATACCTGAGTAGCAGTAAGGACAGGATATTGGCTTGAACTGGAGGAAATAAATTACAGCATCCAACGTCCAGTGGAACTAACAGCTTCCCCTGACTCCAGGGTGGGATCCTTCCTGTCTGTCTGCTGCCCTTTACACCTTCATCTTCCAGGGCTCTGAACCTCATAGGAAGAAGACTCATTCTTGGATGACTGACACTGTCAGTCCTTTGACTTACTCCGTTTGGTACAATTTCTTTGAAACCCAAACATTTGGGGTTTTTTTAACATTTCTCCCAGCTCTCGGCTTATCAACTCTCTCCCACCCATAAAATCAGTATTTATAGGACCGAAAGCGGTAAAATGGAAGCAGCTTTTACAATCCACTGTCTCTGCTCTGTTTATCTCATTCGCTCCGAACTTTGGCAAGCTGCATTTCAAGGCAGAACCCAAAATACAGTATCGTCCGTTATTCAGCAGAAAATACACATATTCTTCGGAAGGGGGATCCATTTGTTTCTCAGAATCCCAACAATATTTGTCCCGAGGCAGAATTACTCCAAAATGTATTAAAACGAGCGATTTAAATTTAATAATTTGTGTTTCCCTAGTGTGGAAGCAAAAAAGTTATACTGAGGTATTGATGCCAGGAGAAAAGTTTGATCATTAGAACACCAATTTTGCTAGATTTTGTCAGCTTTCCAGGCGCAGCGAGACATCCAGTGGGTCTTCTCAGCGGTCGGGACTGGCTGGCCCGATCTAGCACAGCAGTTCCCGAGCAAAGGGAACAGCCCTAGAGCCTGGAAAGAGGCACTGATCCTGCCGGGGTGTAGGGGCTGGGGCACACGACCCCTTCCACATGCAGCATGAAACAGGAAGACTAAAGAAAAACCGGCGACAGGAAGAGGCCAGATAGTCTGACTTCCCAGCAGAGTATCGCAGATGCGTGTTCTCCGTTACGTGATTGATCATGAAGTCAGAATGAGTCTTGAGAAGGTCTTTCTTGCTGTTGGGGCTTTGTAAAGTGTGATATTCAGAACCACCGATAGAGTCAGGAAGAGCTTTTGTCTTTTAAAGCATTTGTTTGGTCGGTTTTTATTAGAGGGATTCACAAGGCTATGGCCAGAAAGAGAAAGAAGCAATAAAATTAATTTTATTTGTCATGGCAATAGCACAAGAAAAGTTATTTCCTTACAGTGTAGCGTGGTCTGAAGCTTAAGAAAAGGAACAGAAAGAGGCACTTCAGGTCTGAGTTGCTTAACCCCTTCACTGCTGTAAATCGTTCCGTCTCAAAACACTGCTGTGGGAGAAGGAACAGCTTTACAGGGTTTTTTCTGTACAGGAAACTGAAAGCACTCTGGCAGTGTGGCCAGCAAAAGGCTGGCCCTGAATGATGGAATCTGAACTTGGCTGTTGGAACAGCTATTTTGCCAGCTGAAATCTGAGCATTAGTAGATTTGTGGATGCAAATGAGCCCCTGCTCGTTTCATTAAAATGGAGCTGAGAATTAATTGAGCCTCTGTTGGTGCACTCAGCTGTAAATTTTCATCTGCTTCTCAACTATGACCCAGTTGAGGCTCTGCTGAGCAGTAGTACACATTTTTTCCCCATGCAAATGTAGTAAGTGCCGAACACATTTAACACATGAACTAATGGAACATCGACTGGTTCATGGAACAGTGGAACTCCAGGCTTGAAAATCTGCTTTGTCTCTTTTTTTCCTTTAACGCTGTTCTTTTCAGTCTGAGATTATTCGCCTCTGATGCGCACAAAGACCTTGATGATGAGTGACAAAACCGAATACCCGTGCTAAACATGCCAAAACAGCCCGCTCCGTTTGCACTTGCACTTACTTTTATGACTGCACTACAAAATTATCATGAATATTCTACATTTCTGGAGAGGATGAAATCAGATCAAGATATGGGGACTGGCACCTCGAAGCGAGAGTGGGTTCACATCAAGTTCTGTGAACTTTTGACGTCTCTTGCCCTTATTGCTTCCACTAGAGCTGGGCTAACGCTGGGTGGAAGAATGAGGAGGACAGGCAGGTGTGGCAAAACTTGCCAACATCTCTGCAAAAGCTTCTGAGATGTAACCACGCAGCCTCTTTCTGGCCCTGTCTTCAGCCCTGTCTCAACACATCCAATTTTCAGTGAAGGGAATGACAAAACAATATTGAAATGTCTAAAAATAGTACCAAGGTTCTGGAGATGGTAAAGAGTACAAATGTTCTCCTATGTGGGCATCCTGTCCTGTCTGTTCCAGGGTTGTTCTCTTTTTTATACTTCTCCAGCAGCTGAAAAGAAACATGATCTCATCCTTCCAAGTAGATCTATCATGAAATACACAGTAAGAACAAGGCTGGTCTGTCCAAATTCCATCCAATACCTCACAAACCAGTTCCACAAAACTGGTAATATTTATAGGCCAATGGGCTGGGCACGTTTATGGGAATACAGAGGAAGAGACAAGAAATGCTGATATTTTCCTTGTTCTGCACCACGAGCTATTTTAGGGATGAGAAGCCCCTTCAGCCTGGAACACCAGCACATCGCTTGACCTTGACCCCATACCTATGGTGCCACGCACCCGGAGCAGCTCTGGGGAAATCAAGCTCTAATCAATGAACTTTTCGACACTTACAGTGTTGTGAGCAGGAGAAAAAAGCAAATTAAGAGGTTGGAATTTCCAAAGAAAAGCATACAGCCAATTAAAAAAAATTAATATATTGCTCCAACAACGTGTTTACCGAACAAACGCGTAATTAGTAAATCAGTAGTGTTGCAGCTACACTCTGAATGGAACATCACTTTGCCAATTAGTTGATGAGGCATAATAATGTCAGATACTTGATGCTACTAGCTTCTTTAATTATTTTTTTGAACCAGAGTACTCATGCATCACATCTATCTGTGGCTTCAACCTTAGAAACTTGAAAATGGGTAAACAAAATTTCAGGTCCTTTAAAATGTACCGGTATAGAGCAGAGTCCCTGTGCTACGTGTTGACAGGCAGAACAGCTGCATGGGAGCTCAGCAAAGCTCTGAGCATCCAGCCGATAAGACCCCCGGCAGTGGTGGTGAGTCGTTACAAGCACCATCTTCTTTCCTTCTCCAGTTCCTGTCGTGGTACCAACGAACATCAGCGGAGGAGGAGGGAGCCGTTCCGAGCTGGTCATCACGTGGGAGGTAATCATTAGCTCAATTAACCTAAGCTGTCTAATGGGGAAGAGTCCATGGGTGAAATCACAGCTCTGCTGAAATCCGAAGGCTTTTGGTCATTGGCTTTGCCTGAGCCTGGATTTCATCCTGCGCCTGGAGAGAAAACAGCCTGTAAGATATACAGCAAGTTTTCTGTGTTATAGCGAGCAATTTATAAAAATAAACTGTTTAAGAGGCATGTTCTAAAGATGTTTAGAAGTCTGCATAACCCTCTTATCTCCATTGTACAGGAGGTGCTTAACACACTAATCTGCCTTGGCCATTTTCTGCATTAACATTTTCCACACTTTTGTTTACATGTTTTTCATTCTGGAACACGGTGCCGACAAGACAGATCCTATTATGCGTTAAAGGAGATGAGCCCTTTCATTCTCCAGCGCTCCAGTGAGAGGAGAGAACAGGCATTTTTGGTGGCAATGGGCGAGCACAGGTCACTTCAGGGAGCGGGAAGGGAGCGTTGTGGGAAGGAGCCGACCTTCTCCAGCCACCCAGCTGCCCCGTGGGCGCTGCCGTGAAGGCAGGGAGCATCTCGCAAAGCCCACACACGGACGGGGCAGGTTCTTGGCTGGAGATCCAGCTCCTACAGAAAAGCTCAGCTCCCATACTCCGGGGTTTTAGTCGCCACTAAAAAATACGTATGAAATTACCGTGACTCAGCTATTTAAATCTTTCCTCTGGGTTTGGGGACATCTGAGTGAAGTAGGAGCTACCCCACACCATCCGCAGCACCCAGCCTGGAGGGTAGGGGCCAGGCAGCCTCGCCACGTATCTCACCATCAGATGGGGCTGTCTCAGATGCTGCACAAGATGAACCTCTGTTTAGTTCCTACTTGGGGCTGGGGCCTCCAAAAACACAGTGCTCCCTTATCAACTCATGGAAAACATTTCTTCACGAAAAAAAAAAAAGACAAAGAGGCTCCTAGTTCAGCTTAAGCAAGGAAAGCAGTCTACTCTTTCCCTTTTTCCAAAAAAACAACCAAGCTCATGTACAGGGTTTGAAGGAAAGGAAAAGGAATTAAATTAAAGTGATGTTCTCCATCAGCTGAGCGAGTTACTTGTGTTCTCCTGTATGCTACAAAACTGCGCCACTTAACCAGCCTTTTGGGGGAGGATGGGAAACAGTAAGAAAAAAATGATGTCAAAAGACAGAACTCCCAGCTAGATAAATAATATTGCCAGTGCCCTCCTCTCTCCATGCTCCAAACAGGGTAAAACTCCACTTTTCCCAAACTAAGTTTTCCTCCATATGCATCTTTCACGTTTTTGTTTTATTTTCTCCTCTGCTGATCCACTCCTTGGGAGCAGAACATGAAAACTGAAAACAACCTGAGAGATCTCGATCAAATTACCCCGTTGGACTCCACAGCGTGTCCTGAAAAGCAGTCAGAAGAAATACTAATTATGCTGAGCTAAGCACACAGAACACGCCTCTCCAGCTTTCTGTGATGAACTCACTAAACATCTTGATTAAATCTGAGGTCACAGAAGCCTCAAAACCAAATTAAATGCTCTAGAAAGTAGCTTGGACTCTTAGAAATCCTCAGCTCACTGTCATCCCCTGCACTTAACTCTCTCAGAACTTGAATAGACAGAAGGGAGCCTAGAGGGGAATTCCTGTTTGTAAAACACTTCAGGAAAGACACCTTTGCTACAGGTGCCAGGCCGGGTTTATTATGAGAAGGGATTTATGGAGAAAAGAATAAAATAAGTGCCCTGAAATAATAATCTGATGTACTTCCTGATGTTTTTCCTCCCATCTTCTCACCCCGTTAGTGCTCCCAGGAGTTTCTCTGCAGGGAGGAGACAGGAGCCAGGGCCGATCGCAGGGGCTGCCCCGGTATTCTTCTCTCTCTTTTTGCACTGTTTTCCACGTCAGCTTTTCCGTGCCCCTTACTTTGATGCAAGCATCTAAAATACACAAAGTTTTGCTGAGAAAAGCTTCATTCCTCCACGTGCCACTGCTCATTTCTTGTTTCATAAACGTCCTCTTGCTTTGAGAAGCCAACGTGTAAGTGCTTTTATCCCACGGAAACAGAAAAGTTCCCGTTGGATACAGCGCGGATGTAATCGCCTGTTCACTAGGAGTCATTTATACACAACTCAGCCAGGGATTTCATTAACAGAAACACGAATTTTGCCATCTGGACTTGCAATAACATTTCTGTTCTAAACAAACTTAGTAAGAATATGTTCGTGCACTTGAGACTTTCAGTTTTTGCAGCAGAGATCTAAGTCCTGCACTCACGTGCTGGCAGTTGTCCAGCTGCTGCACGCCTCTGCATAAACATTTGCTCCTTTCTCAACTCCTTTTTTTCTTTAAAAATCATTGATGTAAAATTAGCATTCCTATACCCCTTGGGGAAGAAAAAAAAAATCAGCTACAACCTGTACTGAGCGAAATGCTTTTAATTTTTAAAACTTCATGCCTGAAAGTGAACAACTTCAGTGGAGCTGATCAGACCTTTTGTTTCGAAATTGATCGCCTCAATAGATTTATTATTTTGATTTTTATTTCAAGATTACATTGACTGATGGAACAAACATTATTATCTTCTCTGAGGCACAGTCAACTAAATCAATACCGCTAAAATATACTCAGAGAATGAAGATTCAATTAAAACAGTGTATACTTGCAAATGCTTATTGACTGACTGCCCTGTCACTACAGCCAGTTCCAGAAGAACTACAAAATGGGGAAGGTTTTGGCTACGTTGTTGTGTTTCGTCCTCTCGGCTCGACTACCTGGACCAAAGCAGTGGTGGCCTCCGTGGAAGCAAGCAAATACGTTTATCGGAATGAAAGCATTACACCTCTCTCTCCTTTTGAAGTGAAAGTTGGTGTCTACAACAATGAAGGAGAAGGGACCCTGAGCTCCATATCCATCGTCTACTCCGGAGAAGACGGTAACACATGTTACTCTTATTAATAACAGCATCGATAGGTCCTAGGGATGATCAGATAGATCTCCACAGGGATATGAAGGAGCCTGCTCAAAGCTGCTCACTGAAGATTGGCAAGAGATATGAGACAGAAGCTGGGAAATGGAAGTAAAACAAAGCAAGGGGCAGACTTTCAGAATTGCTTGAAGTAGACAGCATGTTTCAACTACATTGTCCCCGAGGAGCTCCTGCTGAGCAGGCTGGGAAAACCAGAGATGTCCAAGTGTAGCTCTCAGAAGGTCTAGCTTTTCAGACTGCTCAGTGCAGCTGATGTCATCTGAAAATCTGTCCCAGCTTATGGGTAATGATCAGTTTTGAAAACAGGTTTTGCTGCTGTTCCACAGCAAGTGGGCAGCAAAGGTTGCGATCACACCAGGTTTCCTGAGCCTCTGCCTTCTGCTGCCCCCCAGAACCTCTTCCTCTCTTCTTGATTCTCCCTCAGTTCCTGACATTTGACAGCACAATTGTTCCACCCATGTGTTTTCTCCAGAGCCGCAGATAGCACCAGCGGGGACTGCGGCGCTGAGTGTTTCGGCAGCGGAGGTGGAGGTCTCCTGGCAGCCCATCGCCTGGAACCGCCACACGGGCAGGGTGCTGGGCTACGAGGTGAGGCGGCTGATGCTGGTGTCTGACACCTTCCCGATGTCCCTTTCCTGGCCACATTTGTATTCTGCTTATTGTAGGGCTGTTGGACTAGATGACCTTTAGAGGTCCCTCCCAACCCAACACATTCTATGATTCCTCCTGCCTTCCTCTTCCAAGGGAAGAGCTGGTCACCCGACTCTCATTAGCAACATCTCACCTGAGATAATCACGAGCATTTACAGACCAGGACTGAGGCTCTGACCCAGACGGATGGTAACATCAATTAAAACCTCAAGATTAATCATTTGTGATGGCTACATGCTTGACTGCACAAACCAAAGCTGATCCTCCCTCCTCTTCACAGATGTAACGTTGCCTGAGCTTGACAGGGAACTTGATAGTCTGGGGGCAGGCACGTGACCCACAGCATTGCTTACAGGAGAAACCAGGAAGAATGCACTTCATTGCTACCCAAACCTGTGCTGGGGTGTATCTGAAAGGCTTTTGGCTTTTCACTCCTTTGAGAAGCATGGAATCATTGAGGTTGCAAGTCCATAGAAGTCACGTACAGTACACAAGCCTTCCTAAATTAATTACTTACTAGAAGAAAAACCCAGGTCGAAATAGCTGTCACTGAATCAACAGTAGAGGCAGGGTACAAAATAATGTAAAAAAAACCTTTTATGATTGAGATAAATGTTTCTTTGTCTCTTTTAAGGTTTTCTTCAAATGTGTTCAAACTAGAAAACAAAAAAAAAAGCTTTTAAAATTTCACATCTGGTCAGAGGTTTCCTTTTGGACATCTATAAAGTTAAGGATTTCATTCGCTTCCTCAATTGGTACTCGGTCCCTGAAATTTTACTTGTTCTCTATAAATATTCATGCTTCGTTTTATTTCCTGCTAGTTTTGAATACAAAAAAAATCCTGTATTCCTTGAAATCTTCATTGTCAGCTTGTCTGCTTCCCAGCCAACCCCGTAAGTGATGGAAACCAGTGAACTGCCTGTTCTTTGTTCTTCCTTCTCAGGTTTTATATTGGACTGACGACCCCAAGGAAAGCGCAGCTGGTAAAGTGAGAGTCAACGGGAACGTAACAGCCAAAACCATCACGGGACTAAGGGCTAACACGGTGTATTTTGCAACGGTTCGAGCTTACAACACGGCGGGGACAGGGCCCTCGAGCACCCCGGTAAATGTCACTACAAAGAAATCCCGTGAGTATTCCATTTCATACAACGAATGTTGCAGACTTCCAGGTGTGACAGTGACATTTCCACTTCGGGTGACCCATCTCTTCTACATGTTACAGTATCAAAGAAAACCGGATCCCAAATTTCTTCATGAAATTGAGCAACAAGATCTATGACTAAGAAAACTTCTTTATCTCTTCCCTGACTGTATTTTTATGGTCACCACCAGATTTACTCAGACTCTGGTATTTAGAATCACAGAACGGTTTGGGTTGGAAGGGACCTCAAAGATCATCCAGTTCCAAGCCCCTGCCATGGCAGGGACACCTCCCACTTGATCAGGTTGCTCAAGGCCCCATCCAGCCTGGTCTTGGACACCTCCAGTGATGAAGTACCCACAACCTGGGCAATGAGGGATGTAATATTTAAGATATCAGTATAATATTGACCTTCAGGTCTGTCTCGATGGAAGCCAAAACTCTCACCAACTTCGATCAGGCCATTTCACTTACCCTATTCTATTTCTACGCTGAGGTAATTCTGTACCCCAACAAAACCAGCTAACGCTGGTGTGTGTTCCTACCCTGTAGCAAGGGTTTCCTTCTCAAGAGCACGCCACCTGCTATGTTTTCTCAATAAACAACTGGAAATTACTTTTTGCACAAAAGGGGAAATATTTCTCCTTTCTTTCACCCATTTTCCTCTTGTCTGTGTGCCGTGCCTTTACTCAAAGTGCGAGAGAAGAAGCCACTTGTAAAATGAGTTAATGGTAAAAGTTACCATTCAATGTAAATAACACCAAAATAAAGTCAAGAGAAGGTATTTCTGGAGGACTCAAACAGGACTCTTCTCCCAGGCAATTTCTTAATGGAAAACAGACTCACCTCTGGAAAAGGTTCTCTATATTCTTACGTGAGTATGTGTGAGAGACAAGTTAAAGACGCGGCAGTCAAGTGACAAGGCATACAAGGAATAAATTTGGTTCTGTTTTACATGGATTTCATCTTCTGTCAAACTCAGGATTGTGCTAATGGTTCATTTAAAAATTAAAGTCAAAATATCCCTTTTAATATTTAAAAATGCGTATTAAATTTTTAAGCTCTAGTCTCTGAAAGATGCAAGCACTTCCAATAACAGGAGAGATAATATGTCAAGAGAAGAGAAACAATGTGCATCTACAGCGGGAGCTTCAGCTCCAAGGCAATAGCTCTCTCTTCCTCCTCATCGTCCAGGACTCCTACAAGCTTCTGTCCATGCCATTACTGTAGAGACTAAACAAAACTGAAGTGGTCCTTCTGCCAAAGAGGTGCAATTCTGATGGAAATACACCTACCTAAGATCAGTTGAAGGTCTAAGCTGATATCTTGGTTTGAGTTTAAACTACTTTGGAAAGTGGAAATGATGTCCTCCTTCCATGGACATCCTGCTTCTGTAGGAGCTGTTGTGAAGCTCAGCTCTTCTGCCGCTTGATTGATATGTCATGGATTTCAGAAATTTCTTTGCTTTTCCTTTTTCTTTACCAATAGAAACACCACCAGATATAGATATTAGAAATACTTTGCAAGGATAAAGCTCAACTCAGTAAAGCAACAAAGCCAAGTGTTGGGTAAAACACGAAAGTAATGTCATTAACTTCATAAAATTTCATTATTCTTGACAATGTTGAGGAAATTACCTGCTAAACTTAGATCTGAAGAACTGTTTGCAGTGGGTTTTGGGGAAGTGCTACGTTACCACCTATTCCGGTCCCTGGCTGTACAGCAAAACCTGATACTTCTGCTTTGAAGCTCATCCTGGGGTGGTTTTTCAGCCCTGAGAATATGAATTAAGGTGTTTTTAAGTCCTGTGCTAAAAAGCTTTGAATAAGGCAGCATTCATCCATTTTGGAGTGCTTCCAAGGTATTTCGGAGCACAGTCAATGAAGTTTTTGACTTCCTTCGCCTCTTGTGAGTTTTCTGTTAACAAATTCCTTATATAAAATTTTTGCTGAAAGCAGCAAAGAGCTTTCAAACAACACTTAAGTAAATTTGCATTTTTTATGTATGGGAATGTATATAAATGTTTTCAAAAAGGAGAGGAATTACTTTCCAGCACAGTATGGCTCACGGAAGGACATCTGCTTCACCTGGGTGCTCCACTAACACCTCCTTTCCCTGTGGGTGGGAGGGATGAAACTTCTCCACCCTCATGAAGCAGACAGATCTGAAACAACAGGCACCAGCAATTTTTTTTCTATCTCCATGGGAAATGAAAGAAATTGTGGAGTATTACCAAAATCATCCGTACCTTCCCAGTTACAGACGTTAATCACCAATGTATAGGAACTGTAGGGAAAAAGAAAGTTAAGCATTTTCAAATACTGGGTTGCTCACAGCGTGTTTCTCCAAATCTCTCCTCCTTTTTTTAAATTCTGTTCAAGTCCTTATTCCCTCTAACACCCCGAGTTCCATCCTCTCAGGCAGGGTTCGGGAGGACACGCCATGGAGAAGGAGAGAATGTGTTCTTCCAAATCTGAGATGCAGTTCAAAGGCACAGTTTCAACTTCACATGTTCACGCGGGATTCCATTTCAGTCACTCGTAGGCAAATTTTAAACGTCCTGGCGCTCAGGCATAAAAAGCTTTTGAAAAGCTCCTCTCAGCCTATTGTGCTGAGAAGGTATAAAATCCTACAAGATTTCATGATGGATCACATGGAGACTTTAACGTGCAGCTCTTTGTAACCCGTCCTCGTGGCTGAGGAAAATCTTGTCTTTTGCATTTTGCCCTTAGTTTTAGCCTCTCTGAAATCCCTGCCGGAAAACATGAAAACACAGAGAGGAACATCACCGTACTTCGACAAAATCTATCAAACAGAACTTGAACTGTCAGGCACTGCCAGGCTTTTCCTAATTTTGAAAATGAACTCTCCCAGTAAGTGGTTTTGTGCCACGAATCGATCATTATCCTGACTAATACGAGAGCAGTGATGGACTGGAAAATATTTTTTTACTCTTTAGATTTGAACCACCCACGCATTTGCTACTTCCATGGCAGCAGCTCATTCAATTACACGATGCAAATTAACACGCACTTGTATCTTATGATTATCATCATCTCTTTTGTTTTAAAGCACCGAGTCAACCCCCAGCAAACATCGCCTGGAAGCTGACAAATTCCAAAATATGCTTGAACTGGGAACATGTGAAAACGATGGAGAACGAATCAGAGGTGCTGGGCTACAAGGTAAGTCATTGCTTCGTCTCATGAGCCAGACAAGTTGTTCCCAACGGAGGCACAAACAGGGACTTGTTGAAAGGCGACTGTTCATTATCTGCAAAACTGTGACTTTTCTGGAGTTCTCGGGATGGTGGCTGATATTTATACAGACCAAACAACGGCAGCCTTGCTTCAGAGTAGGTCCTCTTTGTCCCAACACTGGGATTTTCTGTCCCCGACACTGGATCTCTCTGGTCCCTTTTCCCTTGTAATCTTACTCATCCAAGATTCCTGCGTTCACATCTTTTGGGGGAAGGAGTTTCAGACGTAGGTAAGAAGTAGAGAGCAGTCTCTTAAGCATTCAAGACAGGCATAAACCACAGTTACAAGTTCTCGCTCTCTGGCAATTCATAAATGTACCTTTAAAACGAGACAGGAAGATACTCACATGAAGATCAATGTGAGTGAAGTGAAAAGCACTCCCATAAATCTATTTTTTAAAGAAAAGAAAAATTTAGTTTAAAATTTGTTTGCAGTGCCTCTGACCCCAGAAGACTTATGGAAAGACTTTTTTTTACTCCTGAAGGACCATAAAAATGGAGGTGGAGAGTGCTTAGATGAGGAAAGGTTCTCAGGATCGAGCTGCTCATGTTGCCAGGCATTTTAGTGTCTAGATAGAGTTATTTATGTCTGGGGAGGAAAAGCACACCAAAAAACCCCACTTCACTATCTTTCTTGATATCTTATTCTTTTACACGCTGGTGAGCGTGTCTGAGTAGCTCCTCACACTAGTAAGTTAAAATTAGACGATTTTTTTCCTTTGTGTCTAACCTATCTGCTTTTAGACGACCCTTACCACATTCTGATGTGGAACTAGTGTTCTCCTTGCTGTGATATTTATCGTATGATCCCCGTTCCTCCTTTGCTTTGCTCTTTGGTTGCTCTTCTTAGCATCAATATGTCAAAAGCTTGCCAGGAAAAAGGAGTCACTGATGTGCTAGCGAGGAAGAAAGGCTTCTTGGAGGACAAAAGCTGTCCGTAGTCTGCAGGATCCCTGTCGAGCCCCAGGCTGCTCCGCACCTTGGCCAATGATCCATCAGCACAAAGAGCTAAGTGCAGGCAGGCACGGGATCCACCGTGTTCAGGCGGAGAAGTGCGCTTCCCAAGGGAAAACGCAGACGCTACTATCCCAATTCCTCTCCTTTCTCCAAGTCTTTAGAAATGGACTGCTATGCAATGACCAAGTTTTCACGAGCAGGTGGTAATTTTACACAGAAGTCAACGTGAATATTTCTGTTTGACTGGAACTGCTTACCACAACCAGGCAAAAGTTTTTTTTTTAAATGCTAAAACCTCAGTTGCTGAAGTGTCAGATGATTTCTGGATACAAAAGGTGTTAAAGGGTGAAGTTTAAAGGTGTGTCTAACTTCCATATTTACAGAAGAGCATAAATGTATTGGAGGAGGATTCCATAACCCCACGTTCAAGGTGAGTCGTCTTCTAGCAGACAAAGGCTCTCCTGAAAGTCAGAGTAAATACCTGCCGTGGTCTCCATCACAGAATTCTGTGGAATGTATTTATCTATTTTGAATTAAGTTTAATACTCCGCAGGATGCTGACAGCGCTCTGAAAAGTTTGGGACATGACGGGAGATATTCTCAGCCCCTCAAAAAACATCCAAAACCCATAAAACTCTCATTTTCTAATCCTTTTTTAACTTAGATTTTGTATAGACAAAACAGACACAGCAAAGCACATATACTGGAGACAAACAACACTTCGGCTGAACTTCTGGTACCATTTGAAGAAGATTATCTCATAGAAATAAGAACAGTCAGCGATGGTGGGGACGGCAGCAGCAGCGAGGAAATTAGGATTCCCAAAATCTCAAGTATGTGAGGTTTTCTTTTTCTTCTCTGAATGTTACTGCGTAGTAAGAAACGTGTGCCTCTGAGAAGTACACCCGTTTAACAGACCTTCCATGACCGCTCGTGGCCTCCCTCCCGTTGCTCTGTAGTGCTGGGTACATGGAGATTAGTCTCTGCTACTCCCAGATTCATTAGTGGAGGAAGGATGTTGCGCAACACCTGGACGTGACTTTTGGTGTAGGTAAGGACATTAAGGACATTGAGGTGCTGGAGCAGGTACAGAGAAGGGCAACGAAGCTGGTGAAAGGGCTGGAGAGCATGCCCTATGAAGAGCGGCTGAGGGAACTGGATTTGTTTAGTCTAGAGAAGAG